>NW_024121299.1:494019-999019 GCF_016745375.1 Pimephales promelas | reverse complement strand
AACTAGTTCATGTAGAAAGTGAACTTTCTCACACTGTCCTCAAGGCAGATGAGATAACTCTTACCCAGCCGCGGTCCAGGTTGGTGTTGAGGTTTCCGTTGAGGACGGGTGGAGGACAGGCGGGCTGTGACACGGGTTGGGTGAAGCGGACTCGTCTCTGGCTGCTGTACTGCAGGGCCCAGTCCCACACCGGGGGGAACGGTGGGTCAACCGACTCCTCCGGGCCGCCCATGGGCAGTTCCCTCAGCCCGTTTACTGGGGTGTAGCTCTGGGGAAGATGCTGCAGAGGAAAGGCAATAGAAATATGCAATACTTTATGATCAAAAGAGCATCTAATCAACAAAAATAGTTAGGGTTTAATGTTTATAAACCGTTTTCTAACAGCTAGTTTAGTTTTTGCATCACTCCACATTTCCTTTCCTTCCTCAAATTATAAGATAATAACTTGGATAAATATTACATGCCCATTTATTTACACTACTGCTGAAAAGTTTGGGGTTGGTGAGAAAAGAAATTAAGGTTTTTGATGAAAACATTCCAGGTTTCTCCATATAATGGACTTTACTGGTAACCAAACGGTTCAAACTGTTCAAAGGGCATTAAACGATTCCGGACGATGAATAAGGGTCTTATCAAGCGAAACGATCGCTCATTTAAAAAAAAAATAATGACAAAGTTTACATTTTATTAGCTCAAATGGTCATCTAGCTCTGTTCTGTGATGCGTATTCGTGACTCTCCTGTTCAAACTCGTTCATCAAAATGAACGAATCTTTTTTTAAGTCATTTGGTTCATTCAACGAACGAAATGAACGAACTGACTCGGAAATGTTTTTTTCATTTTAATGAACAAGTTCGAACAGGAGAGTCACGACAGAACAGAGCAAGGCGACCATTTGAGCTTATTAAACTTTAACTTTGTTTTTTTTTTTTTTTTAAATGAGCGACCGTTTCGCTTGATAAGACCCTTATTCATCGTCTGGAATCGTTTAAAGCCCTTTGAACAGTTTGTAGTTTGCACTGAAACTGTCTTTTGGACCTTGAACCGTTTGGTTTCCATTAAAGTCCATTATATCAAAAACCTTAATTTCTTTTCGACTGAAGAAATAATGACATGGACATCTCGGATGACATGGGGGTGAGTAAATTATCAGCAAAAGTTTTTTTAAAAGTGAACTACTCCTTTAACATTTTTGTGGAAATGGTAGAAAGTTCCAAAGAACATCATTTATTATAAATAGAAATCTTTTGCAGTGTTATACGTTATCACTTTCTAAATAAAGTATCATAAAAAACACGTACTGACCCCAAATTCTGAACAGTATTGCATGTATTTGGTAAGTAGCCGTTCAAGAATAGGATAATTTACAAACGCATGATGCCTTATTGTAAAATCAAGCCCTTAAGGGTGATGCAAGGCACACCAAGTAAAGATATTGCTGCATTTAATAGCTCTAATGTAGTTTGCAACTTTTTGACGCGTGACGCATGTACCTGTGACCGGCGACATCTCTCCCTCTGACTGTTGGCCAGCAGGCTGCTGAAGAGAGGAAGATGCACGCTGTCATGCAGAGCCAGCAGGTAGTCTTCAGTGAGCTGGAAGCGTGCGGGATACTGCGCCCACAGCTGCCACATACAGTCCAGAAACAGCAGGAACACGGGCGCCTGCCGGAGGACGAAGGTACAGCATTAAACACTTTTACAACAGAGCTCAATTCAAACTCAGATTGAAGTATCATGAGCATTTATTTCAGAAATGACAAAAGGTTCAGCAAAACCAGCCCATTTAAGCATCATATGTGCTCACAACCTCAAAATCACGGTAAAACTTTACAGTAACACAGGTTCATTATTATTAACTAAAACAAGCAATACATTTATTACAGTGTTTATTAATCTTTGTTAATGTTAGTTCATAAAAATTCAGCTGTTCATTGTTTGCTCATGTTAGTTCACAGTGCATTAACTAAGCAGATACAACCTTTAATTTTAATAATGTATTAGTAAATGTTGAAGTTAATATTAATATGTAGTATTGTTCTTTCTTAGTTCATGTTAACTAAGGTAGTTAACTAATGAACCTTATTGTAAAGTGTTACCAACTTTACAATAAAGTTTCATTTGTTAGAGTCAGAATGATGCAACAGAAGTTGCAATAATCTGTTCTTCTTCAAAAAATATATAGAATATAGAAAATATTAAAATGTCTATTCTTGATATCAACAATTGAATTGCAACTAGTAACAATGTTCATTTTTCATGTCAAAAATGTAATTTTCATTAGTGACAATGTTAATTTCTGATTTCATGAATGTGATTGTTACTAGAAATAATTTTAGACATTTTAGATCTCTAAAATAATATTGATATCAGAGTTTTTTAAATTTCAAAAATGTTTTTTTTTTCTACTGGTAGCAATTAAATTGTTGATATCAAGAATAGACATTTCAACTAGTGACGATTGAATTATTGATATCAGGAATTCACATATTTACTAACAAAGAAACTATTGATGAAATTCGAATAAAATTCGAGCAAAATTATATTTTTACTAGTAAGTAATCAATTCTTGATATCAACAATTGCTTTTGAATGGCAGCCTATGGTGACATTTCTCTAGTGAAAATACAATTATAGATATCAAGAATTGAATGAATAAAAGTCCAAACAGCTTTCCATATTGGCAGTCCTTAACATTAGGACTAATCAACATTATTTCAATAACATTGATGCAATTATTGCCACAGCTTAACAGATTGCAGCTGACCTGTCTAGTTAGCTAAATTATTGCAATAATGCCATTCCACTATTGCACAGTGTGCAGACAATTGATCGATTTACCAAAAACTAACTTCATAAAAACATTTTTGAGTGGAGAATTAAGTCATCATAACTCAACTGAGGTGATTTTTTGTGTATGTTATATGGGCTGGTCCTTGTTTGTTGCTGACGTTTTAGAGGTGGCAGTCTGTCAAAAAATCTCGCTACAGAAAAAAAACTGCATGTCATGTGACTTAACCAAAGCACATCATTGCTAAATTAAGGCCTTCTCATTCCAACGAAAACACGAGAAGGTTTTCTTAAAGAGACAGTGGCAATGAAATGAACACAAAGAGTATGTTCCCATATGGCAACACCATGCGGTAGAGGCATAATGGTTGAGGTTTGCTATGGGCTATATGCACGCATTAGTTCCGCATTTGACGTAAGGATGCTCGTCCATTTCCGGTTGTGTAGATTAAAGCGGAGGAAAACCGGAGAAAACGGGATTATGGCAGAGTCTTCAATATTTACTGTCCTCCCGTCTTTGAAACGAAACGTACATACGTTTAGATGTAATTTTATATATAGTTATGTTTATTTAATATAATTTTAAAAAGAATCATAAACACAACGAGGGGTGTCTGTTTTATCTGTTTTTGTGACTAACGTTTCATTAGTATAACCATGGAGTATAAAATTCAATATAAATTCTCGGTATTGCATTGGACTCTATGATCGGCGGAAGTTATCAAGCATCCTTAATCCTTCCCCGGAAATAACGCCGTGCATAGAGCCCATTGGTGGATCTCATGCGAGTGACAGGTTGCCCCGACCTCGTGCCATAAGCATAAGAGACTCTTTTTTAAGAGTTGTCTACATAATCTCGCACTGTTATAACAATAGTCTGAATGCATATGGGCAGACCACTAGGTTTCAGAACAGAACCGGTTTTCTTCCTCTCTTTCTTTTACCTCCTCTTTATCACTTTCACGGTGGTAGTTGATCCGGCTGAGGAATTTGTGTCCGGCCGTGATCCATTCTTTCTGAACCAGGCTCTGGAATCCAGCCACAGTCCTGCAGTGAGGGTCACACATCACCTGCACCAGACTGCACACCACACAGTTCATGTCTCGATCCTCCGGCTCTGAGGGGACACAGAGCAAAAACCAACACTTCATCTGATGATCTGCAATTCACTCCAGCTTTACAGCTAAAATTGGAACAGTGGATGAGGGGGTTTCATCGCCCTCTCGTGGAGGTTTCTCAGTGCCTCTGCTCAGCAGCACACATGTGGTGAACAGGCTTTTACAGTGATGGATGGGCGCGACAGCCTCATTCCTGAAGTTATTCACTGGTTGTCAAGACACACAGAATATTGATGTTTATTGGAGGGCGGCTGCGGGTCACGTGGAGAAAAACAAACGATTTAGAGGACTGTAAAATGAAATGAGAATTTAAAGAATTGAAGGGCACTGCCAGATGTCGTAGTTTGTTGGTTTACGGGTTAGGAAAAAGAATAAATCACAACTTTGTGGTATGCGTTGACTTCTGCTAAGAGTGTGTCGTTAAAAAGAGATGAAATCCTATTGTTACAAACTGCAATTGGTTTGAGATTTGATTTCTAAAGATTTTTAGAAATCATTTCAAGTAGCATCAAAACTGGCTTTGAAAAAATGTGCAATCGAAGTGCATTATGATTTTAGACATTTGCTAGTATACTAAAACTAGAGTTGATTGCTGAAACTAGCGGTTATGGTAAGGGATGTGGCATTTCCAAAGTAGAGTTGAGTGTTGAAACTCGCGGTTATAGTAAGGATGAGTCATTTCTCAAACAAGCTCAAAATGGTAGACCAATCACAACACAGCAGTCCAGCCGACCAATCAGAGCACACTGCGCTTTTCAGAAGGAGGGGCTTTATAGAGACAGGAACTAAACACAGTGTTACTGACAGACTGGGAAGAGAGGTGCTGCAATTATGTGAAAAATAATGTGTTTTAAACATTCTATTGTAGTATAGCCCAGAAACAAAATCAAGACTTTAAAAAAAGGGCATAATATGCTACTAAGGCCATATTCATTTAGCTTTTCAGCACAAATTGTATTTTGCTGGATGCGTGTGAACAGTACAAAGACAAACATGAGTCATTGTGTGCTGGTGGGGTGCAAAGTTCAGTCAGGTCAGATAGCCGTTAATGATCAGTGTGGCTAACCTTGGAGAACAACAGTCATGTGACCCCCTCTGAGCAAACAAGCGACCTCTGCGGCTTTTCTCAGACAGCACCTGTGGAGACACAATCACATCAAACACAGCTGGGTAAAGCATACAGACAGCGTGATACACTGATAAAGGCAACATCAACTGCAATGCACTGGGAAGTTAAAATTTAGTGCATTGCATTGTGGGATGCAGGGGTGTGCTCTTTTACATACTGCACATTTTAGGTCTTCCAGGTATTTTATGCATAGACGAGCTTCACAAGACGCATGTCCATAGTATACATACTATATGGCACTGTCATGAATAGATCATGATGCACCCAAAGTGTGATATGGTTTCAATTTATATTCATGCACATGCATGTATACCTGGTATAGTCGAGCCAGCGAGTGCTTTCAAGTGTAGAGAGCCACTTGTCATCAGGTACTGATACAGATGATGATATATCTGGGGGCAGAGAGAAAAAAAACCAAACATTTTATTGACCGACACATTGTAAAACTTACCAAAAACAATACTGGTAAATGGCTAATATAAATTTAATTTATTTTTATGATGTATTTTTCATTTATATCAAACAAGTCCAACAAAACAAAAATGCAACAAGTGTGGCTAATAAATAAACTTAAATAATGCATATATAATAAATATAAAATGCATATTTTAGATCAAATTTAATTATATCAAACAAATCAGCCGACTCTATACACGATGTGATTGGCCTTGACCAGAGTTTGTTTTTTTCAGCTAAAACGTCTATGGAGAGTTGCTACACCACACTGCCTGCGAAATAATTTTTGCTGCCGCTAGGGTGCGTCTTTCCGTCACTGAGTAAAAAAAAATTTAAAAAATAATTGCGACTTTTTATCTCACAATTGCGTGTTATAAAGTCAGAATTGCGAGATATAAAGTCAGAATTGCGTGATATAAACTTAGAATTGCGTGATATAAATTCGCAATTGCGAGATATAAAGTCAAAATTGCGAGATATAAAGTCAGAATTGCGTGATACAAAAATCGCAATTCTGAGAAAAAAAGACAGAAATGTGACTTTTTATCTCACAATTCTGACATCTTTTCTCAGAATTGTGAGATATAAACTTGCAATTCCAAGTTATCAGGCTAATTCTAATTCTTTTCCCCCCCTCAGAATAGTTTATCTCACAATTCTTACTTTAGATCATGCATTTCTGACTTTATAACATGCAATTGCAAATTTATATCACGCAATTCTGACTTTAAGTCAGAATTGCGAGATGTAAACTCGCAATTGTGAGAAAAAAAGTCAGAATTGTGAGATAAAAAGTTGCAATTACCTTTTTTATTTTCCATTCTGTGGCAGAAATAAGCTTCCATAAGATCTGTAGTCTAGTTTATCACACCTTCTACTCTGAACCAATTGGAATTTTCCAGCATTCTATTGTATCACGCAACTGACAATGCAAAAATGCCGAGCACTCCAGAAAAATGTGGAGAATCAAAAGTCTGTGGTGGGATTGTGCGAGCTGCTCTTTGAACTCGCACCACTATGAAGAATGCTACATGGCCAGTGTGGCTTCAACCACAGAAGGAATGTGAAGCCAGACAAAACAATACGACTATCTCTGTAAGACTAAAATTGATTTTTTTAAACAATAGAAACTCTTGACCTTTGTACACAAAATCTTCAGATCCCCACTCAAGTCTTCCAGTCTCTAAACAGCTGTTGCGCAGTCACACACCATTTAACCACAAATGACGAAAGACATTTTAGAAAAAGTGAATAAATCTCAGTTTGGAACCACATACTGACTAAATGAAGGAATTTTCACTCTGGGGCGAATTATTTCTTTAAAAGAGGCCATATTATGCGCAGACTTTGTTTTTGGGGTCTGCTAGAATAAGTGAATGCTTGAATGTTCAAAACACATTATTTTTCACATATACGACATTGCTGCAGGTTCTTTCTTCCCAGTCTGTCAGTAACGCTCTGTTTAGTTTCCGTGAAGAAAAGCGCAATGTGCTCTGATTGGTCGGCTGGACCAGTGTGTTGTGATTGGTCAACTGCCTTGAGCGTGTTTGGGAAATATCACACCCCTCACCAGAACCACGAGTTTCAACATAACATAATAGGACATAATAGGACCTCTTTAAATAACCCTGTTTTAGATGCTGATGTGCTGTTGCATCCATCAAGGTTAAAGGGATAGTTCACTTTGAAATTAATTTTTGATATGTTTTAGCTTACCTCAATGGCATCTAAGATGTAGGTGTCTTTGTTTCTACAGTGTTTTCAATTTCGATATTTTTAAGTCAAACCGTTGTCTGTCAGTCATTTAATGTAGGTATATGGGGTCCACCTCAAAGAGCATGCAAATTAAACACAATTTAATGACTCGTAAATGTAAGTACGCATTGATGGCCTAAGACACGAAACGAGCAATTTATGTGAGAGAACGAACAGTATTTATATCGTTTATATCTTACGAGTCATTAAATCATGTTTAATTTGGACTTCTCTGTGCATGCTCTTTGAGGTGGACCCCATATACCTCCATTATATGACTGACAGACAAGAACGGTTTGACCTAATATCAAAAAATATCAAAATTGAAAATATTGTGTAAAATTACCCTTGAGGTAAGCTAAAATATATCAAAAATGTATTTAAAAGTGAACGATCCCTTTAACCAGCATCACCAAGTTGGAAATGCAACAACCAGCATAAACCAGTCTGGAAATGTAAGCTGGCCTTTGCACCAGGCTATCATCATCAGTTCATCAAAAATCAACTAAAAGTACTGACCGCCCAGACAAAGAGTCCGAAGTCTCGTGTGAGCCAGCTGGATATCTGCGGGTGATGGCATTTCCTCTCCCAGATCCACAATCACACACAGCTGCTGACCGCCAAACAGCACCGACTCCAGGTTCCTGAGGATCACAGAGAAGAGCTCTGTTCAGCGATGGATGCTTGACTGCTGCTAAGGGATGTCTAAGTTATCTAGAAATGATGAAAAACCTGATGTCATCCTTCTCATGGTAGATGTTATTTTGGAAGCTGGCCATTCGTAGTAAGTCGCTGCCACGTGGATGTCGCCAGCACCATCGCTGAGGGGGGTTCAATTATTTATTATATTAAAAAAACACTCACATTTGACATTCAGTAGAACAGCCAAACTGTCCCATGTTAAACAGCTCACTTTGACGAACACATAATATCCTGGCTCTTCCCAGCTTTGTAATGGCATTGAATAGTGTCCACGTTTTTGAAGCTCTAAAAAGTGCGTCATAAAAGTAATCCATGTATTACTCCAGTAGGTTAATAAATGCCTTCTGAGAGAGTCGAATTCTGGAGACCTCTGACCCGAAGTATGACGTTGGACGTAGGTGTAGCATTAACTTTTCCTTTCTTACAAAAACGCATCCCTTCGTTTCATAAGGCATTTATTAACCCACTGAAGTTGTATTGTATAGATTACTTTTTGCACTTTTTGGAGCGTCAACAACTCCTTACAAGAGCCAAGATATTATTTAATTTTAACTCTTGATAATGATCTGATCAAAGAAGAAAATCGTATACACATAGGTTTGCTTGAGGGCGAGTAAATTATGGGATCATTTATTATTCCTAAAGTCATTTGTATTATTTATGGTGATTTTAGGTATTTTCTGAAGCTTGACACACTTACTCTTTATGAACTGTCAATGTCCAGAAAAGAGCTTTGTGAACATTTCTTCAAACATTCCCTTTTTTCCATAGAAAAAATAGCATGCACTTTGGGAACAAAATGAGGATAGGTACAGGCTGACCATTTTATTTTTTGGATAAACTATTAGTTTAAGGACAACATGAAACATAATTCACAAGCAATGTGACACAAAATTTAAGTGAAACAATGTTCTGTGAGAAATGTTGGGAAGGAATTTATTTTATTCTTATGTTTATATAATGTTGCCTTGCTCTGCAGCCTTGGTAGAAAGTATTTACATTTTGATTATGATAACAATACAAA
The DNA here is from genome assembly GCF_016745375.1 of Pimephales promelas. The sequence continues at coordinate 990,046 of NW_024121299.1, read as the reverse complement.
GTATTATGAAAACAAAAGTTAGGAACATTCCATTTTGGAACATTCATCGAACACGTAAATAGTGATTTTATACTTATCCCATGTCATATTTAATTTCATGTTGTGTTTAAAGGGTTGGTGTTTTGTAAAGGCATGTCAGAATGAACTCACTGGGATGCGTCCCTCATTGAAGTGTGCAAATGTTTTCTTGAGCTCTGTGTCTAGGACCCTCTGAGGAACCACAATGAATCTGGGCAGACTGCAAGAACACAGAAGAAAACAAGCGTTAGCAGTTTCCACATGCGATTATGATTGGATATGCTTGTGAAAACATGATATTATGTGGTGAGCTCACTGTACTTGCAGGCACAAATAGATCTAGACTAAGTTTACACTAGAAGATACTAAATCTTTTTAAATGTCTGAAGACGTCTCATCAGGACTGGTCAAAAACAGTAAAAATTATGAAATATTGCTACAATTTAAAATAACTGCGGTCTATCTGAATATATTTCCAAATCTAATTTATTCCTGCGATTAAAGTTGCATTTTAGCATCATTACTCACATGATCCTTCAGAAATCATTCTAATATGATGATTTTTTGGCTTAAGAAACATTTCTTATTAGTATCAATGTTGAAAACAGTTGTTTGAGTTTGTTTCAGGATTTGATAAATAGAACGTTCAAAAGAACAGCATCAACTTGAAATAGAAATCTTTTGTAACATTATAAATGTCTTTACTGTCAATTCTGGTTCATTTAATGCATCCTCGCTCAATAAAAATATTAATTTCTTTACAAGAATGAAATAACCCCAAACTTCAACTTAAAAGTGTATAACGCAAAGTTCAAGTAAACCATCAAAATATTTTAAAATATTTTAAATAGGAAGGAAGAACAAAACACTAAACTTGTTTAGGGTATTTATCGGACCAAATTATTTGGCAAAAACGGGTAACGTGCAGCTACAGGTTATATTTTTATGCAGAAAAATGTACATTGACTACAACGTAATCAGTTATTAATTTATTATTGTTGCATGTGTTCATAATTTCTTTGTATGACAGCCTGGCCAAAATTACATCTGCACAATTTGACATGTTCAATCATTTACAAATATAACAATTGACTGTGAAAAAATGTGTACAAAATCATTTTTTTAATTAATAAAATAGGTTTTCGGCCCATATGGTACATATAGCTGTTATATAACTTTACTATTTTGCATATAAAAATCAGCAAGTGTGCCATGTTATGTTCAAATGATAACTATTATTATTTAGCTTTTTCCATCCACTTGTGTAAATTATCTGCATACGCAACACACCAAATGCTATTCATCAGAGAGTATGTGTGAGAACAGCATTTCACAGTAACCTGTTCTTTTACACAGAACATCAGTCGTGTCTAAAAAGCGGAAAAACACCCTCTAATGTCACACTCTAAAAAATGCTGGGTTGTTTTAACCCAACTTTGGGTCAAATATGGACTAACCCAGCCGTTGGGTTAAATTTTTACATTACATTTTTAACCCAGCATTTTGGGTTTGTCCATATTTGACCCAAAATTGGGTTAAAACAACCCAGCATTTTTTAGAGTGCAGGACTAAACTGAGCACAGGGGGGTCTGAAAGTGGATCTCTACCTGGTGGACATCTCAAAGCGGTCATTGACAGAGCTGACCCTCCAGCCCGTGGCACCTGTCCTCTCCAGCTCCTGCTCCCAACCTAACGAACTCTCGAACCAGTTCATGGTAGGGTCACGCCGCCTGTTGCTTAGAAACTGCTTCATTTCTATAGACAGCATAGAGAGACATTAAACGTTTGGATCAGGTTTATGTGCAAAACCTCCCGAGAGCTGCAAACTCAATTTGCTCACTGGAGAGCAAGTGGACTGGTGCAATGAACATGAACTGACTACAAACAAACCCTGACAAGGTTGAAAAAGGGCTAGAAGGTGAGCTGTTTCAGATTACTTTCCATTATTCATCTGGTTGACGGTCACTTTCCTTCTCAGAGATGTGGCTTGGCTCACATTTCCTTCTATAATTCGTTTAAATATCAAATATGCGAGGGCCACACAGCTAGGACTGGGCGAAAACGATTATATTTCAAAATGATTCAGCTTTTTGAAAATATAACTATTTTCAATATTACAATATTATTTTAAATTTTTTATAATTTAATTTTTATTTTATAATTTTAATTTTTTTTAATTTTAGTTTTATAATTTTAAGACATTATAACTATTTTCAATATTATAACAATATTTATGTATTTTTGCCCTGAAATCGCTTGAAAAAAATGAATGGATTTATATATATATATATATATATAGCGAAGATTTGAATTGTAGATTCAAAATATTTCAAAAACACAATCATGTATTTAGTTCATTTTCACACTGATTTTTACTAAATGATGAGAATTCATCTGTATAATAATACTTTGTAAATAACATGCATTGCTGTTTATTTATTAAGACATTCAATTCATACACATACTTTTATTAATACATTTTTAAAACTCCTATAATACAGATCTGAAACTCATTTCTTCACTTGCTGATGCTTCAAAACCTGACAAAAACTACTGAAATGAACGAGAAATTCCTAAATATTTAAGCAGTTTTACTCTCAATTTACAAGTTGAAGACATCTGTTAATGAGCGCATCATTGGGAATAGGTCACATTCAAATGACTATGTAATGTAAAAAGTGTCAAATGTAAAAAAGATCATATTGTCTAAATTATAATCATTGCAAAAACCTTCAGGGAACAGGGAACTGCAGATCAGCAAAAATGTATATCTATAACGGTCTATAAACAGGATTTTCTCTCTTTCTCGTGCTGTTATCTGTTGTGTCATAGTGGCTTGTTTGCATTGATTAATATAACTCACCAATACTACCCAAAGCAGCATTTTGGAAAGAGATGATGGTCCCAGGTTTCAGTGGCTGGTAGGTTTTAGCAATGGTATACGTAATCTGAAAGCAAGTTAAAGTAGAGTGGCAGTCATTAGTTTGTTGACCAACAATAATTGAAACTTGGTGAGCATAAGAGACTACTGTAAAAAACATTTTTAAAATCATACCGACCCCAAACTTTAACAGAAGTGTGTGTCTAGCCTTACAGTTTTACTTATTTGAGGACAAACCTCCACAGCTTGAGTATCAGGTGTGAGTCTGTCGAACAGGAAGCAGAGAACACGCAGGTCTCGGCAGTACAACACCAGCTCCTCCGGGGTGAACTTCAGGGTGCAGGTAGGGGTCACGAGCTTGGTGCGCGACGGTCCCACTACAACAGACATTTCTATGTATTAAGGGTTGCACAGACCCTGAGGAGTAGTTCACTTTTAAAAAAACTTTGCTGATAATTTCCTCACCCCCATGCCATCCAAGATGTCCATGTCTTTCTTTTTTCAGTCGAAAAGAAATTAAGGTTTTTGATGAAAACATTCCAGGATTTTTCTCCATATAATGGACTTCAGTGGGAACCAAACGGTTCAAGGTCCAAAAGACAGTTTCAGTGCAAACTGTTCAAAGGGCTTTAAACAATTCCAGATGATGAATAAGGGTCTTATCAAGCGAAATGATCACTCATTCATTCGCTGAATGAACCAAATGACACCAAAAAAAGATTTGTTCGTTTGATGAATCGAGTTTGAACAGGAGAGTCACGAACGAGCATCACAGAACAGAGAAAGGTGAGCATTTGACCTTATAAAACTTAAACTTCGTTGTTGTTTTTTTTTATTAAATGAGCGATCGTTTCGCTAGATAAGACCCTTATTCATCGTCTGGAGTTTGCACTGAAACTCTCTTTTGGACCTTGAACCGTTTGGTTCCCATTGAAGTCCATTATATGGAGAAAAATCCTGGAATGTTTTCATCAAAAATCTTAATTTCTTTTCGACTGAAGAAAGAAAGACATGGACATCTTGGATGACATGGGGGTCAAGTCAAGTCAAGTCACATTTATTTATATAGCGCTTTTCACAATACAGATTGTATCAAAGCAGCTTCACAGTGATAACATGTAAGTAGCACAACACAGATCAACAACATTGCTAAACACTAAATAAATAACCCCAACTGAGCAAGCTCAAAGCAAGCCAAAAGCAAGGCGACAGTGGCAAGGAACCAAAACTCCATCAGATTGGATGGAGAAAAAACCTTGGGAGAACCCAGTCTCAGTCGGGGGCCAGTTCTCCTCTGGCTTACATTCATATTGTTTAAATATAAATATTAAATATAAATATGTGAGGGTGAGGAAATTATCAGCAAAAGTTTTTCTAAAAGTGAACTACTCCTTTAATTCACACTCAATCACTATCTCACTAATGCACTCAAAAAATTGCAATCTTTACTCTGCTACTTTATCTGTATATGATTTAGAAAGAGCAGAAATCTGTGAGAAATAGAACAACCCAAAGTGTCCAACACAACCTACCTTCGAGTCTCAGCTCGAGGTTCAGGCTTATTTGTTCATTAATGGCATCAACAGCGACTAGTCGATGCCAACTCGACTTTAATCACATAAATGTTGACTTAAAAATATCTGAAGTTGTTCAACCCCTAAAATGTATTAAAACATTGGGTTAAAATCTATCTATCTGTCTATCTTTCTATCTATCTTTCTATCTATCTTTCTATCTATCTTTCTATCCATCTTTCTATCCATCCATCCATCCATCCATCCATCCATCCATCTATCTATCCATCTATCCATCTATCTATCTATCTATCTATCTATCTATCTATCTATCTATCTATCTATCTATCTATCTATCTATCTATCTATCTATCTATCTATCTATCTATCTATCTATCTATCTATCTATCTATCTATCTATCTATCTATCCATCTGTAAAGATTGCCTCACCTGCCACAACTTTGTCAATCGAGGCGAGAGCTACGTCATGATCTCCCAGCAGCACTGGATCTGCATTATCCTAAGAAAAAGAAGCCATCAAGATAAATATGTCTGCAGAGGATGCAACACTCCACTGCCAGAGACTTTGTAAACGGCAAAAAGCACTTCGCAGTTCACAGTAAGGCTCAACTTTACATGAAAAACAGAAGTGCCTGGATTCTCATTCCGGAAACATCTCAGCAATCTGTGGCACTCACGTCAGGTTTCTGGCTGTCCTGAGGCACGAAGGCTACTCTGAAATGAGTGCAGAACAGAGTCCCAGACAGCCAGCCTCCTCCTTCCTTAGCCGTCAGCTTCTTCCTCACCAGGATGGCCCGCTGCAACACACACTCTCCTGAAGACCAACACGCACATGATAAAAACTGTTAACTTGGAGATATCTATACTGCTTAAAGTTTACTATAACAACAGGAAAATGTGTGACTAAATGTGGAAATAACATCTGTTTTTTTATTCAAAAGACAATCTTCAAAAGCTCTGTAGGCCATATAAAGGATATGTGGCATTTCAAAAATAGTTTGAGGGAAATTATGAGTCTGTTGACATAAAACTCACACAATAATAAAAAATAAGACAAAGGACAGAAGTTTAATGCTGGTAGAGCCTCTTAAAGCCGTCAGGCATGAACACACTCTCAACACATGAAATGAGTCGGGTTGCTCTGATTGCTCTTGTGGTCACTTTGCAACAGCGAGTTATGACTCTCAAGGGGGCGTTGGACCTCAAAGCTCATTCCTGAGGCATCATGGGCGCAGATGTCGGAGAGAACAGGACGGAAGCAGAGAGAGATCGGATGATTATTCGACTATTAGAAAAACAGAGTGCTTAGGATGCTGAAAATATAAATACCACAAAGCTTATAACTGTTTTATAGTTGTTATTTTGAACTAAATCTAAAACTAATAAAAATGGCCGAATCAATTTAGAAATTATTTAAATATATAATATTGAAATATACACTAGCTATATAGAAAATATTTAAAAGATAAATGTAAAAACAATAAAAATGCGCAAAATCACAACAAAATTACTAAAATGGAACATTTTTTTTTTCAAAATATAAAATGAAAGGTCATTCAAAATATTAATATAAGTATTATACACTCACCTAAAGGATTATTAGGAACACCATACTAATACTGTTTGACCCCTTTTGCCTTCAGAACTGCCTTAATTCTACGGGGCATTGATTCAATAATCCTTTAGGTGAATGTACATTATAGTATATAACGAGGGCTTGAAGCCAGAGGGGCGTAAGTGGCATTTTTGGCGAATATGTTCTTTATATCAAAATAAAGGTCTCGATGAGCTCTATCCAATGGTGCCAAAATACCTATCTGAGATTAAACTGTATTGAATAAAGCAACAAAAAGGCGTATCTGACGTATTTGACTTTTTGGTTTTTTTTTTGAAAATGTTTTAGAACATGTTCATTGTGTTAATATGCCATACATTTTTACTTAAATACTCATTTCATGTAAGTATGCCTGTGGTTGCAATGTCTGTGGTTTAAGGTTAATAATAAAGGTGATTGAAGCGTGGAAAAAATTTTGTTTTGTCTCTCCTGTAAAGTTTGTTAAAAGCCACTAACGCCCTTCTGGCTCCAAGCCCTCGATAATATGTATTAGCATTTGAGATAAATTTCTTAATTTAGCGCAAAATTAAACTCTTTCTATCATAATAAATAATACTAATGATTTCAGTTTCAGATTTGCTACTGTGCTCATTTGAACCACACATCCTGTTTGATTTGTTTTTGTCAGCATTTGTTTTCCATTAGCCTTCACTTTCAGGCAAGAGTAGCGTGCGCTAGCACAGCCATGCTAATCATACCTCTCAGATTCACATCAGCCTGATTTCTCTTTCAAGGTTTTAGGCTACCGAATGATGTCACATCATGTCCATCAAGGCCAAATCTCACATTCCCTAGTTATTAAAGAGGAAACATCTTACTATTTTAAAAGCTTTTACTTAAGACATTGTCGGTAAGTGTTTACCAGTAGGACTGGGTTACAGTGACTTTAAAGCAGTAAGATCAAGACCTTTTTTTATAGAAAAGCACACAGAAAATGTCCCTACCTCACATAATTAGCTCACAGTCCTGGGCTCTTAAACAGCAATAAAATTAAATAAAAAAAATAAAGTTAAAATAAATAACAAAAATATAACAAATAAATAAAGTTATAAATTCATAAATAAACAAATAAAAATAAATAAATAATACAAATTAAATAAATAAAAATAAATAAATAAGTAATACATTAAATGGGTAGAAAATACAAATAAATAATATGTAATAAACAAAAAATAAGTAATATATGACTAAATAAACATCAAAAAGTAATAAAAATTAAATAATAAATGTAAAAATAAATAAATAAATGCATTAAAATAAAAACAAATAATAATTAAATAAATAATCAAGTAAACACATACATGTGCTAAAAGTTTAGCCAATAACAAAACCCTGCCTGTCAGTCATTTTGAGCTGGTTTGCTGCTAGAACTCAGAACTTATTGGGGTTATTGGGTTTTGTCCCAGTTACAAGAATAAACCACAAAGACAAATAAAAAAAAATACACTACCGCAGCTAAATAATACCATCTGCTGCAGAAACTGCTAACAAACTAATTCCTTTCTTTTCATCCACCCTACAACACAAATAACACACTTAACTCTACAAAACAATTAAACCGTATCTCATGCTGGCATACTACAATACTACCCATACTATTTTAGCAATATGCAGGATGTGTACAGTGTTATTTTCTGTATGCATGTGCTTAAATGAGCAGTACAACCAGAGCACTCCACAAAAATAAAGTGCATCCCACAATGCAGTGCAGTTGGCAGAAAAAGACTCATTTTGATTCTGAGATGCTAACTGGATGCCATTCTCTAAATTAAACATAAGGTCACGTTACGGCATTGCAGCATACTACATATTTGAATAATTTATCATTGCATTACATGTATATCTTTTTGAATAGCAGTCATACAGTATAATAATCTACTCTTTCAAAATCCTCCGACCCGTTCACCCCCAGGGACCGATTCAGTTTCCTCTGTCCTGCGTTGGAGGGTTATCAGAGATCGTGTGGATGGAGGTCGAGACTTACACATGACCGCGTGTGTGTCCACATGCGATCTGCAATGTGAGCCCTTTGTCTCCAAATGGTTAATCGGTGTGTGTGCGCTCCATATCCACTGTGGATGGACCACCTGTATTTTTGTATAATATATATATATATATAACGCATCATGTATCTAACTGTGATCGTGTAATGAGTGCATTTTTGCCTGGCATTAATTCTCTCAGACACAAACGATATCAATCCAACAGGTAGAGCTCCTTGAGTAGCAATAAAATCTAAAAAATTAGTAAAAAATTAGAAATGGAAAGCTTTTGTAACATTAATCACTACCATTCAAAAGTTTGGGGTCAGTAAGAATTTATTTTTTATTTTTGGGGGAAAGAAATTAGAAAATACTTTTATTCATCAAGGATGAGTTAAATTGATCAAAAGTTACAGTAAAGACATTTATAATGTTAAAAAAAGATTATATTTTAAATAAATGCTGTTCTTTTAAACTTTCTATTCATCATAGAATTTTTGGGGAAAAATGGTACACGGCTGTTTTCAACATTGAAAATAATAATTTATGTTTTTTGAGCATAATATCAGCATATTAGAATGATTTCTGAAGGATCATGTGACACTGAAAACTGATGTGTAATCAGCAACAGTTATGATGTTGAAAATTCAAATTACATTTTAAAATATATTAAAATAGAAAACAGTCATTTTAAATTGTCATAATATTTCACAATATTACTGTTTGTAATTTTTTTTTCATCAAATAAAGCAGCCTTGGTGAGCAGAAGAGACTTCATTTAAAAACATAAAAAATCTTACTGATCTAAAACATTTGACCGGTAGTGTATATATACAATACTGTGTATGTGTGTATATATATACATACATATATGAAGAGTTCAGATGCAAAAGCCTCTAAATGCCATTTGAAATTTTCTTCTTTAACGATGATTTTTATCAAGCTTGTATATTTAAGTTCAGTAATTTCACTTAAATGGCAATTAATTGTTATTTAAGTGAAATTACTGAACTTAAATATACAAGTTTAATAAAAATCATCGTTAAAGAAGAAAATTTCAAATGGCATTTAGAGGCTTTTTCATCTGAACTCTTCATATATACACACATACATGCACATACACATAAAAATAAAATATAAAAAAAAATAATGAAATAGCTTTAGAAGTCTAGACATTTAAAAGTGTCGTTTAATGCCCAACGTTTTTTTTGGGGAACCGTATTAAATGCCCTTGAGAATTTTACAAATGTAAAGAGTAAAAACACAGACAGGTGTGTGCGTTTGGACTCTGAAAGCTGAATAACAACAAAGACTAAGCCGTGTGTGAGCAGAGCGTTGAGGTTAGTAGCGGCTCTTTTAAAAGTTGATGCGTTGGGAATCGCTCTATGCTCCTGAAGGGCCGCTGAGAGTAAGTGCTGATATGAAGCGTTACAGATTAGGTCTGGGTCAGACTCACGGCCTGCCAACATTCCTGAGTAAAGCTGCTGCTTTAACACACTGCTGACGCTGAGTTTATGGTGAGGGGCTGCTGGGGTACGACACACACTCGGCACACTAAGCGATTGTTTTCTGAGCTCATTCACACCCGCACACACAGACTGTTATTCTCCCGCGCAGACCACAACCATCCAGGAGCTTTCCTTTTGGGATCAACTACCTAAAAGCAGCAAAGCATTTTTCAGTAGGGTTTTCAAAACCGTGTAACAGAGTCACATGCCAAAACACTACATCACTGATTTCGGATGTCACGTTGTACTAAAGAAACACACTCTCCAAGAATATTCCCCTTAATATTCAACAATATTATTGATCTGACACTGCAGTATGAGAACTGAACAGAGCTGGACGATGACTCTGAGAGATGGCGTTAAGTCTGCTTTTTAAAACAATGAAAAGAAGCAATGTAGAAAGCAATTCTGTATGTTCTTGCAGTTCAGATTTTAAGCTTGTGACATCTAAACTCACACATCATCCCGATCATTTAGCGCCCTATTTAGCATTTTATTTAGCATTAGCATTTTATTTAGCATTGATGTGTAAACACTACGTTCAGATTCATCAATCGGAATGAATTAATTTAGATTGAAACAAAATGAGTCCGTGTTAACGTAGCTACTGTTTCAGCAAAGATGAATTAAAATGATCAAAAGTGACATTGAAGACTTTTATAATGTTACAAAATATCTCTATTTCTAGTAAATACTTTCAATTCATCAAAAAGTCCTGAAAAAAGTTGATCGTGTTTTCCACAAAAATATGGAGCAGAACAACTGTTTTAAAAATGGATCAAATAAGAAATGTTCTGTGAGCAAATCCACATATTAGAGCGTTTTCTGAAGGATCATGTGACACTGAAGACTGCTGAAAATTCACCTTTGCATCACAGGAATAATTTCAAAATGTTTTTTTTAACTGTCTTTTTGATCAAATAAATGCAACCATGTTGAGCACGACTTAAAAAAAAAATAAGGAAAAGAAAAAAAAAAAAGCATTAAATCTCACTGATATGAAAGTTTTGAATGCTTGCGTAAATGACTATCAAAAAATAACCCCATAGATAAAACATGGAAATCCTGTTGACAAATCTCAATGTTATAAAAATAAGCTTGCATTGTGAGACTTCACCTGGTAAACAGCAGAGGCCGAGCACATCTCTCCCCCGTGCGTGAAGGCTACTGTGGCTCATCATCCTCTCCTGTAGCAAACAGACAAAATAAACAAATTAAGCTACAAAACTGGTGGATTAACTGTGCATTTTGAGATGAATATATTGTGTAAAGTTAACTCCAAATCATATAGTTCAGGAAGTTCAGAATATTTATGCCTTCTGATAGTGTGTAAAAGGAAATGGGGTCTAAAATGAATATTCACTGGTCACAATGGTGGTTTGTTTCTATATTTAAATTCTTTGTCGAAATAGCCCTTTCAGGTTTCCTTCCCCACAGTGCAACTGAACCATAAAAGTACCTTCATTTACAAGAGGCTAAAACTGCACATGCTGATGTTATCGTACCGTTTTAAAACAAAGCGTCTTTCATTTGCCATCCACTACTGAGTAGAACAGAAGTATAACATACTTCCAGAGATCTGAACCCACAGCTCCCAACACACCGCGATGGAGAGTTTGAAGCAGAAGCATCTGACTGCATCATGCACATAATAACTGCAGTTACTCAAAAGTTCAGAGTTAAATTAAAGTGCCTGTATTATGCTTGTATAATGAGTTGAATTTAATTTCTCTTTACACTACATAACAAATTTGCACAATGCCAGCCCGTGAACTACATAACTAGCTGAGGCCTGGAAGAGTTTAGTTCGTGTTGTCGACATGTTGAGATGACTGTTTTCTGCACTGCAAATCCACTTTAAATACAGTTCAATAGGAGAAGGACTCGCGCTGAAAACCGATGCGATTTTTCACTGTTCTTATCACCGTGTGCTGAGGAAGACTCCAGAGCTGAAATTCAGATATACAGTACACTCAACTAATGGATTATTAGGAACACCATACTAATACTGTGTTTGACCTTCAGAACTAACATAATTCTGGAGTGGAGTTTGTTTTTGAAAGTGTGTGTTCACTAGGGTTGGGTATCGTTTGAATTTGAACGATTCTGATTCCGATTCCGATTCCTTGTTTCGATTCCGGTTCCTAACGATTCTCGATTCCGATTCTTTTAAGAGGCAGGGTCAAAAAAGTTTAGCTAACCTTGCGAACCAACGGCCTTTCTGAAGGAAATACTCCTTCTGTAAAAATACTCCTTTTGTCACAAATTTTGCCGAGATTTCGTTATTTTTAGAAAAGTGAAGCCACACTTTGGATCGCCGACGTAAGCTACTCATGTTCGACTCGCGTGGTTATGCCAACACTTCCGGTAGACGCTTCTTCGTTGGTGTTGTTCAGCGGTTTCTTCTTCCGCTCGGCGGACTGTGAATATCGAAACATTTTTTTTATTATTTTTTTTTTGTGAATATCGAAACTAGGAATCGAAATTTTAACTTTTGAACGATTCCGGGAAAAACGAAAAGTTAGTCCCGGTTCCAATCGATACTCGATTCTCGATACCCAACCCTAGTGTTCACACTCAGGTTTGGTGCGATTGCATCTGTATTTATGTTTTTTTTTTTCTCCTTCCAAACTTACTCCAATGGGCTATATGCACGCATAAGTTCCGCATTTGATGCAAGGATGCTCGTCCATTTCCGGTTGTGGAGATTAAAGCGGAGGAAAACCGAGGAAAACGGGATTATGGCAGAGTCTTCAAAATGTACTGTCCTCCCGTCTTTGAAATGAAACGTTCATACGTTTAGATGTAATTTTATATATAGTTATGTTTATTTCATATAATTTTAAAAAGAAGCATAAACACAACGAGGGGTGTCTGTTTCATCTGTTTTTGTGACTAACGTTTCTTTAGTATAACCATGGAGTATAAAATTGAATATAAATTCTCGGTATTGCATTGGACTACTCTACGATCGGCGGAAGTTATCGAGCATCCTTACACCTTCACCGGAAATACCGCCGTGCATAGAGCCCATAATCTAAATTCCAGCATTGCAGCATTCCTAAAGGAACATATTTGCAGACAGGAGTCATAATGCATTCGAAAAATCCCAGTGAACTGGACAGTCCCAGTGAATCCCAGTGAACCTAACATCTCAGAGGAAGTGAATAAACATGTAATCAGTGCAGGACATTTCTGCTGAGGGTTCAGTTCTCCGAATCACATGGTCATATCGTGTAATCTCTTTCATTGCCTCTTTCTTCTCCAGTAAACACATAATCCCTCCCTCCTCTCAGCTTCTGAGGGCAGAGGCAGCCAAGACTCATTGCAGTTTCCATTGCTCATGGCTTCCCCTGGTTTCTGTGGCCAGAGAATGCAGCCGAGGGAACATACAGGCCTCTTCTCCCCTGAATCACACAGAAACAGGACGGCCAGTGGGAATGTGTGGATGCACTATGCCACCGTATAAACCTTACACTGTTAAGTTTATTAGTCATCGCCCAGAGCCACAATAACCCTTTGTGCAGGGCATCAATCTAGAGCTAAATGAGGCAATAGAGGCCCGGTGGGACGCTTAAAAGAGCTGGGCTATTGTTCAGCGCTCATTATTTTCATGCACTCCATGTGTGCATCTCTCATTCTCTATACAGCAAAGAAATGTCAACAAATGGGAACAATGCATCCATTTCCATAAAACGTTTGAAGTATTTTCTCTTTAGTTTCTTAAAAAACAAACATAGCTAAAATTAAAAATCATTCCTGTCTTAGTCATGATGCTGCCTTTCTGTATTTCCCAACTAAAACCAGTCTAAATACTGATAAATAAATGAATAAACAACTATAACTTATACATTTCTTTACTGTCACTTTTGCTGAAAGTACTACATTATTTTTATATGTATAAAAAACTCTTACTGGCCCTAAACTTATGAATGGTTCTGTAAAGCAAAACATTGATTAGAGCCAGACCGATATATCGGCAGACCGATATTATCGGCCGATATTAGGCATTTTCCAAACTATCGGTATCGGCAGTTATAATGGCCGATAAAAGAATATTTCAAAAATACAAAAAAAACGGACGAAACACGCTTGAACCATGTCATGAGTGTTGGAGTTGTATAGTTTGTCCACCAGAGGGCACTCTACACGGTTCCTGTTGGCAACACTCGTTGAGTTGGTCACGATACATATATTGCTTGAATAACAATTAAAAGAACATCCCCATCAGTTCACTTAACGCAAATAAGCATGACAAAATTTGTGACTAATCATCTCCAGTTTAAAAAAATAAATAAATAAAATAAAATATCAGCGATATATCGGAATATCGGATTTTAAAACCCAAAAAATATTTGTATCGGCCTTCAAAATCCTTTATCGGTAGGGCTCTAACATTGATAATAATAAATGTTTCTTGAGCAGCAAATAATCATATTAGAATGATTTCTGAAGGATCATGTGACACTGAAGACTGGAGTAATGGTATTGAAAATTCAGATTTGATCACAGGAATAAAATACATTTTAAAATATTTTCAAAATGGAAAACAGTTATTTTAAATTGTAAAAAAGTCACAATATTACTGTCATTACTGTATTTACAATCAAAATAAATGCCTATCAAAAACCTTAATTGTTCCAAACATTTGATCTGTAGTGTACATTTCGGTTGGTGAACGATAAAAAAAGCAAAGGGGAAGAATATCCCACAAAAAGGATCCGTATCTAAAGACCTTAGGCCAGCAGAACACCCTAGCAACCAAACTTACTAAAAACCACTTTGCAACACCCACAATACCATAGAACTGTGACAGTAATTCAGAATGGGCCAACGTCATTCACTAAAAATATTTTGCAAAAATAATCTAGATTTACATGCACAATCTGCCACTATTCCAGCTATTTTTGTCTTACAAAGCTTAGTGTCGTCATCCTCTTTATGGAGCTTATTACGATGTCCCATAAGGAAAGGCAGTGCAGGAAAAAGCTCCAAGTTCAATTAGAGGGTGTGTCACAGTCTTGTTTATGTTATGCACCGTCTTTTTATATAATTTAAGTATTTTTTTAAAAAAACAAACCTTCGGCAAATCCCTTTTTTAAACAACCACTCATCTCGCACCAAAACCAGATGACGGCATTCACTTCAATAACATAAACTGAATTAACATACGCCACATGGCGTACTCCACTCAAACCAAACCAATCAAAGCAACAATGAGGGAGATATTTCTGATCTAGGAAGTCACCCTACAGTAGTATATTTGCATTTTGACCCAAAGGGGAACCAGCAAGCTATATTTATAGTTTTATTTTTTAAAGCATCGACATTCCAAACAGGCTGATCCCAAGACTCCCATTCGAAGAACTCAAAAACTCCACTCTGAAACAGTGTCGGCTCATGGATTTTAAAATAGAGGATGCAAATTAATTGTAGCGGTCTGGAATCCTCTACAGAGTATTTTCAGAGGTGGAAGTAACGAATTACAACTACTCAGATTACTGTAATTAAGTCGTTTTTTTGTGTACTTGTACTTTTATGAGTACATTTTTTAGTCTGTAATTTTTCTTGTACTTGAGTACAAATTAAGTTAAGTAATGTACTTCACTACTTTAAAAATGCCATAAATTACAAAGTACTTGTACAATTTGAATTCAACAATTATTCAAATCTTTGACCAGCATTTGGGTATCAAATGGAAATAACTGATAGTGGGCGGGCCAATAAAAACCCTTGTATTTGGAGTGGGAAAAAAGCCCGGTTCCTGGAGAGCTATATTCGTCCTCACACGTCCTTCAGTTTGTATTTTAGTGTTATCGAAGAACTTTGCCGTAATGGACATGGACATTCGAGACGCTGAATTCATTGAAAATTCCGAAGAAATACCAGATGACGAATGCCCATGAGCTGTTCTTATTACAGAGGAAGGAAAGGAGATGTTTTATAGAAACTTTGTTTCTGCAGTGATATGTGATATTTCAGTTGTTTTCGTTTTTTAAAGTTGGGTAGACCTCACGATAATTTGACTAAAAACATCACTTGAAACTTGAGCTTCAGCATTACTCAGGTGACAAGCACATATACCGTAATAAAGATTTAGCATTGTAAACTTAGATTAAAAAGTTATATTGTATGTCATTGTCAACACAATGTTTTATTAATATTGAATCCGTGTTTTAAGCTTAGAATGAAGAGTTTAATAATGACTCTTTCATAAAAACAGTATCTTGCCGGCCATGACCCACTGGCATAACAGTAACTGCACTGATTGTCAGTCTGTCTAGATGGCACATTTGTGTCAGTGCTAAATGCTGATAACTTTTGAAACTTTTGAAATATTAGTAGGGTACTTTTGGAAATCTTTATTGTAAAAAAAAAAAAGAAAAGAAAAAAAGAAGTTTATAAATAAAATAACCCAATAAGTTTATTTATTTTGCATTATAATTCATTAATAATAATAATCATATTAGACCATTTTTATAACTTGGTTTCCATAAAAGTAAATAAATATCACAGACTAAAAGTAATTAGTAATTAGTACTTGAGTAGTTTTTGAGAGGGGTACTTTGTACTTTTACTTAAGTACATTTTTAACACCAGTACTTTTGCTTGTAATCGAGTATTATTTTAGCAACTACTTGTACTTGTACTTGAGTACAAATTTTCAGTACTCTTTCCACCTCTGAGTATTTTTTATTTTTTTTTGCAAGAAAATATAAATATGATTTCATTCACCTAGCCTATCAAAATAAACGTCCATATTATTCGGCATTTGGTGAAGTTGATTCGTCTGTTCAGTGAAGCTGACTGCTTTAGCCTATATGTCCAACTGCAACCTCTGTGTGTGGAGTCTTCCTTCATTTTTAATATGCAGCTGCTGCTCGAACGATTTTAGTAAATTTGTAACTAATATCACATAATTTACATCTTTGTGATGTAAGCCTTTGTGATGAGGCTAGCTGCAATGTATTTTTTCTCATAACTCTAAATGCTGAACACTCAATGGTTATTGGCTATTATTATTATTATTATTTTTTTTTTACCAATGGTGTCTATAAGTACCAACGCTGCCATCCCCAATCAAATACTTCCCTCACTGTAAAAAAAACATTTTCATGATTTGTAATCACAACATTTTTTCTTTCGTCAAATCAACTTAGATAATTTATGTAGTTCAAATAACATAATATTTTGAGTTTCTGGTGATTAAATTAATCTCCTTTACTGTATTAACTCAATTTTTCCATTTCAATTAAGTTAACATTTTAAGGCAAGCAGGTTACTTATTTTTTTAAGTTAAACCAACAATATTTTTTTACAGTGCTACTATGCGAGAACAATACGTGAAAAGTCCACGGATGACCTACTTCTGAAATGTGCATTCGATGGACACATTAATATCCCATTAGGAGTATTTATGTATAGCACTGAAGCGACATAACTAGTAGGTCACATGACAGTAACAAAATGGCAGATGTAGTACGTCTACACGTTTTGCCTTTGACTGGCCTTAGCACAGTTTCCCGAACGGCAGATTCGGCAGGTTTGAGGAAGAGCAGCGGTGGTTCTGACTTTAGTATTATTTTGGTGTTACAATAATGTAACTACAACCAGAAATTCACATTCTGAGACATGAAATGAAACTAATACCTGTAATTTTATTTAACATTCAAATTTCCTCCCATTTCCACCTCAATATTTAGGGCAGACTCGCCTCCCCTGACAAACCGACACTGGTCTGAAGGATGACTGTTATGGCTGGTTTGAGCTGGTTTAATGAGTTTTAAATGAAAAAGCCAATGCGGTGAAGTCTCGCCACAACTGCTACATTCACAATTCCTTTTCCATTTGTTCATTTACAGCACTGGAGCAAAATATAGGTCGGCCCATTCTCAAATGCGTCAGCTTGGGTGGGCTCCATCCACTAAATCTGACACCATCTACACACTCAGACACTCGGATTCATCTTCTGTGCAGGGAACAGCCACTTGGATTACATGTCTGACACTGCACACAATGCATATTCAGAATCCACACACCAAGTGACTTCTGGGTAGGCTGTTTCCATGGCAACAGCCAGATGTTGTGCACATTAGGGCCTCTACGCTCTCCAGAATCCGCGAGTGGAGGCATCTGCTAGCGTTTCCCCCCACCAGCCAGATTAAAATAGCCAGAGGGGAAACTTATGCATGCAGCAGAGGTGAGCACCAGCAGATTACAAATACAACTAAGGAAAGTAGATTATTAGTTCACCCAGAAATTATTACCATTCTGTCATCAATCAGAAATGCATTATTTTCTTTCTTTCATGAAACACAAAGAAGATGTTAGGCCGAAAGTCTGATTTCTCATAGAAGATCTTCCATATAACAAAAGCGAAATAATTTAAACTGGTAAATGTAAATGTAAGTAAATGAATGCATGAGTAAATATCAAGACAAAGAGTGTATGTGTATATGACTCGAGCATGCTAAATGCATGAATGAAATCACAAAAAATGTACCCACCACACCCTGAGTTAAAAGGCACACCAAAAAGGAAAAAGTAATCCTCTGTTCAAACAGATTTAGACTGTATAATTTTCAGAAAAGTAACAAATACAAACAGCCAGACATAACTTCACCACTAAAGCAGATGTATGCTTTCCTGTTGCTTTTAAAGAGCATTTCTCAATGGAAAAACTGATTCTCAACCAGAGTTTTTGCTAAAATAAACTGAAAGTATGCGAATGGCGTTTCTAAAAACAATACAGTACGGATAGAAAAAGTATATTCCATCATTAACAATCACAGCATATGATATAAAATACTAAACACTGGAGGAGTGCTGGAGACATTCATACACCAGACAAAATAAGTCATTCTTGGAAAAGTTTAAACTTTTTTTTTTTTTTTTTGGATGGAAAATGTACTCCTACAACTACAGATTGTGTACACATCCATTAAACGTGTTTCTGGTAAAATAATTTAATGGATTGATGATGCAGTTTACCCGGGAAAGTGACTAATCACATTTGACATGAGAGTTGCACAAACATTAGCCTACATAAACATTTACACATCTGTTACAAACATACTGAAAGATGAAATGTGTAAAATGTACACAGATGTGTTCGATACTATTTTAATACGAATTAGACACCGCGGACATGAGAAAACAATGATAAACTCATAAATAAATGATAGCTAGTTATATTATTATTTAACCTTAACGCTTACCTTCATGTCCGGTACCATCTGTCTCACTTTAAAGGTGGTTTTGGACCCTGTCAACATGATTTCAACCTAAAACGGATCCGGACTAACAGTTATGGTGTATTTGGAAGAGGTTTAGTGGTGAAGGTCTGATCTGGTCCATGTTACTGAAATCGGATGGTCCGCGCGCTGTCTGCATCACTTTCACACATTTCCGCGTCCGTACCGTTAACATATCCAACTAAACGTCAAATCATCTCTAAAGCAAATCTATATTCACACAGAGAACGCGCTTTTCCATCGCATTTGTTTACAGCCCCTTCGCCATAGTGAAACGACACGGGTGTTACTGAGTAACAAAAACCAGGAGCGAGGCTCTTAAAGGGCCAGTCCCGCCAAACACACTCAATGTGCTTCTGTGCACTGCTTCCATCAGTGGCTGTCCTCGAAGTCGCATACTACCGTAGTACTCTTACTATTTACACAGTATGCACAGCCTACTAAAAATAGCTTGCACATTTTGTGTGTGAAACACCCATGACCTACTATTTGTGCTGTACACAGTTCTGAAAATGTAAGTCCTTCGTTCGTTTTTGAACAATCATTTACAGGGTGATGGATTAACATCTGCTTGTCTAATAACAGGTCATTCCAAGGGGTTAAGTCAGGTTTGGCTGGTTAGCATAGCCCTGTTAGCCCCTACTGGTAGACATCATTTGGAAAAGCGTCTTTTCCCTTGACATCCATTCAAAATTAGCTATATTCCTTTCCCCCCTATTATAGTATTATAATATGGAAAAATATTATAGTCTTTTTCCATTCTATTTCCATGTCTTTTTTGGAGACTCTTAATTCATGACATCATTGAGATTGCAAAAGATCAGTTTACGTGAAATAATTTAGAGGCAAGCATACAGATTATTAACTTTATTTATTAATAAAATGTATTATCTTTTTGTTTATTATTATTTTTGAAAATGAAGACCTTATCAATTCCCATTATGCCATTCCAAGCAGAGCCAGAAAATTATTTTTTATATATTTGTTTGACTAAATTATTAAGTATAGAATATGTTTGTTTATGAATATATATCAGTTTGAGAATATCTATCTATCTATCCCTACATCTGTCTGTCTACTATGCAAAACACAAACAACGATCAGTTATTCATATTTCATTCATAATTTTCTTGTATGACAGCCTGGCCAAAAATGATACCAAAAAGATATGGTCACACAATTTGGCATGTTTCATTGCATCATCATAAAAAAAAAATAGTAGTGCACAGCTATGCAATAGGCTTAGAAAATATTTCAGCAAATTATTTTTTTCTTTTTTACAATATTTAAATAAAGATGTCAATTTTCTTGTCTGTTCTGGGCTGTTTGTCTATCTCCTTAAGCTATCAATACAATTATTTTAAAAACTGTATTAACTCCACTTACATCCATTTAGCAAGCAGATACATTTCTAAATCTATCATTATTTAAAATAATAGCGGGGATAGGAAACTTAAGGAATCAATAACATTAGAATTGCTCTAATACAAAGTTAGCAATACGTTAAATAAAAATTAAAAAGAGAATGCAAATAGACTAGAAACGTAAGTAGCCTATACTATATAAAATATAAAGTCCAATTATTTTCATAAATCACACTATTTGAAAAAATACTCAGCACTAGTCAGGTTAAGAGGTCTAAACGCTAAACCAGCAAACATTACGCCATTCTCCAATTCATGCAAAGGTTTTGCATGATAAAGAAAAAAAAAAAATCTAAACGTCCTGCAAGCCTATTAATGAACATTTTGATGGTAACACTTTACTTGAAGGGGTGTGCATAAGACTAACATGACACCTTCATAATCTGTTATGAATATGAAGGAGGAAGTTTCATGTTTGTGACACATGACAGTTTAACTTAATATTATGTCAAGTTGTCATGGCACTGACAGGTTATGATGTGGTTTATGTCAAGGTGTCATAACAAAGACATCTCAAACAATGTCATATTTGCCTTCAAAATGTCATTATTGAGTGAAAGACACTGTCATAACAATGCATAAACCTTACTTCATATGTCATATGTCATGGTTATGAAGGCGTCATGTCAGTCTTATACACACCCCTTCAAGTAAAGTGTTACCGTTTTGGGTATTATTATTCTATGCTTTACCAATGCATCTAAATGCAAAGAAATGCCATTGGATATTTCAGACCGCTGCACCATAATTCCCATCCACACAAACATATTAAATTCACAAATGAGCAAACACACTTGACATTCCCATAGCTTGTAATACTCAGTTACCTTGTCACTGCAGTATCAATGAAGCATTTCACAGCAGCCTCCACCAGACAGCCGATGATGTGCGAGCAGCATCAGCGTTCAGACGGATATGAACTGATGCGGTGTGCACTGTGTGGAAAAAGGCTTCTTGAAATTGATACCTGCAAAGCAAAAACAAATGAAAACTGATCCCAAAGATATCAGTGTTGCTATTACTAATTCATTAGACTCTCACTTTGAGTTTGAATTTATTAGAGCAAAAGAACTCACAAGAAATAGCCCATTAAAATACCTCATACATGAGACAAATGAGCGCTAAACTACTAAAATGTAAGGTATATATTCTCACATTATGAAGGCAAACGAGCTTCCAATAATCCAATATACAGCTTAATTGGTGAGAGTAAACTTTAGTTACTCTTTACCCTGTTAACTGTGCTGTGACACAAGGCGAAGATCACATGCTGTGGTAATTAGCAGTCTTAAATGGCAGGCAGTGCTTTCTGGGAATTAAATTTAAATGACTTTAACTTGCAGTGACTTTACACATTTTTGAAACAATTGGAAGAAAATGATGTCAGCTGCATTTTGAGGAAGCAAGTTGCATGCTTGCTTATGGCTATGGTTTTTGTTCTTGTTAATGTGTTTCAGGGTTGATTCAGGGTTAATTCGGGGCTTACACATTTCAGTGACTGGATCCGAGGCCTGTTGCCAAGGCAAGATATCTCATTTTAATTTGACAAAATAACTAAAACTTGAAAACACAAAATAATATAATGTAATATATACAGCACATATATATATATATATATATATATATATATTAATATATATAAAATGTAAAAAATATTATAAAAAAAAAATGTAAAAAATATTATTATATAATATATATCTCGTTAACGATCAATCGCATCCAAAATAAAAGTTTGTGTTTACATAATATATGTGTGTGTGGTGTGTATAATTATGTTGTATATATAAATACACACACACATGCATGAATATATTTAAGAAATATTTGCATGTATATACTATATGTACAGTGTTTCCTCTCATTCTCCCGTGGCGGGCCGCCACACTTAAAATCCTCCCGCCACGGTTGCAGCTTCTCGGTGACGTCCGATATTCTGCATAGTATTATGTTATTTTGTTAAGCCCCACTAAAGGCATAAAAAACTTTGTAAAGCACAATCAAGTTTTCACCCTATATTCCAAGACTTCTAAAGTCATTGTATAATGTGTAATTTTAGTCGCTAAGTTAAAGTTAACGGAAAGTCATCTCGCCTCAGTCATTCTTCATTCAGAATTCAGCGCGTCGCGTTCGTTTGCGACACGACGACACTCTCTTCAAGGTCAATATTCCCATTATTATACTTTATTTGTAGATAAAGCATAAAGTAGATGGTTTTCATAAAATGACTTTATCTTGCTGGAGTGGAGTTTATTGCCCTTTCACATTCCCTTCTCCCGGGTGTATGTGAGATTGCAGCATAGAGTCGAGAGAGTGCTATTGTTCTTCATGCGCACTGAAATTTAAAACTGTTAAAAGAAAAGGCTCAAAAAACTGTTGCATATAGAATACACTAAGCATTAGTGCTGCACGATTAATCAAATCGCAATCGTAATAGCGATCTCAAACCTATGCAATTATATAACGCAAAATGCCGCGATTTTATATGAAATAAACAAATTAGGGCTATTAACGCAGCATCTCTTCATTTTTGTCATCCTTTGACTAGTATTACACGATCCCGCTCTTATTCGTGCAAATGCCTTTTCGCATTTTGCACGACAAGAAGTGAAAAGCTGCCTGTGAATGCCCTAAATGAGACTCGCAGAAAGACGCGCGCCATAATGCGCATGCACTGACGCGTGCCAGAATACAGTTCTCTTTCGAGCTTGAACGAACAATAGCACACACAATTATGCCAAAATGTCGTTTTGTCGAGTATCTTCATAACGTAAGAAAAGTCTTATGGACGAAAAGAGTTGTGCTATGAGGCGCATGTGAGATCCGCGTCTCGGCAACGGGTGCTCTTAAAGGGCCAGCAGCGAATAAAGCGTTCTGTCAGTCAAGTTAAAAGAACAAAGGGAAATTAGAAAATTACTCACTGATCTTGACTAAAGAACTTTTGTAGCTTTAATAAGGATTATTCTATATATAATTTATAATTCATGCAGCGCAGACTGTTTGATAACTTTATTCAATTTCTGTATCCTACCTGTTAAGACAGGAAGGGCATATGGTTTTTATTATGGGTTTATGTGGGGATTGTTTGAAGTTCACTTAATTTAAAAGTTGTTAAAAATTTTTTTTAGCCTAATAATTTTTTTTAAAAAGTTGATAGCTTTCACTGTAATGATGGTTTGGTTGATGGTTTATTGATCATTATAGGTGTTATCAATCATTTAGTTGTTGTTTTTAGTTTGAGTTGAGAAATAAACATTAATACACAGAATGATCACTAATCTGTGTGTGCATTTTACTTTAGAACCAAGCAAGTTGGACTCATGAAAGCATTTTATTATATCGGAATCGCATATCACAATTGCAATATTGACCTCAGTAATGGCAATATGACATTTTCCCCAAATCGTCCAGCCCTACTAAGCATATTATAGATCTAATCCCTTCGCTATGTTCTTTTCAATGTGAAGCGTTGCGTGCTGTGACTTGGTGTTGCTTCAAGTGCATCATTCTGCACACGGGATGCGCATGATCGATTATAATAGAGACAAGGGGGCGTGGCCTAAGTGAAAATATCAGCCCCCCCCATTTATATATATTATATAAACACAAAACTTTTATTTTGGATGTGATTAATCACGATTAATCGTTGCCCTAATATATATATAAGCCCTAATATATATATATATATATATATATATATATTATAGAGAGAGAATTATACAAACAAAAACTAATACAAATATTACTGAAAAATGAAACATAAAAAAAAAATGATTCATAATATTTATAAAAACTATAAAATCTCAGTGATATTAAAATAGCACTGCAGGATATTGGGATTACTGGAAACAAATTGAGGTTGCATTAAATTATTGGATTATAAAAGCAGTAAAATATTATATATATTGAGAAATGTCCATTATTTTTTTATTACTTTGCAAATTAAGTCCTTACTAATTCCCATAAAAATGTTCCATGACTGTGGAAACCTTGTAGAGCAGAAAGCTTGCACCACTGTAAAAATACAAGATGTTTTTATTACGAAGACTATATAGCCAAATGTATAGAGCGGAAGAGTGGAAGATAAAATCAGTACAAACAACTGTTTAAATACAATGAGAATTTTATTAAAACGGTGCAAAAATAAAATAAAAATAAAATAAAACTAACATAAAAATCAGATGTTCTTTCCACCTAGATTGCACTGTCACACAGCCTGGGGTCACCTCTCAAACACAGAGAAAGGTAAAACGGCTGAAAACAAACACAAATCGCCCAAATTAGCCAGAAGTAATGCACAAATATGATTAGATAAATTGCATCTGCCAGTTCTGTACATGCAACAGTTTCAGTCTCATGCAGATTCGAGAATGCTGACGACTGTAGCTCTGTCACATCCATGAAAACATACCATATAAAAATAGTAAGTAAGCTACGTCATAACAAAACAAAGCCCACCGTATATTAAATAAGAGAATTTTAGTGTTTTGAAAACTGATGGTGGACGGCCGCCACCAACACCATCGTTAAAAAAATGTACTCAAAAGGTGATTAAGTAGCATAATTCGCTTTAAAATAGAAATTAGGAAACGTCAGGAGGCCCGTCTGTTTGACAACTAGCCATGTAAGAAAGAACATCCTAGTTTCAGAACTAAACATCCCAGTCTTTTGAAAAATCTTACTACAAATATATATTTTCAAATCATACCTCGTCAGATCACACTGATGGAGAAATGAGTTTGTTCACAAGAAACTCTCCGATTTAAGAGGCTTCCGTACGAGCGCCGTGCGCCCCAGAATACTGACTCCACCATCGATTCAGCTGACGTCAACTCAGGGAACGGTCCTACAGCATACATTCGTATCTTTAAAAAACACTGGAAAACTGCTTTTGATTTACAAAAATAACTTGAACGCATTTATACATTTTTTTTTTGGATTTCTTAATACAAAAATGTCTGCACTCTTATTGAAGTCCAACGCTCGGGGTGGCTGAATGACCTTTCCATTTGTTAAATAAATGGATCCGTTAAACGCAAACTACGAGTACATCGGAAGGAGAACATAAACTCCAACGGAGACTAGCTGTCGTTTCGCTGACAATTTCCTCTGGTTTGTGCCTTGAAGCTGCAATATGTTTGCAAAAGCACAGTTTACCAGACACACACACACACACACACACGCAATGAATTCCTTTTTGCGACTTATAAGAGTGGAAATCTAGGCAAATGCCTTCCATAAGACAAAAAAAAAGTTCATTGCTTGCATTTTATATTCAAATGCGCCTGACGAAACGAAACCAACAAAAGAACAAACAAACATAAAAAGCAGCAGCAGTGTACTCTTT
The DNA here is from genome assembly GCF_016745375.1 of Pimephales promelas. The sequence continues at coordinate 964,484 of NW_024121299.1, read as the reverse complement.
GTCCCTTATTTACACTGAAAAACTGAGCCAGTCTCAAAAGGTCACTAGTAGAAATAGGGGTGATAATGAAAAAGAAACCTAAACAAGTGTGCCATCTATTGGTTATGCGAGTGAATAATGTGTCAAAAATATATCGCTTTCATTTGGGGAGAAAAAAAAAATGAAGCCATTAACCCTCCATCTTGCTGGACGGTAATAGGAAATTTAGTGCTTTAAAATTAAATGTTGAATAAGATAAACACGGGAGATACCATATAACGAGGTATGTTGTAACTGTTAAGATACTAGCCTGACATATTTTTAATTGTGCAAATCAGTAATGCAAATGTGGCCTTGAGCTGACACAGTTAAACAAATATTTGCACACGACTGATTACGCTTATTGAGTGCTTCGGTTCGCTACGACGACAGCTCTTCATCTGCAGTACAACGAACACTTACCCACATCAAATGAACATGATCACAGCAGCAACATCCTCTTGTGGTGCTATTAAAGAGCCCATTTCACATGAGCAATGAGAGGGTAAAGGGATCGCTCACCCCAAAATAAAGAATCTGTCTTAACTTACTCCCTCTCATGTCGTTCTGAACCTGTATGACTTTCTTTCTGCCGTCAAACACAAAATGAGATGTTTAGCAGAATGTCCAGACATAATGAAATTGAATGGGGCGCTCTGCAAAATGGTGTAACTAAACATTTAGTTCAAATGGAGCAAAAACGGACCTTCCCTATTGTGATCTAACACACAAGACGGGCAGACGTGTTTGGCTATGGGAATCGACACTAAGATTTAAGGAAAATGGAGTATGTGTTCGCAGTCCAACGTGGCCCTCAAAATCTCATTCGCACGTCCACAAGTATTTGTCCTCCTCACTAATGTCCGAAAATGAGCGGAGGGCAACACTGTGTTAATAATAACTTATGGCCTATTACTAATATACTGCACAAGTTGTATGCTTCACGTTTACTTTCGTTGTATGGAAAATGGACAATTTAATTTTCTATTTCTCAGTCATACAGGTTTTGAAGTTGAACTGCATGCAAGAGAGAGTAAAATGACAGTATTTTCCATTTCTGGCTGACTCGTACAACTGGCTTTATCAGAGGCCGTGTTTTCTGTTAACAGTGTAAAAGGATTTCGAAAGCGTTTGTCACAAAACCTCGACTCAAGGTGCATCGTATAGTTTCGAGAGATCTGCTAGAATCCCTCTACGTCCACAAACATTGAAAACACTAGAATCAGCACTGTGAATCCAAAACCAAACAAAAGTAGAAATTCAGTTCAACAGTCCTCATGGGAGGACTGAACTAAGACTGAAAAGGCAACTAGGAAACAAGTGAGTTTGCGCACGACACAGTGGCACCTACAGCCGAACCCTGACCTCCGCAGTGGAACCGCAAGCTCTGCCTCCAGAATGGAGCAAACCGCCAGACTAGAAGCACAGCGACATAACAGTCTATTCATCTAAAACCCACATGCACAACCTCTGGACATGAGAAAAGTGCTTGATTTGGTGCAGCAACTACTCTGGGGGGGCGATACTGCGTCTATCAATAATCCTGTGTCCAGTGAATTTGATGGAAGCTGATGCGTTAACCCCAATATCATAAAGGAACACCATTTTATTTGGTGCAGCAGTAACATTTGAAGAGGTCAGAAATTGTTTTCAACATCCGCCCCCTTTGACCAGCAAGTACCTAGAACTATTATATCAATGTTACCAACATAATACTTGAATACAACCACGCGATGTACCATTTCCAAAGGGATTTCTTTGCGCTAATTTTAAAGGATTTGCACTATTAAATGTTCTAGAAACACTTAATAGAGCGGAGATGACTGCAATTTTTAATCGGGGCATATAAAGACCTAAAACGAACCCTTTGTCTGTTAAGGTTCGCATCTTAGAAGCGAGAAAGCACCATAGTAGCTAACTTAAGCCAACTAAGTATGGCTTCAAAAGGGGTGCAAGTTACAGTAAAATGGATAACACTCGAAGCTAACAGAGTGTTGTTGCCTTGCGCTCGCAATATGGCAAGTCTTATTTTGATTGCAGCTGATATAAATGGATCAATTGCAGCTAATATAAATACGCATTTTCTGGTTGTGCTTAACGTGTATTTTGGGGTACGCTACGCAGCATGTTCATGTGTTGTGTTCAAATGTCCCGTGTTCTACATTCTCACCACAAGGAGGAGACAAGGAGACAGGTTAGAGGATGACCACGTCAAGCAAATGTGTGAGGAGCTTAAAGCTCCTGCCTATGAGCCACAGCAAATGTAACACAACAGCAGTCCCATTTCCGCAATGCCCATTCACTGTGGACAGAGTCTCAGTAACCTGGTTCAGAAAGGCCGATCTTATGTCTTAAAGCAAGATCCACACCCACGGGATATGATGTGGCTCACATGGTGGGCTCCAATGAGTCCTATATGAGAGAAACGGGACAGAGATTGTCCATTCAAAACCTGTGGATGGCCGGCTCTGTTTCCCGTCTCTTCAACTCCTCTCGGTAGCAGTACGAGCAGTAATTGCCCGTCTCGGGGTGGCCGTAGTAATTGCAGGTGGGCGTTCGGCATCTGCTGGACTGCAGGTTTGCAAGGCCACCCGCACTGCCCAAGGAGTAATGCCTCACAGGCATCGGCCCATTGCGAACGTCCAAAGTAGTGCGCAAGTCCCGCAAGCCATTTGTATAGCCTCCGGTAGGTTCGGTTGGGTAGTCAGTTGGGTCATGCTCCTGGGAAAAAGATGCCAGGCAGGGGGTGATGATACGGGATGGGCTACCCAAGCTGGTGGAAGGGGGGTGGTACTGGGAATGGGGAGGGCCCTGTGCTAGGGGGCAGTGTCGGGGCAAGGTGGCATAGGATGGTAGGCCAGGGTAAGAAGACGGCGAACCTCCTGCCAACTGCCGTCGCGTATCCATGTAACCGTGCACATGTAGATGCTGTGTAATTGGGGTAGGAGAATGGTCAATGAAGGTGGGCCTTGGGATTGGGACCACACCCGAGTACATCATCGGGCTGAAGGAAGTCGACTTCAACGCGTTAAAAGTAGGAGGCGAGTTATCAGCAATTTCCTCTCTGCTTTCAAAACCTCGGTAGCTCAGCTCAGGCCCGTCCTTTTTCACTTGAGATCCACTAGTTGTTGCAAGACCTCCTGCCGCTTTCCGTTCAGCTTCCCTCCGCTGTTCCTGTTCGGCACGGAAGCGCTCCTCGGCATCCATCAAGTATCGCTGGATCATCTCCTCCTGAAACGGCTGACGGTTGCTAGTAGTGAGTACGGCAGCGAAGATGTACTTCCTTTCTCCTTGCATTGCGGATCGGAGGATGCTAAGACTCACTTTCACATCCGAGCTGTACTTAAAAGGGTCACTTTCTGAAGAGTAGCTTCCGTTTTGCCGTTCACTTATCGAGGAGGGTGAACCTTTCCCAGAGTCCTCGGAGCCGGTTTGAATGGAAGGAGAGCTGTCCTTACTGCCCTTACGACCTCTCAGAGAGCCTTTCTTCTTCTCCAGACCTTCTTGTTTGGTTCCACTTCCACTCGCGTTCTTCCCCGTCATCAGGCCTCCCACATTCTTCTTCAGCTTACTGCCTAGGCTCTTGCCAAAGCTACCCAGCTTGTTGGCAACGGAATCAGCACGTTTCTTGTCCTTATCCTTTTCTTTGTCTTTCTTCCCCTTCTCCTTTCCAATTGTGCCAGTCGTCCCTGCTGAACTGTTACTGGATGAGCTAGAGGAGCTGGAAGATCCACCACTTGTTTTGCCTGTTGTCCCACTGGTTCCAGTAGTACTGCTGTCCCCATTGCCATTAGAACTGCTGCTGACGGACTCCTTATCTGACTCTCCAGAGTCTGGCGGGGTGCGGGCATCCTCTCCTGCAGACGCTGTAGGGGACTCTGGCTGGGCCAATGGGGCCTGCTGTGGATAAAAAACAAAAATTATTGTCACTTGATGATTTAGCTGGAATACAAGTACGAGTACAGTACAAAATCTGAATGACAGGTTCAAATATGACTTTTCATTCAATGGTTTTCAACAGGCAAGTGATTTAGTGTCCACAACTTTGGTTCCTATAAATGAACTCTTCCTCTAAATAAATGCACTATGTTAGCCTATATATTATATTTTCCTTAACCTGTTGATGATATCTTGATATCTTTCATGAAAGTGACACTGTGCCAAATATTATATTTCAATAACAAATTAGGTAACAAAAACTGCCTTATGTTCAGTTTACATGTTTTCATACAATGTGTTGTGTGTTGATTATTATATCTAAAATTAAACAGCATCTGAATTTTGGCTAAAAGTCTAGGCTACAACCTTTAATGTGATAGTAATGTGCGGCTCCCTATATAGTTTACAACATTAGCAGATTTTTTTTATCCTTGTGAAACGTTTAATTGTAATTTTATTAATTTAAAGACAATGATTTTTTTTCCCAATAAACCACCGTTTAAAAAACAACAAAAAAAGCAATTTTAGCTTTCTAAACTGAACCGAACTGAACCGAGACGTCAAAACCGTGAGAAAACCGAACCCTTTGTTTTGTGCCAGTTTTGTGTATCGTCACAACCCTAGAGAGAGTCTATTAATTTCAAGTTTGAAGTAAAAATAAAAACAAATATTAATTGAAGCAAAAATTCATTTCCGTTTACATTTTGCTTCCATGTTTGAAATGACTTTTGAACTTGTATATAATAATATAATCATCAAATATATTACATTTATAAAAAAAAGTATACATTTAATACAAAACATGTATAAAGGTATTAAAATCAGGAAAAATCATTTGGTGTGCATGCACAATTTGCAATTTCTTTTAGAACAAAGAATTAGGAAGTATCCCTGTCATTACATAATTAAGTTTTTGTTATTGGGGTATGGGAAGTGATCGGGAAACACCATGCCAGTTTAATCCAAAAAAATAATTTTAAGATTTTTAAAAATAAAAATGCTTTGGATGCACTGTTGTCAGAGTAAAGAGTTAACCAAAGGTTTCTGGTTAACAGCTAAAACTAAACCAGCTAAATTATTAGCACGGCAAAGCAAGCTAGAAGCTCACCTGTACCTCACAGGGTAGAGGAAGCCAGGTGACAGTCATGTAGCAGTGCAGCAGATGGAGCTTGGCCTCCAGAGATAAGGTTACACTGAAACCAAACAATAGGCAGGTCAGAGTGCAGATATTCACTTATAAGTGCTGTTCAAACGATGGCAAACAAAGTAAACGAATGTGCATATTTCATGAAAAATGCATAAATAACATTAGCACAAGTAAAAAACAAGTATTTAAAGACTATATTTTAAAATAGTACATCAAATATTGACAAATTTTCAAATTGTGGAAATAAGAGGGAACTACAGAATGATGCAACCCTGAGCTATTTGAGTGCCTCTCTGTGTTCCATTCATAGCAAGAATTTAGCAATAATCTGCTTTAAAGAACAAGAGTTGCTAATCTTGAGTGTTGGCCAACACCAACAGTGCTCAGTTCCAACAAGCTCCACAGTGCTAATGCCTTCATTACAGTCAGGAATTACTGAACTCTGCTGTAAATAAGTCAGAGCTGAGTCATTTGGCACTACATGGTAAAAATAACTTGAATACTTAAAAAAAAAAAATTTTTTCTGGGCAAATTTGGTATATGCACAACACACAGCAATTACAAGAATGTTCCAGGTTTAAAACTAAAATCTATGGATCTATAGAACATGCTGTTGATTACTAAAGGGAATAATTTCAACTTCCCTCAGAGTGTGTAAACACATAAATAGCATGGATGAATTACTAATAATTTATTTGACAAAAAAAGTGGATGTCTCGCTTCAAACTTGACATTTTAACTGTAAACATTTTATGCTTATTCTTTTCCAAACGGAGTCTAAATTATATTGTCTGTGGTAACTGACAGCATATCAGAAACGTTGTCCATTGAGTGTAACATACACGTTTTCTAATCAAACGTATAATGTGATGTCTACCTTGCTAGCATCACATTGTCATTGTCATCTTTGCCCCATTCCCAGTCTTCCCCAGGATCCACAGCAAAGTGCAAAGGCAGCATCTTATGATCCGAGTCCGTCAGAGGGATCACCACTGTGAAAGTTTTTAACAAAAGGTAACAAATGGTCAATGCCTTTCTCAATTACACATTTCACTTCTTATTTATACTTCTTCAACTAATTCTGTATTCAACTGAATTTTTAAGACTACAGCCATAAAGACCTTTGAAAAAAACAAGCTGCATAAAGCAGATAAAGACTTTCTGGCAAGCATAAATTATTGCAGTTTTTTGTTCTGTCCTGGTTGGAAAAACTGGTTTATCAGGCAAGAACAGCACTCAGCATGCAACATAAAAAAGCAAACAGATTTGCTACACATAAACCATTCCTCACCTTGCTCTTTGGAACAGTCCTTCTGCTCCATTGAGACCAGGGCAGAGAAATGGGCCTGGTCATATGCCAAAACGAGAGGAGAGCGGTGACACTTGTTGGCTGGTACTTCCAGAGGCAGGTAAATCCCTCCAAATGGGATTGGTGCGAAAGCTAAACAGGTGACAAAAAAAGAGAGAGAGAGATCTGAGACAAACTCTGAGATAAGTAGGGCCCTATAAAATCTGTTTTATTTTTTCCCAAATTCCGTTTTAATTTTTGCAAATTCCGTTTTTTTCCGTTTGATTTTTTGGGAATTCATTTTTTTTTTTTTACCCTTTACTGTTATTTTAGTTGTAAAAAGAGCTTTTAATGCTGCTTTTAATGTTAATGATTAAAATGTACACAAATAAAATAGGCATTTACTCTTAAAATGACAAATACTGCATGATGCAACATAACACTGCACTCTAAGTACTTCAAGTAACAAGCTTTAAACTGTCCTGTAAAAATAAATTATATTAGTTTATATAAGTTAAAATAAAAGTCACACTAGCTGCGTCGTAATGTGCATACTATCCATCCTAAATAGTATGTGACATTATAACTGTCAATACTATTTCGGTCATAGTATAAACATTGGGACGCAGCTTCTGTCTCTCGGACACACTCGGTCTCTCTCGCGCGCACTGTTGAGCGTGCTGTCTCGTCTCTCTCGCGCGCTCTTGACTCGGACACACACACTAGGTCCGGCACCTCATAGACCGACGTGCACGGAGGGGACTGTGTGCGGTGTGTGTGTGTGTGCGACGAGTTTCTTAACTTTTCCGCCGACAAAAGCGGAGCCGTGTAGAGCCGCTTCGCCATGCTTTCAGTGGAAACGCGGCTATTGTTTTGATGCCGTCATGAGCTGAAATGACGGGAGGGGTTGTGTCGCCCAGATTTGCTTCCCCGTCTCTCTGCATTTTCCCCAGACATACGTTCTTCTCCCACACAAAAACCGAATTTCATTCCAAATATGTAAAATTCCGCGTTAATTGGCCAATTCCGCGATTCCGTGATCGCGGAAATTATAGGGCCCTAGATATGCTTTGTTAATGGAACGACAAATGGAAAATTCATTATTTAAATGGGACATAGTCAACACTTATGCCATTTTATTTTTCTCCCTTGAAGTCAGCTTATATTATGTCATAATTTAGTTTTACACAACCATTTTGAAATTCTGCGACAGTCATATGCTAATTAAGGATGTGACTAAGGAAATTTTCATGGGTGGGCAAGTGATGTCATCGGTGTTGCAGCTAAACACCATTGGTAACGCAGCAAGCCGAATGCTAATGTGCTCATGGATTTGTGATGGAGCCATTTTTCCAGCTTGGCTTCAATAGATAAGGGACGGAGTTTTGCATTGTGAATGTTAGATTATTTCAAAGTGCGTCAAACTACCCTCATCAAAGGAATCGTTCACCCAAAATTTCATATTCTGTCTTTATTTACCTTCTCCCCCAGAGTCCCGCAGCATGGTGTCAGCCACCACCACTATCGGCCTACGGAGCACGTGAGCAAGAACAAACACATGAAACTCCTCCAGGCTCTCATATACCGGCTCCTCTTGTGACTCGGCACTGCGGGACACAAAACACACTCGCAGCATGAGCATAGCACTCCAGAAAACCTGTTTACAACTTTCAATCTAGAAAATAAAATCAATGAAATCAACACACCCGTTGCTGCCGTTGGTGCTGTAGTGTATCCTGGGTTCACTCGATGCCAGTTTCAACAACTCATTCCACTCTCTCTGCCACTCTTCTTCTGTGTAAACCAGTCCCGACTGCACACAGATACACAAACATAAACATAATTAGGCTGAAAATTTCCTACTTACACTATCATTCAAAAGTTTAGGGTCAGTAAGACTCTTTAATGTTTTTGATAGAAATCTCTTATGCTCAGTAGGACTACATTTATATGATCAAATAAAAGTATTCATTTCTTTAAAAAAAAAAAAAGTGGTAGTGTATATTTAAATTAAGGAGCCTGATACCAAATTGATTATCTGTTGCAATTTTTTTTTTTTTTTTACAAAATAATCAACCAAAAGTGCTCTAACCTCTTTGTTCTGCATGGTTTGTTGCCATCTCCACCTTCGCTTTAAAGCTTCCCTCTCCTGCCCATGATCCATCAGTGCATAGAGAGACTTCCGCAGCATCAAGTCTCGATCATGGAAGCCCCACATACCTGCATTATAATGTTCAATGTTTTAAGCATAATTACCAAGATTTCATCCGGCAGTGGTTTCTAGGCGAGTATGCAGTCCTTTTACTGTTGTTTTGGACACAACAGTTACAAAACATTCTAAAAGTGCCTGGACTCAATATGCCACTCTAATATATCGACATATCAACCAGCATCTATGTTCAATGATTTAAATCTCAGGAAAAATAAACCATCTTTAGCCTGAAAACTTTGAGGTAAATGTAACACCAACAGAAAGCTTGAATTAATCCATATAAAACTGTATAAAAACTTGCAGATCAGAAGTCAGTTTGAACACTTACCCAGTGAGGCTGCGTGTAACAGGCAGTTCCCATCACCACTAGTAGCCAGAGGTAATAAACTCTGACATCCAGTGCCTAAACGAGTCCACCAGTTCAATCGTCCTGTTGAAAAACAAATCTATGAAATATTTTTGGCTATAGACATTTGGCTATAGCTGTCAATCGAATTATCTGAAGTTCGGTAAAAAAAACTCATGCTCATAGAAAACTCATAAAGCTGGGTTAAAGCGTGTTTCCATCCAATGGCTTTAAAGCGAATAAAAACCTGTACGTAATGACGTCACATGCGATCAAATTGGTATATCCAATTGATTTGAGACATTTTAAGGTGTTTCTCGCACACTCAATCGCACAACATTCAAGCTAACATTTGCGAACAAAGTTTTGCTAGACAAAATGGATCGTGCCATCTACCAACAAATGATCAATAATGCACAAGTTGGAGCCTAATAGTGCTTATGTGCCAGCTGATGTATAGCAAGGCTATTGTTAGCCTGAAGGGGTTGTATTCGCTATAACAACTGCCTCGCTATATATTATCCTGCTTATTACAGGGCTACCTACCAAATAAATCAATAATTTGACACAAAATATTGATCTAAAAAGGAGTTTATTGATTTAAAAATGATTTGCTTCCGCTAAAGAAAATAGTCCGTTCCGTCTCTGAACTGCGTCCATGGCAATGCTCTGTTTTTCATGGTAACGCTGTGTCATACTTAGCAGCGTTTGTTAAAAAGAAATAAGACCGCAATCTACGTTAAAATTAAACCAAGCCATGTAATAACAAGCTATAATAAGAAAACAACAACGCCATAAACATTTTGCTATGATGATGCAGATGCACGTAAATGCCGATGACAATGGAGTTCTGTTCTGGGAGATCGTGGATCGTTGGTTGAAGCATTTTTTTTTTTTTGCTTTGTCCACTTACATCTGTTTTTGTTGACACCCACCATGTGTGCGCAAACAGAGCGGAAATACTGGGCGGAAATGAACTAAAACTTCTTCTTCTATGTTTTGTGGCATGTTGCAACCATAAAAGGACCTAAAACTTAATCGCAATTCATTATTTATTCGGCAAATAACGTTTCCATCAGCGTTTATCGCATAAGCCATATAACGAGCAAGATAAAATCCGATGAGACAGAAAGCATTTCATTTGAGTCAATATTCATGAAATTCAATCAAATTTTACTCTTTCCATAAGGTATTTTTTATTCGAAATCACTTAATTCGGATAAAAACGTGTGGATGGAAACATATACGGCTGTATCCGAAATCGCATACTTCAAACTATAAAAAAAAATAAAAACTATGTAAACAAAGTTGCATGTCATAAAACAGTAGGCAAAAAATACCTGGATGACCTACTTTTTCCGGCGAGTGCACATCTAATGGACACTACTATCCCATGAAGGGATTGGAAATGACGCAACTGACACTGGTAGTTAACATGACGAATGTAGTATGTCCAGATTACATTCACACTACACACATCCATCCCAAATTGAACATACTTTAACAGTCGCATAGTAATTACTTATTCAAAAGAAGTTTGAAACACCAAGAGTATGTGATTTCAGATGCAGCATAGGTCTCTGTTCCAAAACCTATGTAGGCATTACGGGAAGTGAAATATCAATTAAATAGACTTATGATTAGATTCATAATTAATCCAAACCTATCAATAAAAATTGTTAAATCTAATTTTAAAAAAGACTATTTTCCCATTATTTGTGTGTGCTGTGTATCTTTGTGCTTATTATAGTATCATGCTAATGGAAAACTCCGGTGTGCGTCACATAAGGACCAGTATATGCATGACATGGCGTTTCTGCCTATGTAGGGCATTTCAAATCACTAACTTATGAGGTTACAGTTTAGTCAGGATGCTTAAATAGACAAAAGAGAATAATGCAGCTAACAGAAATGTCATGTTATAAATATCTGACTATAAAACTACTACAATAATAATAGTTGTAATATAAACATATTCGGTTTGTCTGTCAGAGACAATCAATAAAATGACTAACCCGCATGCTCCAATGCCACCATCATAGACTGCTCAATGAGGTCTCTTTCGATGAAGCCACGGAAGTCGTCTCTGTAGACGGTGAGGTCAGGCAACTGGAAGGTGCAAAGCGGAGTGTCCAGAAGCGGCTCGTTGCTGCCGCCCGTACTCGACACGTGCGAGCGAGCCAGAGAGACGATGGTGGAGCTGGCGTGAGAGATCCCCCTCGACAGTCGCTTCTCCGTGGCTGCTGCCATGATACATGTTCAGAGAATATGAAACTACACACTGGTAACCTATTATCTGACCGACCTATTCTTATCACTCCTTTCGATTCGAAAAACAATGTTAGTCAGGTGAGAGTGGGCAAGGCTTGACATGACATCATATGCAACTAGTGTTCAGCGTAAATCATTAACATAAATTATGAAACACCGTTTGAGAATTGAGGTCAGGCCATGAAGAGGCAGTCAAGTGCTTTTCTTACCTTGCACAACCTCATCTTGGCGATGCAAAAGGGACCGCCCTGTTCGTGCCATCTCTTTCTCAATGGAGGGGTACTCTCTCTCCTCAGCAAGGGTGCATGAGAGGTTCCCAGCATGCACTTGTCTCAGCTGCTCAAAGTCACTCAGCGCAGCTGAGAGGTCCCAATTCTTTCCTGTGAGGAGAGGTGTGCAAGTAAACAAGAGGTCATAGTTCCACTGCACTTCTGCTTAGGACTTTAAATATTAACCCAACATTGTTAGGTGCAGCAGGGTTCAATGACACATTCCACTGCAGTAGCTTTTGCAAATATTGGTCTGTACTGACTGTAAAGCATGCATACTGCAGTATGTACAGTATATTTGAACTCATTCTCTTATCTGCAGTGTTGCTAGGCAACATGCGCTGGGTTTGTTAAAGTTGTGTTGCACATGTTCAAATAGACGCTTCAGCCACTGTTTTTTTTTTCTCCATCCTGTAGTCAGTTAATTCTAAAGACATTAGGATAGATGCCATATTGAATTCTACATGGCTCACTCGAATCGAATTCATCAGTGTCGTAATTATCAGTTTAATAATAAAGTTTTAAGCCTTGTTTTTAATTCAAGTGTTACATAATGTGAATATTTCGGCTTGCATCAATCACGTTTCAAATAAAAAAGGAACATAAGAGACAACTTGTCATTTAAATTGATTGGATTATCAAAAAAAAATGTAATATTTAAACATTTTGGGTTTGTTTTTTGTGTTATAGTTAAAGTGATGTAACAGTACTCGTACAACAATATAAGATTTTGGTCATGCCACCCACCATCTCTACCAAAAGACTGGTAGAGTTGCTTCCTATTGGAGCAAAATGAATGAATCAAAGCTGAAGAGGGGGTAATGGGAAACGGGATGGTTTTGGCTCACCCTCCAGCAGGTCTCTGGCCAGTCCTGGTTCAGCTCCAGTAGAACGGACAAAGTCGGACAGGACCGCGTCCATATCCAAAGTCATGTGATCATGAATTTACAGTGTAGAAGGGGGCATCAGGAGAGAGAAAAGACATGAGAGCAATTCTCCCTCACAGCAAAAGCACCATTACGGCCACACCTATAGAGAAAAAGGGGGAAACAGACAGAGGAGATGCTCAAGCTCAGTACATCATATTGGTGCACATTACCAGAGATCTGTTGACTCCAGCAGTCACATGCCATTCCTGTGACCTCTGCTGTGTAGCTCAGCTGAACGCTTCAGTTTGCATTACAGAGAGTTTGCAAATCATTAGAAAGGTGGCTAGTATGATACAGCTGTTTTAGAGGCATTTCAAAGTCCCGAACAGTAATTGACAGATTACGTGACGCATTCAACAGTACAACTGTTTTCAACATCGATAATAATAAGAAATGCTTCTTGAGCACCAAATCACATATTAGTAGGATTTCTGAAGGATCATGTGACACTGAAGACTGGAGTATTGATGCTGAAAATTCAGCTTCGACATCACAGGAATAAATCACATTTTGAAATAGAAAACAGTTATTTAAAATGTGTATAATAATTCAGAATTTTACTGTTCTTACTGTATTTTTGATTGTGATTCATATTCACATCCATTCATATTGTTGTTGAGCCCTGACCAATCAAATTTATGCCAATCAGCTTTATACAATCGTTTTTAGTTCTTGATCCTCCTTGTCATAGGAGTTCCTACTTGTGAGTTTGCAAGTCATAATTACAAACATGTGCGTTCAAGTAATTTTGGTCAGAATAAAATGTGTTACTCAAGCTCTCTTTTGTACTTTTTCAAAGACCGGAAGCTTTTTTGGTTCAAAATGTAACTCAAAAAAAAAAAAAAACAAGAGCAAATTTTGTCGGTAATTGATGCTTTCTCTGTGTCAGCACAAGAATGATACATCGATAATGATGGGAAATTCAGTTTGTCATGCAAGTCTGCTGCCTCATAAATTGACTAAATGAGTATTTTCTAGCAAGCTTTATAGCTATTCCTCATCAACAGTACACAAAACGCACAGACTAAATTGCACAGTCAATATTCACAATTACAACTTACTATAACAAATAGCAATTTGGGTCAGGGCTTAAAGGTAAACCAATGTTTCCCGCTAAAAAGTATGACGCTTGAAGTATCACTGATCATTGAAGTATCATTCATGTGCACTTGTCTCATAAATACATACATTCCAACATGACTTGAAGGCTACATAAAATCAAATGCACATAACTGCTCTGAACCTTTATGCTTCAAACTGCCCTGCTTAAAGCATTGTGACACAGAGATGGTCAGCTGAGAAGGCAGCGCAGGAAAGCACTGGAGGAGCTGAACAATGACTACCCATTAGGGCTGCACAATATACTCAAATTATTGGAATATCAGTAATACATATCAACATGTTTTAACATTAATGGTGATTCAGATAGCAGAGAATAAACTGCGTTACATAGCTCCACTCACAATATTTTCCATTCAACTACATTATATTTGTCACAGAATTTAGTAACTTAAAAATAATTCTATATAAATTAAAATATAATGAATATCCATAATTAAAAATCAATTTCTTTTGAGTTTATCTGAACACCAATTAACCAGAGAGTAAACTTTTGTCATTACATTAATTCAATTTCAGTTCACCGAAAATGAGCAGAGAGCTTAGACATAACATACGCTAAAAACAAAAACATCATTAAGAAATCAAGTTGACATTAAAATCACTAATTGGCTTTGGTTATAAAAATTCTGTTTAGAACATCTGACTGGAGCATTTAAATATTCCACAAGTTATTTAAAACGTTTTTATTTATTTTTTTAAGTCTTGAATATCGTGCAGTCACACGATCCATGCCTCATTCAGGCACAGTTATGGAGAATTTTAAAAGACTGTTGAAACAAGATTAGACGGCAAAGTTTTATGGATGACAGATTAAATAAAAGTGGCATTTACATCTTCCTCAACAGGACAATGAAAATGTAAAAACTCAAAGGGTGTTAAATAGTGATTCGTTGCTGCTGATGACACTTTACTGGTTAACAAACACAGGCGTCACGCATAGATGATAACATTATGGAGTAAAAAAAAGTCCCAATGTTTAAATCACCCCTCCCTGATGTAATGGTCCATCCTGTCAGCGCTGCCGTCCCCTCCCTTAAAGCTCTGACTCAAACTTTTCAATATAATGCCCATGACTCATGATTCCTTACTGGGCCCTTCCCACCTCTATGACCAACAAAAAGGCAGGCAGCTCGCTGTGCCACTGACGGACATAAAGGGCCTTTTCAGCGAGGAAGCTGCTTTCTCTCTCGCTTTGACTTTGTTTGGCAACTATAGCAGAGTGACTAGAGAAAGACTAACAGCAAAAACAAGGGAATCGGTTGAATCTGGAACATGATTATGCATCCCTATCTGATCATTTCTAGGCATGTAAAAGAACTCCAGCCCAGAGCAGCTAATCAGAATAATCCACTGGGTGGGGATAAGATTAGTGACTCAAAAACAGCTCCTGTCAAGAGTTTAAAGGAAATGTGAAGTGCTAAATAAAACCCTGAAGTGACTCAATAGCATAAAGCTTGTTTCACATCACACTCACCTGACATCTTTCATAACATTAGTTAGAGTGAGTCAGCCTCTTCTAACACAAACAAACACAACAGGACAGCAGTTTCAGAGGTCTGGGCCCCCAGGACAAGGTCAACAGCCCATCTCTCAGCAGCAGCCCAGCTCGGAGAACCATCCAGCAAGCAAAATGGTCAGAGATGGATGCTGTGCACGAAAACCTGAAAAACAGAGAGTCAAAGTTAACTTAACATCTCAGATTATTGAGGTTAGAAACGACCAACAAAAGGCAACTGGCATGTTTACAGAGTCAGCTTATAGGCAATACGGATGACATCTCAACATCACAAATGTTGCATCATTACGGCATTCAGGGTTTGCCAGAGACACCAAGGTGATGGATTGTAAACAGAAAGCACCTAACAGATTTTTCTGCATTTGCTAGCCGGGCTTTTGTCTGTTACGTAACAAGCGTTGCTGCCAACACGTGGGTGCTTTAAGATAGCAGGATCACTGAAACAGAGACGCACACAAGCAGAGGTCAACAGAGTTGTGTTTGCTCTGTGCACTGTACTGGCTATAACCCTCTAACCTATATGGCTGACGACTGTGTACAGGTTAAACTAATAACAAAGATTTGCATCAGTTTATGGAAATAACTCAACTTTTGGTAACCCTTGCTCCCCTATAAAGATGCATCAAGGCTCAACACCAGGTCAGTGAGAGAGAGATCTGGGCCAGTTTATGGAAAGGTCACTCAGGCCAGTGCTGTTTATGTACAGCAGTTCAATGATCACATGCATGTGTTTTATGCATTTGGATTTCCGTGGCATATTGAGCACTTTTGTTGTGAATTGTGCTGGTTTAAAGGATTAGTTCACTTTTCAAAAAACTTTTGCTGATAATTTACTCACCCCCATGTCATCCAAGATGTCCATGTCTTTCTTTCTTCAGTCGAAAAGAAATTAAGGTTTCTGATGAAAACATTCCATATAATGGACTTTACTGGAAACCAGACGGTTCAAGTTCCAAAAGAAACTTTAAGTACAAACTGCAAACTTGTTCAAAGGGCTTTAAACGATTCCAGACGATGAATAAGGGTCTTATCAAGCGAAATGATTGCTCGTTTTATAAATACATAACAAAGTTTAAGTTTTATAAGCTCAAACGCTCGCCTTGCTCTGTTCTGTAACGCACTCCTGTTCGAACTCGTTCATCAAAATGAACAAGTCATTTGGTTCATTCGGCGAAAGAAACGAAAGAATTGATTCGGAAAAAGATTTGTTCATTTTGTGGAACGAGTTCGAACAGGAGAGTCACGAATGTGCACCACAGAACAGAGCAAGGCGAGCGTTTGATCTTATAAAACTAAAACGATCTTATGGAGAAAAATCCTGGAAAGTTTTCATTAAAAACCTTAATTTTTTTTCGACTGAAGAAAGAAAGACATGGACATCTTGGATGACATGGGGGTGAGGAAATTATCAGCAAAAGTTTTTTGAAAAGTGAACTTAACAGTCTCGTGAGCAGACTCGCTCTGGAGATTTTAACTAATTTGCGACATAACTAGTCAATCACAAGTAGGAAACCAGTAGGGGTGGGGGAAAAAAAACGATACAGCATAGTATCGCGATATTTTCTGTGGCAATACTGTATCGATACACGGGCGCCAAGTATCGATCTTTTTTGCATATTTAATTATAAAATTATCTGTTTTACTTTCCAGTTCTCTTTTCTCTACTTTTCACTGCTTGAGAGCATAGGTTGAATCCAAAATCGCCCCCTAAACCCCCATTCACTAAGTTAGGCCTATTCCGTAAGTTCGTTGTTTATGTGTTACAGTACATTTGCTCTGAATACAAAACTGTGAGTTAATGACAGCAGAATCAGCAGCTGAAGAAGTTTGTTTGAATATATGAAGAGTTCAGATGCAAAAGCCTCTAAGTGCCATTTGAGATTTTCTTCTAGAATGATCATTTTTATCAAGCTCGTATATGAGCTTGATAAAAATGATCATTCTAGAAGAAAATCTCAAATGGCACTTAGAGGCTTTTGCATCTGAACTCTTCATATGGTATAAATGCTCCAATAGGGATGTTTCTCTACAGGTGTTGTCCACCCATGCAGAGCTAATGAACTCACTAGTGCACAACACCAGCATAAATGAGCAAGATAAAACACTAACCAGCCATCTGCTACTCATAATCCAAATTAGTAATGTCAGAATAAACTGAAGAGCATGATCCAAATACAAATGCAATACTGTAAGAAAAAAAAAACAGAGCAGACCTCCTCACCAGAAGTCACTGCTGAAGGATAATTGAATGAATGTTCCCCATGGTTTTAGAGCTGCATTAATGAGCCCAACTGGTATCATGCAATCACCACTGCTGCTGAGCTCGAGTGAAAAAGAGACCACTATGTCAATCACAACTTGACAACATTGTCACTCTCACACCATGTCCTGACCAGGTGCGACACGACCATCTGAGTCACTGTCAACTCAAGTCATTTTTCTGTTCTAACTAAATGCTGAGAGAAGCAACCAAAATCATGCTCCAAACAAAACTAGTTTTCTTGCAAATAAAATTGCCTTCTGGAGAGGAAAACTTGAGTATGATAAATTACAACAGTGCATTAAGCATCATTTCATGAACAAAATGAATAATTAACCCATGCATGACTCAAACGATGTCCAACGATCTGATGAGCCTAGCAAACTTAACTGCTTGCTGCTGGCGTAATCGGTTTAGGCATGGGAAGCGTAGTAGCATTATGTAACATCACTGCTAGGGCTCTGAGATGCAGCAAAGAAGAGATAGTGCTCTCAAAACCCAGTTTTCACCTTCTCGCTACTGCACCAAGACAGGCCACGCAATGATGAGACACGGGCTGCCTCAGGGGGTTGTGTAGGGATGTGTAAGCTCTCTGGAAATTCAGGGACTGCACCACAGATATATACTCTTCAGCATCCTGTCCAGCCCCCATTAAAAAGTCATTAGTGCAAAGCAAACCAATTGTTAAGCAGGAGCATAGCCACTGTTAATTTGTCCATTTGCAGTTAAGCAAGTGCTAAACAGTCCAAAATGCAGTCCCATGTGAATCAATTGTATTTGCCATTTCCTTGTAATTAAAAAAGGAATAGGGATGCACCGATATGAACATTTTTGCGGATACCGATGACCAATAATTCTTTATATTTGAAAGCCGATAACCGATATATCGGCCGATAAACTTAAATCCAAATTTTTATCTAATTTTGAGAGCCTGATTACAAAAACAAAAGTCTCACAATTAAATCCACGTCCCAATCGCACGATTATAATGATGTTCTCATTATAGTGTTGTACAGCCGATATGACAGATTTGCGCTGCACATGTTGTACCGAACAATATTTTAATTTTTAAAAATCTCAATAGAGATTTCAATAATATTTCAAGAAAATCAAAAACATAAACAGTGCTCAACAAGTGTCTCAGCTGAAGGGAATAATACATTATTTATCGGCTATTAATATATCGGCCACATTTTCTTACAAGGCCGATAACGATAACATTAAAAATGAACATATATCGTCCGATACCGATATGCTGGCCGATATATCGTGCATCCCTAAAAAGGAACGAAGCATAGGGTATTTTTTAGGTATGGACCGAATTGCCTCGATACATACCAGAGTATCAAAAAAATCTTGTCATTCGGCATATATTCTGCCACTCAGTGGCCTATACGCGTCTGTAAAAAAGTAAACAAACTAAAAAATATAACCATAAGTTGTTGTTTTTTTAGGTAATATTTAATGTAATCTTGTAAAAAACGGATTTCATAAATTTGGTACCGGAAAAAACTACGTTCAAGAACCGGTATCGAAGTCAAGGTATCGGTATCAGAAATTTTTTAATGATACCCAGTCCTAGTCTTAGCGTGTTTTGTCCTCCCTCAGTCTAAGATCATATTATTCCCTGAAGCAAAAAATAAAATTTAATTAGTAAATTAAATTTAGTACATACAAAATATTAATAATAAATAATGACAAAACTATTTTTATATCAGTTCTAATATTGGGAAATAGGTCAAAAGTCTGATGTAAATGTAAATATCTTGGAAGGCTCTCTGGGACTGGCACTTTCAACGCACGTTCAAGCTCTTATCAGCAAAGCGCCAAGTTTAGAAAAGCCTGTTCTTGACAACTAAAAATAGTCATATAATCATAGTCCAAAATAAGCAACACAAAGTACAAAGTAAAGTCTGCAAAACAGACAGCAGAGGGGAAACAGGAGGGCATGAAATCTGGTAAACCCCCATGCTATGAATACCACAGTACACAATGCACTTTACTGATACTGAGAAATATTTCACAGTGAGACCTACTCACAGCCCATCATGTAATATACTATTTCAACTACAGTTTACTCAACCAAAAAATACAGTAAATGACTTGAAGCTAAGAGGAATAGAGAGTAATTTTTTTTCTTTCTCTCTAGAGTGAGACATGCGTCACTGAGTTCAGAACAGACATTGGAAACATAGCGTGTATATACAGTAAAAAAAACTTTTTTTACTGTATATACATAAAAAATATGCTTGTTCAAATTACTTAACTAAAATGAGCTAAAGCAACAGAATTGTTGTACATTTTGTCCTAACTTAATAAATATCATTATGTTCAATCTACTTAAAACTAAAGTTTATTCAAACCATTTGTGTTGGGATAACATGAATGATTTTTGTTGCATCAACTGAAACTGGGTATTGGATTTTTAGTTCCCAGCATGCTTTGGATATGGAATTGAGTTGAAATTAAGTATGTTTAGCATTAAATAAAATAATAGTTTAGCATCCATTCCAAATACATTGCAAATAAACATTTAGATTTGTGCTGAATGATGGAGGTAGCTACGTGAGCCCGCTGGTTTCTGTTTACGTGTTCCTTTTTGAGTGACGGGATAGATCTGTTAATTTTGAATGTTCAGTGATGTTTGACATTTAAATATGTTTCTGTTATGTTGAAACTTTTATGGTTGCCATTGTTCTGAAGAGTAGAGCTTGGTTAGGTTGTGAATGGCTCGATGCATGATGCTATGTCCAATTAAGCAATAGCTTTACTAATGCCAGTGCAGTAACACTTATCCTCCTACTTGTGCGGTGCTAGTTACAGAAAGTCTTTTCATTGTAAAACATAACTGAACGTCAAATACAAACAGGTATTTTCCATTACTCAAAATCACAAACTTGAATATATTGGAAACTCAATATATTTGAACTGACATAACTAAAAAACATTAGTTGATTCCATCACTCTGCTTTTTATGCGCATTTTGAAGAATCGCATCAGAAACGAGTGATGGAAACGGCAAATTTTTGGGAAAAAAAAGGTTTTTACGCTCGCTTGAGGAAGATTTTGATTTTGAAGATTTTTTACGCTCGCTTGAGGAAGATGCATTGTATTTGATGTTACAGACATGTGATGTACATTGTTGTGTAAGTGTTCAAGAAAATGCAATAAAAACAATATTACCAAAAAAAAAAAAAAAGTGGCCTCTCTGACATTCTGAAATGTCATAACCACAGGTTGTGGGAAAAATGGTCTGGTCACCATGACCTCCCAAAAATATTAGTGACGTGTTTTTCCCATATGTATGGGGCTCAACGTGGTCGTAATGCTCTTGCTGCTAGTACCTTCATCAAACTAAAAAAATCTGCATTTCTTCTTTTGTGTACAGCATTAAATTTGGTGATTGCGTGCTGCACTGATGTAAATTTATAACTTGCCCAATAGTAACTAATTGCGGTCCTGTCTCCATTTTCTAAGTGTGCTTGTTTTATTTAATGTTGGTTACTAGGTTACCAATACCACAGTCGTCCGCTCGAACAACTGATGGAAACACACCTAATTTGCATTTTTACCCCTTTTTTTGAGAACTTGAGAAAAAAAAATTGCTTCACATTTGGTTAGAAACCAGCTTTTGACTAAGTTCAAGTAAAATATGTTTAAATTGAAGATAAAATAATTGTGTAACTGCTTAGGCCCCGTCCACACTACTGCGTTTTCGTTTAAAAACAGAAAATTAAAACTAATACGATCTCCGTCCACACCAGCGTTTTATCTGTATATTAGAAATGATCTCCGTCCACATTAAAACGACTGAAACACGGATCACGTGATCATTCACCAACACTGGGCATGCGCGTGCCGGTGTAAACAGTGGTTGGCGAATCAGGGAAGGATACGTCATGACTGATAACACCCAATCATGGAGCCAAGCGTCAGCCCCTGCGTCAGCGTTTCTGAAGTCCTACGTTTTGTCTCGTCCACACTAAAACGCCCTACGGAGATTCAAAACGAAAAACGGAGCTGCAGCGTTTCTAAACTTCTCCGTTTTAGGTCTTCGTTTTAGTGTGGACTGGAGGTGCAAACGTAGCAAAAGGTCTCCGTTTTTAAACGAAAACGCAGTAGTGTGGACGGGGCCTTAATGAATATCCAGAGTTTGTTTAAAGTCTACTTCTATCCTACAATACAAATACTAAGAGATAAGCCTATCAGCAAGCCCACACAACATCTGCTTCGACTGATTCTTTCAGCTACCAATAAGTAGCCCACTTAACACTTTTTATTACAATTAAATCCATTTTGTTGAACTCAACAGATTTTCACCCAAAAATGCAATAAATACATTAAAAAAATGTCCATCTGGGCCAGTCATCTTGGTAGCACAATGGCAATTCTGCTTCGTGGCTAAGGCTACTGCTGTCTGCAAAAAAAGATAAGAAGATAATAATAAAAGATAGCGGCAGTTATGTTTTCATTGACCCTGGAAAACAATCCGGCAAAGTTTTAACAGCGCAGGCGAGTTTGCCAACCTAAACTAAACAATGTTTGGACAAGGAGTCATATTGTTCTGAGAACATGATTTGGGTTTCCCCTACTCAATCCACATCTGACTGTCACTTATTTTTAAATTTCACAAACACACCTTGTAAAACTAGTCGGTTTAAAGTGCACAATCATGTCAGGCAGCTTCTGTCATTTGAAAAATGTGCAATGCTCACTGTGCCATGGGAATCTAGCTGCGGCTCCTACAAAGGATGGTATTGTTGCCTAAAATGATGAATTCAAGCGACTATGTTGCTGTATTCAATCTGACACAGTTATATAATCTACATTAGGGTGGCAGGATGTGGTTTACGTTTGATTTACACATTACTTTTAAAAGGCGCATTTAATGAGATTTGATCTAGTGCTGCTGCTTCCTTTCATCAAGCAAAAGAAGTATACCATGACCAAGAGCAAACTCAAAGAAACGTATCTGCACAAAACATTAAGCAAGTCAAGCTTAACTGCTTTGTTGTTCAACTAAAACACTTCAAACAAACCAATTCAAGGGACGACTTTTCACTAGGCTAAACAGCAAGAGTAATATTTCATCTATAGCAAGACAAATATATATTCAAGGAGGACATTTGGACCATACAACAAACTACAGGCACCTAAAGTGTACACAGCCGCAGCTCAACGCGAATTATCCACAGCCTAAGGCATCTATTGCTCATGTGAATACCCACGTGCTGCAAGCTCGGCAGCCAGGCATCTTTGCTTCAATCCCTGTGATGTCATCCCAGGCGAAAGACTCCACTTCAGCTTCTCTGGGATAGGATTACGGCTGCTCGGGATCAAGGCTGATGTTTAGCGCATGAGGAATGAGCCATGTGATCAACACACTTTCACACCAGACACTGGGCCCAGTGACAGCCCACTGACGGTCGCATTGTTTATTTGACTCTCCGGCCACTGTTTGGACTAGCGGTTGTGCTTTTGTTTCACAGCATCTGAAGAATAGTGGTTTCTCAAAGAATGTGAATAGTCTTCATATGAAGTTGAGCAGCGAGGTATGCAGCTAGCGGGACTCTCCAGAGGAATGAATCAAACCGTGGGCACTGGCTGTCATCAGAAACCGAGAGAACAGCTAGTTCCTCAAAACTCAGAGCTGGAGAAAAAAAAGGACCTGCATTTTAAAGCTACATCTTAACATCAAGAAACAAGTTAAGAGACAAGACAATGTTAGCAGCCAGTCACTCAGCAAACACTTTAAATTTCCCTGGATCATGTGCTTTGCTCAAAAACACAATGCTGGGCTCATGTTCGTAGCCTGACTTCGTCATACTCATATTCTACTCAGAATTGCGAGTCTGATACTGCTCCATAGGCTTTGATTATGAGGCGTGTCTTAACCGAACAAGGAAAAAACACAACAAATTTGCTCTCAATTGGATACACCTACAACCAATCAGAGCAACACAACAAGTCAGCTAAATAGTTGCATAGCATAATTGCTAACAGAACTCAAATGCACACTGGAAGTAGTGAAATAAAGAGTGTACTAGATTCTTTTACTTGGTCCTTCATGAGAAGGAGAAACAACGACCACAGGGTTTCATTGCGTCCCATCTTCTTAGCGACAATCGGAGCCAGCTGATAAATTAAACTTTTGCCGAATCCTGTAGGAAGGACGGCAAACACATATTTCCGATCGGCGAATGCATTGATTGGAGTTCTCTGTCCGTCTTTTAAAATTAATGCGCTGACTTTCTTTTACAACAGACGCGATAGCGGAATATAGCCCTACATCTCAATTCTCCAGCTACAGTCATCTTTGAGGGAAACCAGTTTAACCCAAGCGCTCTTTGATAATGTGATGATTACGTAACTGCAGATCATCTGTCCATCATCGTAAAAAGGCAATTTGATTGGCCCGGCCATTTCTGAACTGATCATAATTATTTCTCAAGGGATCGAGTCCAGACCCAACTTCCCGACCAAAAAATTTTGTGGGCGGGGTTCGGGCTGGCATCCAGGCTATCATGTTGGCTCAATATCAAGCAAAAACATATTTTCTCTATATGTTATAAGTCTAAAGATGATAGTCTCGTATCAATTTAATGGTGTGTTGGTTGCGGGAGCATTTTGGCGCAGTGGATAACACTGTAAGTGATATGTTAGGTCTCTGGCCCACATGCTCTCATTCACCTGCTGTTCTCAAACCCACTGGTGAGGGGACACCACTTAAATTTTCATAATTAACTAGTAGCACCTGCAGGCTCTTACCTGACACCCAGCTAAAAGGAACTACAGTGTGATGTAAAGCACAGAATATAAGCATCGTTTGACAGGGGTCTTATTTACTAAACTGTGCGTATGATCCTTAATAAAAGTGTATGTGCACCCAAAAGCCAAAAATGTCGTACGCAAAAAAATATTCAGACTTATAAAACCGCCAGAACCGGTGCAGAATTCACTTTATAAAACCCAGCCAGCGGAAGATTGTGTGCACATGCGTCTCCTCCTCGAAATAACCATATAAAACGCATAGTTTACTATGTATATCCTCATCTGCATATCATTTGCATATGATTATTCATCCACATGATAACTTGTTTAATGGTACCAGACATTAGGAAAATATGAAAAACGGATGTGCCGTCACATTTCATCAATAAAAATAATTTAGTATAGCCTATCCTATGAATAAATAAATCAAATAGTGTAAAATACATTTCAGAGAAAGTTTTTCTCAATCTTTTCCACTGGCCAAAAAGTATTTTTAATTGATTATATTTTTAATGGAAACAGATAGACCTTGTTGTGCATTCTTTGAACGAAATGGTTTTCTCAGACATCTGCAAATTATCATGATAAGCAATTATCATGCATTAATTATTATATTAAAATATTAAAACACAGCATGCCAGAGGAAAAGTGTTCAAAAGCAGTGCATCCACAACAAGCAGGCCTATTTAATGAATATAAAAATTATGTAACTCCTCAGTAATGAAGTGTTTAACACCGTTAATGAGAATGGTATATTTAATCTGTTTATATCAGAAGTAAAACATAGTTTAAATCATTATTTTGTTTATTTAAACATGCACTGTACTTATGATTAGAACTCATAATGAGGATTTATGGTTATACTTCATCTGCCGTTAGACAATGCATCAGTTTCACGGGCCAGCGCTCGCTGGCATGGACATTTAAGAAGGAATTGATATTTGCTTCAAGTTATAGGCTTGGTGAGTGAAATTATATTTGTATTATCTTTCTGTATATGTATAATTTGCTTTAGATTTTCTGTCCAAAAGTGACCAAAAAGACATTAAACTCACCATCCGTGTCGTCAAACTGCTCTATCTCCAAAACGTTTGTACACATGGTAAGAGTTTGCGTGCATGTGCGCAAATTTTCCTAAAAATCACAATTTATGCGTCAGAAGTGGCGTACGCCTCTTTCAGGGTCTGTTTTGTGCGTACGCAATGGTTATAAATGAGGCCCCAGGTGTATGAAGTTGCATACGTCAATAATCAGGTACCACAATTACTTTTAAACAGTGACAATAAAACATTCTTATAACAAACATGCACACTGCTGAAAACTGGCCCAACCCAAATAATGATTATATTGATGAAATATGCTGACCACTTAAACATGCTTATCCGGATAACTTTTAAGCATGTTTTCAGCATTAACACTCTCTCTAAACTGTTAAAACAATAAAAGTTCCCAAACATCAATAATAAAGTCATAGAGGCACACAACCATGTAGCAGACTAAGAAATAATGGAGCACAGAACTCCAAAGCACACTCTTGTTCTTCAATTTCAGGTGTGCTGTAAATAGATTATGACTCAGAGGAAAAAGCACTAAGATCATGTAGCTTTCAACCTGTTTACTGCAAACGACACATAAACACACTTTTCCTGGTATTTAAGGAGGCCTGTGAGGGACTGTGTAAACTGTAAGCCTGGTAAAACAATGATAGAACGATGGATGTAAAGTAAACTCAGGAGGAGGAACACACAATTGTGATTAGTCTGAACACGGTCACTCTTAATTAAAATAATAGCCTAAACTTATCTAACAGACAACTACAGGTTAGCAGTACAACAGGACAGGACAGTTAAAGTGTAGACATGCTTTTATAGGCATAAACCAAAAAGTCCAGAACAATGAAATACAGCCATTCAGTTTAACCTGTCTTGGGGTGTGACATGCTAAACTCAATCTAAAAATTAAACCAAACAACATTTTATTGTAAAAAATGTATAATATTGTTGTGCAGCATGCAGCTTTAATGACATATTAATCTAGACACTGCATAGAATATTTCAACTTTTAAAAATGTATTTGTAATATCAGAAATGTGTTAGTTAAAAGAAAAACATACTCTCCCTTACATAAATAAATAAATTCTTAAAAATAATGTTGAAAAAAAAAAAGTTAATGTTAATGTCAATCTTGCAAGTACAAAAAATATCAAATCATAATGAGGCTGAAGATTGGGTCTGTTTAAACGGCATAGCTCCGATTATTTTCAAGGTCCACACAAGAGAAAACAACAACCCTGAACAGCCTTAAAACCCAAGACTTTGTTTGCATGTCCTACTTCAATGTTTAGGGGTGGCTGGCTTCACTAAACAACAAGCTAACAAAAGAGCTTGTAAATACAGAGCTGAATAATTCAGAGCTGAGAGTAACCGTACCCACACATTGTAGGGATTCGATCCATGGAACCAAGTGCCCAAAGCTTTCATTTTAAGCGGGTTTTGATAATGACTGCGACTGCACCACACTCTGATGTCTGTCAAATTCCACCAGAAATAGGAAAGATGGCATAAGTAGGACAGTTGTGGAAAACAAGATGATTATTAACTTAAATTCCATACAATTTTGCATACACATATGGGCCACTAAAAAACATTGCACCCATTTGGGTAAAACTGCAATCACATGAAACAGTTCAGCAAACTCTCGTTACTCAAAACAGTACTAGTTTTTGTACTTTAAATTGACAATATTGGCCTGGATACATTAAGTTTTTGATGTTTTTTAGTGATTGTGGCAACTGATGTGCTGCCATTTACTCTCAATCAGACCCAAAGCACTGTTGGTTTAAACACTCCAGCAAAGACTGCTTATAATTTGAATATTTTATAAGTCAATTGCATGACGTGATGTTTTTTATCAGTCAATTGCATGACATGTTCCATGTCGAACAAACAATAAGTTCCATGTCGAACAAACATGATTTTCTAGATGACTGGAATTAGATTTTATATATTTTCATGGTTATGATCTGCATCTTAATATAATCTTGAAGATAACAAGTGAGCATGCAGATCAGGTCAGCATATAACACCCTGTATGTATTTACACTACGAACCAGAATTGGACACACACTGTACTAACTATAGAATAAGCTACAGTCTATAAAACAAATGTCAATCAAATATTACACACAGGTCCGTTATATAGCCTAACAAACATAGACTTCATGACAACCAAATACCTGTGAAGCATGAAGGGTCACTGGGATGAAAGGAGTGGCCACAGTCATTGGCTGCCAGATGATAGCTTCAATAGTCTTCTTCAATAATCTATAACACATTTTCAGTTCTTACTAATATAAACCTTTAAAACTACATAATTTGTCGTCCTTTTAGACTGTCATTGCTTAGCCGGTTAACGTTAAGGTTAGTTAGCTGCTCGGCTAGCGGACAGTGAGTGAGTGTCTCTCAAAGTTGCTGAGGCACAAAATTGCGTTAGCCCAGACACTGAGGAACAGGTCTTGTTATACATAATTAAAAGCACTTAATAAGACTCGTACTTAACTTTTAGAGTTTGTGACTGTTAGTTAATCTAGTTCTAGCAGTTAAAGACGGGTCACCCGTTCGCTCACCGTCCCCCCAGAGTGTCCAGCCTAAAACATGACCTGACGACCAACTTTCCCTTATTAACACTCTACTTTCACACAGTTTTTCCACAGAACACATCTATTTAGATGTCAAACTACGGATATGGCGGAAATAACGGCCACTTTCCTTTCATCAACAACACTCAAACGCTGAGGAAAAATGACCCGGTTCCGTTACAAAATGCTCGTGAGGGGTTTTCAGGCTCGCAAGGCTAAAGCTAATGCAGTTGCGCGCTTACCGTGAGCGGCCTCGCGGAATTTCTCTCTCATTTCCTCCCACTCTGGGCTTTCCGATCGCAGAAAATCCGTTCCTTAGGAGGTAATGTGTTGTTCAGCTTTGTGTAAATGTCAAAAATACCTCTTGCTTGTTGTCTTAAAAAGACTTGACGACTAAGTACATTCTTACTCCCACAACAACAACAATGTCAACCAAGGCGCTACAAATCCGCCCATCTAAGGAAACTCAACTAACCGCTTGGACCAATTAGAGAGCGAGTTGAGTTTGACGGACACAGACGTGAGCCAATAGCGATCGGAATTTCCTATTAAGCTCCGCCTGTGGGCAGAAAAGGGCAAATGTGAAAAGAGAGTGGGAGCTCAGTATTCCACGCTGGTTGGTCAACCACATAGTACATGATGGGCATCGGTTCGAGGAGCCTATTAAAGTAAATCGGACCTATGACAAAGCAATGAGCAACTTTATTTAAGGGTGACGGGCTTAGCCATGACGTATTTTGCTGATGCTGGAAAAATGTCATCAGCATGGTGTCTGGTCAATTCCACATGTTTATCCATCATGACCTCAGAAGTCTTGAGTTAACGCCTACCGTTTCTGTGAAAAATATGGTTATTAAAAACTAGGTGAAATCTGTTTTTATAAATTGTGTGACTAACACTACAACAACAATAAAAAAAAATTAGTAGTATTAATATTTTGGTCTATTAAATTAAAAAAAGGGTCAAAGTACAGTGAGGAAACAAATGAAAACAATATTTTTAATAAATTATTTGAATTGAGTAATTTGACCCATATTAAAGACATTACCAAATTTAAACATATCAGTAGGGTAAAAAAACAAACTAAAAAGCAACTCAATGACATAAATTTACACACAAAATTTGCCGTAGTGTAATGCCAGTTAGTTCTTTATATTTATACTATTTTAGCAATGTGTTTTGTTTGTGTAAACCTTAAAATTCTAAGTAAAAACTGTAATTGCAAAAACCCAAATGGTCTCAAAAAAAAAGTTTACAAAGATTAATCCAAATTAATTTATTGGAAGTATACAAATCACTACTCATAACAGGTGAGGAAATGACACGTCAATCTACATACATTTTAAAGTGTACAGCCACTTTTTACAAAAAAAAAAAAGCTATGGAAATACCAACAGCTTTAACATGTATGCTTCAGTAATGTCTGTCATTCAACAAAAGACGTACAGACGGTTGCCGAATAACTAACAATTAAGACAAAAACCACCTCCTTACAAAAACAACACTAAAATCCTTAAAGAAATAGAAACACTCCAATCTGCCTCAAAGTATAATGCCAGTCTGGCTGTAAAACAGACAATGAAGTTTAATATGGAAAAATTCAACGTCTCCGTCTGTCAGGGCTTCTGCTGCGCCTTCTACCACCCCTAGAGGAAAACACATTGGTCTATTAGTCATGTTACAAGTCAACCTGTATCATTAAATACTATAGAAGACAAACTCCTCTACAAAATAAGAGTGTTTGAGTGAGTGACGCGGTCAGAGTATATAAATCCAGTTTAACAGCATAAGATACTAACTCACCTCCTCTTGCTCTTAGGTGGTCCCCTTACAAAGCCCCAGTCAACGCTGATTGGTTGCCCCATAAGATCTTGTCCATTCAGCCCTTCCATCGCAGCCTGGGCTTCTTTGTAAGTCTCATACTCCACCAGTGCATAGCCCTATATATATAAAAAAAAAAACAAGCCTCATTATTTGCCAGATCATTTTTCAAACAACACATGAAGCCCTTAAAGGAGTAATTCTCCTTTGGTTGTGTGGTTCCACAACTGTCTATCACATATTGAAACAAGCCAAACGAAACATTTTCTGAATTAATTAACATGCGGGTTTCGCATATGGGTTTCTCAATTGCAGACAGATTATTTAATCAAATTTATGAAAAAAAATTAAATGCAACAAGGTCAAAATGTTCAAAATCACATAAAATAAAACTGCATATTGAGCATCTTGTGATCAAAAACAGCTACACAGAGCTCAGATTTCTTAAAAGAAGATCTCAATTTGTGTTCCAAAGATGAACAAAAGTCTTACAGGTTTGGAAAGACATGAGGGTGAGTAATTAATGACAGAATTTTTCAGTTTTCTTTCTTCCTTTAAGCACAAGAAAGCAGCAAGATCATTTTAAACACTGTCAAAATATGGTCATCAATGAGACAAAATGAATCAGATTCTGTTTAAAACACTGCCACCTGGTGGACAAAATCAAAGACACTTGGGTGAATCCCTCTTATTCAACAATTCCTCTAATTAGGGTAAAAATAAAAAAGAAAGAAAACCATTTCAGAGCAAATACAGTGAGAAAGCCCTTCCCAAGCCAATAAACCTGTCAACTTTTATATTATATACATTTTGTATATATCTATTTAGATATCTCACCTAGTCTCATTCATATACACACACACAACACAGTCAGGCAGTCTTTCATAAATCACAAATAAAGTGAAAAAACTAAAAATAAAAAAGGTCAGTAAACTTTACACACATTAGTATTTCTCTGAATCAAAAATTTACAAAAATGCCAAACTAACCTTAAGGTAACCAGTTCTTCTGTCCAAATTTAGATGCAAGTTCTTGATTTCTCCAAACTCTGCAAACTTGTCGTGGACATCCTCTTCCGTCGCCTCCTCATGTACACCAGTCACAAACAGAATCCATCCTTCAACAGCTAGTGACATCAAAACATGTGAAAAAAGCGATAAAAATTCCTTTTTCCAGAAGCAACCAAGATAAGAACCAAACATTTTGTCAGCTTTTCCTCGACATATCCTCATGATAGACATTCTAATGCATTTTAATACAGTCCAATATGTTGAATTTACAGGCATAGAGTTGTCAGATGCTGATATGCAACATTAACATCATATGAAGAGTTCAGATGCAAAAGCCTCTAAATGCCATTTGAAATTTCCTTCTTTAATGATGATTTTGATCAAACTTGTATATTTAAGTTCAGTAATTTCACTTAAATGGCAATGATAATTACCTATTAATTGTTATTTAAGTGAAATTACCGAACTTAAATATACAAGTTTGATAAAAATCATCATTAAAGAAGAAAATTTCAAATGGCATTTAGAGGCTTTTGCATCTGAACTCTTCATATATACTCTGATATTTACAGTTCTGTGAATTTCACTTACATCTCTGTGGGCCAGGCTCATCTCCATCCTGTTCTACTGTGTCATAGTCCTCTCTGACTCGGGATCTAGCTCCTTCCTCTGTGAAATAAAGCACCAAACATCATTAGCAGGATCAATTAAGATGCAAACACACAGGATTAGAGATGAGGTGCCTTACCTGATCCAAACCCACGACCCTTCCTCTTCTTGGCTTTCTCTTTTAACTTGTGAATGCTCTCTGCAAGGTGAACAGAAGGAAAAAGAATGAGTCTTATAATGTATTCAAAAAATAATGACAAGGGCTTGGACATTTTTGAAGATAACTACATAAACATTATGAATGAAACTAGAAGAGTGCCATAAATACTATCTTTTTAATATCACAAACGATGATGAATCAATATATCCGAGCTTGTATTCTTGACGACCATATAATGGACTTTTTGGCAATGGTAAAATGAAAACAAATAAAACGTATAAAAACTAAAAACCAAAGCAACAAAATTAAATAACATTAGCATCAGTCCAGCGCGCGATTCGTTTGAATTAGCCAACTATTAGCACGCGTGCTAAACTGACTAGGCCCGTTGGAAGTAAACACGGGAATTACACAAATTCAGCACTCATAAACAGATGGTTGTTTAATCATTTAAAACAATAATAATGTGTATGGACTGTTTGAATATAAATAACCACTGTACCATCACCATCCTCGTCCATAGGAAAGTCTTCACCCCCCGCTTCATGAAGATCCAGTACGTCCGCCATGATGCCTGACTGTGAGTGAGCGAGAGAGTGCGACTGCGAGCATGCGCAGAATACTCACTGCGACACACGTCTTGTTCGTCTTCATTGGGTCACATGCTGTTCGACTACTTCGCCATCTGCTGTTTTGGAGGACGTCGAACCTCTGAATTTTATTCACAGACAAGTTTTTGATTTTTTGGCGCGTTGCGTAATTAAGGGTTAGTTCACCCCAAAAATGAAAATCAAGTCATTAATTACTCACCCCCATGCTGTACCAACCCCGTAAGACCTTCGTTCTACCACATAGGCACCCTAAAGGGATTGAAACTTGACGGCCCAGATCAAGTCATCGAAGAAAATGTCTAAATATTCCACGCGTCATGGAAATCTCTTGAACTCTCGTCTCAGGCCCAGAAGGAAGAATAGTCGAATAAAGTCGTTATTTTTGTTGTTTTTTTGTTTTTTTTTTGCACAAAAAGTATTCTCGTCGCTTGATAAACTTAAAGTTGAGCCACTGTAGTCACATGGAATATTTAAACATTTTCTTCGATGACTTTATGGGACGTTGATATGTCATATGTAGTTTTTAAGGCACATTTTTTATGTCCTAGCTAAGGCACTACTTAAATATCCTAATTTAACAAAGGCCTAATGGCTTGATCTAAACTCTGTCTGTAAAGCCATGGATTTACAACCCAATATAAATAACAATAAGAATAAAATAGTCAGGAATTAAACGTTTTATTAAAACATAAAAATTAAGTACATAAATAATTAACATGGTACAGCACCAAAAAAAAAAAAAAAGAAAAAGAAAAAAGACGTTTAGGTGCGTTCTTTATTCAGCGGAGTCTCTAGGCTATTACTGTCACTTTATTTAGCCAAAATTATAAAACATTAATTCAATTAAATTGTTTATTATCCTCATGTATAGCCTTTAACAAATTTTAAATAATCCTGATGACAATGAACTGGTAAAAGTATTAATTAAGTCATGAAATTACTATAAATCTAGTTCAAACAATGCCCACTTCAAAATGATCTGTTCTCCAAGTGTAAAGTTCAGCGCTTGTTTCTAACGTTTGACTCAGTCACTTTATATGACAAAGGGGGAACAAGATAGCCAAGAAAACCTGACCATAGATATATTCCCCACAGTCTTAGATAAACCCAATCAGTTTATGATAGAATAACAGCTAAGCTGGTCGGTGTTGACGTGCAAGTCAAAGCATAAGAGGAAAATACTAGGTCAGAAGGTTTTAGGATAAAATCTCAAGACACCAGGCAACATTCATTCACATGGGGTTGGGGTATTAGACCGAAAAAGAAAGACAATTTATTCTATACCAACAGGACATACTCTCATGTAAGTGATTATGTGATTTGAAACCCTGAAAAAATGCATCATTTGAGCAAAAAGAGTAAAAGAGATTAATGTTGAACTTTGATTTGATCACTTCAGTGTCAGGTAAAGCCTAAAGGTTCAGTGTGTGTAGATGATTTCATCAGCACTGGTCACCCTTTGAACTTGTCCTGGGACTATAAAAACCCACGGCTCATTGGAGAACACACCATCAGGTCTAAGAACCCCTGGACGTAAGGTAAGATGACATCTACATGTCGAGCTCTGCTGTTGATTCTTAATATCTGATGAAATTTAAGAGGAGAAGTCTAACTAGAAACTGATATGAATCATTATCTCTGTCTGTTCAGGCAACTCTCACCCAACGTGCAACCATGAAGTTCTCCCTCATCGCCGTCCTTGTTGTTGCTCTGGCCATTGGTGAGACTTTAACTTGCGATGCTCTCAAGATATATTGTATTTGTGTATGCAATTTTGCAACTCAGTTAATCTATACTCTTAAAAATTAATGAGCTTCATGGTTCCATAAAGAACATTTAAATTCCACGGAACCTTTCCATTGCACAAAAGGTTCCAAATAGTGGAAAAGGCTTTAGATTATTAAAACGTTCTTTACAATAAGAGAAAATGGTTATTTTGAGGTATCTTTGAGGAACCCAAATTGGTCCTTCTATTGCTCACTGCAAGTAAAAAAAAAACATTTCGAACCTTTATTTTTACGAATGTAGGGGTTCAATTGACAATGTGTGTGGTAGATATTTTATCTTTATCTATTTATCTTGTATTTTGTGTATGCAATATGGCAACTCAGTTAGTCTAGGGGTTAAATAGACAAACTATATCAGTGTGTGTGATGGATATTTTATCTTTACTCTCTAAAGTACTTAACATAACAAAGTGTCCTGTTGAAACATACAGTAAAAGCCTCCTTTCACCTGATTTAGCTTGAGCACTTGAGAGTAATGCCATTCAAGATGTAAGAGTGTATTGATCAACCATTTCTGTTGATGTTCCAGGCTCTGAGTCAGTATCTCTGGTCAAGAGAGACGCTCCTGCTGAGCTGGACAAGATCGCCAAGTATTTCCAGGACCTCGTGGACAATCTGAAGAACGTTGAGGGCCCTGAGCTGGCCAACAAGGCCAAGTAAGTTCATCATCGTAATCTCAACTGTGGATATAAATGATCAACAGAATTACGATCCAGTTGAACTTATGTTAATGAATTCTCTTTGGTTTGTGTTGCAGCGCTTACCTCGAGCAGAGCAGAGCCCAGTTCCAGCCCATGGTTGAGAAGCTCCAGGAGCAGTTGAAGCCCCTCTCCAGCAACATCGAAGACCACATCAAGCCTCTGGCCGCCTCCGTCCAGGCTCAGGTCGCCCCGCTGGCCGGCATGGTCCAAACCCACGTTGAAGACGTCCTCAAGTTTGTGGCTGAGAAGACCAAAGCCATCCTGCCGCCCCAGTAAACCCACAGAATCACCAATGCTTAGTTTTCTTCCATTTTGGTCTCCTTATGTATATTTAAAATAATAAAAGGGATTTAAATGTCACAATGCTTTGTATCTCTCCCTTCCATTTTCTCACAAACTGTGTTTTTTTCCCGTGCACATCTCACATGTATTAAATGAAGTAGCCATTTTGTTTGTAGGGCTTCCCTAAAATGTAGGGAATGCTCTCTTCATGTATGAAATAATAAAAACAACTAAAAAGTGACCACTCTGGCTAGTTATTCAAATGTCTCGCATTAAATGTAACATTTTTTGGCCTGTTGGATGATAAAGCTGTTAAAAAAAACACATAGCCTTAACAATGGTGGACCATACGAACTTTTGGTGGGTTCTTATGATTTGTCCAGTATAAATAATCATCCAGGGGCCAGATGCATAAACCGCGACATACAAGTCAGGCATCATCACATCTCTTTTATTTTAGACTGTTCATAACTTTTTAAAGTCAGTTATATTAAAAAAGTATATTGGTCTAATTAAATACCAAAAAGTAAGAAGGCTCCCCAACTACCTGCTATTGGTCATACTAGTTCTTAAATGGATAGTTGACCCCAAAATGAAAATTCTGTCATTAATTACTCGCTCTCATGTCATTCCAAACTTGTAAGACTTTCATTCATCTTCAGAACACAAAGGAAGATCTTTTTGATGAAATCTGAGAGATGTCTATCCCTTCATTAGCAACACAACTACAACTTTGACGCTTCAAAAAGTTTCTAAAGAGATCGTAAAACGAATCAATATGAAGCTCAAATGTGCTGCATAACAGAAGAATGAAAGTTTTGAAGAGTCAAAGTGGTTGCGTAGTTGTCAATCGAGAGAAATCTCTCCGACTTCATCAATTGTGTTCTGAAGATGAATGAAAGTCTTACAAGTTTGGAACGACATGAGAGCGAGTAATTAATGACAGAATTTCCATTTTGGGGTCAACTAAGTTTGGATTTTTTTTTTTTTTTTACCTTGTTGTTCATTTTTGTTTTGTTTCTTTTAATTAATATTCCATGTTTCATTGATTAATAACTGTATTTTTATTTATTATTTACATGTTCAAAATAAAGATCTCAAATCAAATCAAATAGATCCTAATTTGTGTTCCGAAGTTGAACAAAAGTCCTACTGGTTTGGGACAACTTGAAGGTGAGTAATTAACGACAGAATTGATTTTTTTTGGGTGGGCTTACACTTTAACATGTTAACAGTCTCAACGGAATGGCCTTGTTTATGCAGCTGGATTCAAAACACCATAGCAACTGCATAGCAACACTCTAAAATCCCTCAGAACACCATTGTAAGAATGGGTGTGTTCCTGAATCTGAATTATGATTAAGAACAGGTTTTTGCAGTTTATATTTTAGAGCACCGTCAACTTATTTTGTAAAATCAAAAAGTAGTTAATTTTTTTAGCTAAAGGCTAATATAAAAAGCAGAAAAGGCAACTACATACTTTCCAATTCTAATACAATTATTGGGCTATATGCACGCATAAATTCCGCATTTGACGTAAGGATGCTCGTCCATTTCCGGTTGTGTAGATTAAAGCGGAGGAAAACCGGAGAAAACGGGATTATGGCAGAGTCTTCAATATTTACTGTCCTCTCGTCTTTGAAACGAAACGTACATACGTTTAGATGTAATTTTATATATAGTTATGTTTATTTAATATAATTTTAAAAAGAAGCATAAACACAACGAGGGGTGTCTGTTTTTGTGACTAACGTTTCATTAGTATAACCATGGAGTATAAAATTCAATATAAATTCTCGGTATTGCATTGGACTCTATGATCGGCGGAAGTTATCGAGCATCCTTAATCCTTCACCGGAAATAACGCCGTGCATAGAGCCCATAAGCCTGCAATTAATTTTTTATTTGAAAACAAATGTTATTTAGATTTTTGCCATTTTAAGTTATAGCTTCTCTAATCTTTTCCTCTTATATTCCAATGTCAAATGACAACGATTAAACGAAACAGCATTTCATGGAAATAATTAAATATTTGTCAGTGTCAATAAGGTCTGCTTTCATCCTAATTTTACTGCATTAAACAATTGTATACATGCGAGTTCAGACTCAAAACTGTAACGAGACAGTTTCACAATAAAATTAATTAAAACCCCAAAGGTGATGAACATATAAAAAACTAAATATAACACACATTCACATCATCCCACCGTCACTGATACCACCACTCAAGCAAGTTGGGGTACCAATTTATTTAAATCAAATTCCAAAGCAGTATTTTCTGACCTTGCACAGACAAAAACATTGATTATTTTATTTCAGTCTATAAATAAGCCCTGAAATATTTCTGCACGTACTAAAGCGCTGCACTGATCACGTTATCAGATGACCGAAACTCCACAGAAATGCACTAATTAAGCACAAACACAGATTACTGTTGAACTTTGATTTGATCACTTCAGTGTCAGGTAAAGCCTAAAGGTTCAGTGTATGTGGATGATTTCATCAGCACTGGTCACCCTTTGAACTTGTCCTGGGACTATAAAAACCCACGGCTCATTGGAGAACACACCATCAGGTCTAAGAACCCCTGGACGTAAGGTAAGACGACATCTACATTATCGAGCTCTGCTGTTGATTCTTAATTTCTGGTGAAATTTAAGAGGAGAAGTCTGACTAGAAACTGATATGAATCATTATCTCTGTCTGTTCAGGCAACTCTCACCCAACGTGCAACCATGAAGTTCTCCCTCATCGCCGTCCTTGTTGTTGCTCTGGCCATTGGTGAGACTTTAACTTGTGATGCTCTCAAGATATGTTGTGTTTTGTGTATGCAATGTTGCAACTCAGTTAATCTACACTCTTAAAAATTAAGGATCTTCATGGTTCCATAAAGAACATTTAAATTCCACGGAACCTTTCCGTTGCACAAAAGGTTCCAAATAGTGGAAAAGGCTTTAGATTATTAAAACGTTCCTTACAATAAGAGAAAATGGTTATTTTGAGAACTATTCACAGAAAGGTTCTTTGAGGAACCCAAAATGGTCCTTAAGTTAAATTAACAATGTGTGTGGTTGATTTTATCTTTACTCTGTTAAGTACTTAAAGTGTCCTGTTGAAACATACAGTAAAAGCCATAGTGTCTTTCACCTGATTTAGCTTGAGCACTTGAGAGTAATGCCATTCAAGATGTAAGAGTGTATTGATCAACCATTTCTGTTGATGTTCCAGGCTCTGAGTCAGTATCTCTGGTCAAGAGAGACGCTCCTGCTGAGCTGGACAAGATCGCCAAGTATTTCCAGGACCTCGTGGACAATCTGAAGAACGTTGAGGGCCCTGAGCTGGCCAACAAGGCCAAGTAAGTTCATCATCGTAATCTCAACTGTGGATATAAATGATCAACAGAATTACGATCCAGTTGAACTTATGTTAATGAATTCTCTTTGGTTTGTGTTGCAGCGCTTACCTCGAGCAGAGCAGAGCCCAGTTCCAGCCCATGGTTGAGAAGCTCCAGGAGCAGTTGAAGCCCCTCTCCAGCAACATCGAAGACCACATCAAGCCTCTGGCCGCCTCCGTCCAGGCTCAGGTCGCCCCGCTGGCCGGCATGGTCCAGACCCACGTTGAAGACGTCCTCAAGTTTGTGGCTGAGAAGACCAAAGCCATCCTGCCGCCCCAGTAAACCCACAGAATCATGCACCAATGCTTAGTTTTCTTCCATTTTGCTCTCTTTATTTATATTTAAAATAATAAAAGGGGTTTAAAATTCATAACGCGTTGTATCTCCTCCTTCCATTTTCTCACAAACTGTGTGTTTTTTTTCGTGCACATCTCACATGTATTAAACGAAGTAGCCATTTTTTTCGTAGGGCTTCCCTAAAATGAGGAAAATCATGTAAAAATCCAAACATTTTCCTGACATGTTCAAGTTGACAAATCAAGGTTGTGAGAGAAAATATAAGGATGAAGATTGTGTTTTATTTTACGGATATTTTAAATGTGTTTATAAATATCTTAAAAAAGCAAGGAGACAGCCTTATAACTATAATAGCCACATTTTTATTTTCTTAATATTAATTTATGCATTGAGGACAAGTGTTTTTGGATGAGTGACAACCTTATACATTTTATTAAAGAAAAGAAAAGAAAAAGAAAAGGTTTATTAGTTTTGGTTTTGTAAAAAATAGTTTTAAAGTAGAAATGCTAGTTGCTTTTTAGCCAAATTGCAGGTAGAATTATATATATATATATATATATATAGAAAGATATAGATAGCTTATAGATTATATAAGAAGATAGCTATCCTGCATAAAATCCAATGCACGTTCACAGAAATTGAATAACCACACAATGAAGTATAAGTACATTTATTTCCAAATGAATATCCTCAGTTCATGTCAGTCATTTGGTTTGGCAGCAGAGGGCAGTGTAAAGAAATAAACTGGTTATTTTCTGTGTGCATTGAAGACATTCATCGTAGAGCCGTGAGGTAGACTATGAATTGTTGTCTCCTTAGATAAAAACAACAAAATCACTAGTCTTCCACACTGCAATAGACTTCATCAAAATTACTCGGACGTACCCAAAACTCAGACGACGAACCACATTAGAAGCTGGTTTTATCGCCAAAACGCATTAAATAATATCAACAAAAAGAGGCATGCATTAGTGAGATAGCAGAGCTTACAAAACATGATTCTTGAGAGAAATCCAGTCGTGATTTTTCTGCCATTTTAAGAGTCGGCTTGGAGTCAATAGGCGGCTTGGAGTTTATTCTTCTGTTGAACACAAAAATAAAGATATTTTAAAGAATGTTGGTCACTAGACAGTTGACAGCAGCCATTGACTTCCATAGTAGAAAAAAAAATACTATGGAAGTCAATGCACTGTAAAAAATAATGTTGGTTTAACTTAAAAAAAAAAAATTAAGTTCATTGAAATGGAAAAATTGGGTTAATGCAATGAAGGAGATTAATTTAACCACTAAAAACTCAAAATATGATGTTATTTGAACTACATAAATTATCTAAGTTGATTTGACAAAAGAAAAAATGTTTTCATGAACATTCTTTAAAATATCTTCTTTTGTGTTCAAGGGTGAGTACCGTAAATGATGACAACATTTTCATTTTTGGGTGATCTATCCCTTTAACTCATTTTGAAGCAATGATTTGGCCACTGTCAACTCACATCACCAGTACCATGTACTATTCTGTCAGAAGGTCACACAAGCGTGAGGGACACGATGTTAGTCCGTGCTGACCTTCTCCTTGTACAGTGAGATAAATAATAACCACAGCGAGCTTTTCAGCCTTCATAAAGCACATTTTTGTATCAGCATCTCTCTTTGAAATTCAATGTCAAATGCAATTATTGCCAGAGTCCTATGACAATGCTGAATAAAGCAAATTAGTTTTGTTTTTTAAACATTACAAGTAAAATGTGATGTTCAGTGTCTCAAATTACATCCTTAGGAAAAAAAGGTTCAATGGGTTCTATATAGAACCTTAGGGTTCTTGACTCAATTTAAAAGAACACCATATTCCAAAAAGATTCTTTAAATACCTTTAAAATACTTTAATGTTTAACAGGTTATTTCATGCTTTTTTTCTAGTGATAAAGAATGTTTACAAGCTGCTCAATTCGTAAAATGTCATTGAAATTTAAAACTAAATTAATTCATCAAAACTAAATCCATAAAATTATCCCATGAACCACCTGATAGAAGCCTTTAAGGTTCTTTCTTCTAACAGTGTAGTAAAAATATAATATTTTTCTCCAAATTGATAAAAAAAAACTTACCAGAATGATGTACAAGGACATTTATTTCAATTCCTGATGGATGATAGCTTGATATTAAAATAAGTGATAGACTCTGGAAATCTCCACCTTAAGTTGGTCCATATGTTCTGAAATACATATGTCCTCAACAGCTGGTGACCTAAAAGGATACATCAAAAACGGATTAATTAAAATGTAAAATTGATGTCAAAGCGTACATTCTCACATCACAACAATAAAATAAAACACTTGGTACTCACCACGAACAGCCATTGTGTGCCTCTCAGAAGAATCAGTTTATAGACGAAAGGACTTGCCTTTGATGAAAAGAGAAAGAAAAATAGGAAAAGAAAAAGAAAAAGCAGAAAAATAAGCCTCCCGCTGATAATTGGAGTCTCGGCGGCACTTGAAAATGCGAGGCCAGATGAATGGAGTACTGATACAAACTCCAAGGTGCTTTAGCTGAAAATTGGGGTTAGAAAACTACAGGTT
This sequence comes from Pimephales promelas, assembly GCF_016745375.1. The sequence goes on along the minus strand of NW_024121299.1, from coordinate 923,511 downwards.
TGTTTTGGGAAGACTGTAGGACCAATGGTCCAGGATCTGAGGTTCCTGAGGAGTCTCGTCTCTTCAAACGCGAAGGGCCTCGGGCGCAAGGAAAGCTCTGCGTCTCTGGTCAGCGGTGGATATACTGATGGCTAGGTTTTGCAGACATGGGTTATGTTTTTTACTCAAAGCTGACAGACGGACAACCCCCCCTGCACACAGGTGCTATTCAAGGATATTGTGTAAAAATGACGTCAGAGAAATTTTACTTGACAATCTTTTCAGCGTAAAAGTCCCGCCCTCTGTTACCAGTGTATATAAGTTCATTGGTACTATAGGCTAGCGTGTTCATTAAAGAGCTTTTCTCAAATGCACATCTGAAAAGTATTGTTTTTTTGAATCATTATTTATGCATGCATATGTTTTTGACATGCCTGAACATCAAGTGCATTTTAGTGAAATAGCGAGTAGTGAAAGAGCACAGATGAATCTGCAGACAGACAATGCAGTGCATGCAGCGCTTTGCCTCAGCAACAATGAAGCGCTGGCCTTGGTTATAGTTGCTAGGCGATGGAGGAGATACAATGGCCTCCTTAGAAACCAAAGGCCATTTTTTTTTTTTTTTTTTTTGGCTAAAAGGAGCAGTGCCACACAAATTAAACTTGATGTACTATACTGAACTCAATAGTGGTGTAGATCATCTTCAGGGTCTTTCAATAAAACTCTTTAGTTTGGTGGTTTTAGTGCCATTTTATGTGATCTTGCAGTCGGATAATAATAATTAACCTGCAATTGTTTCCTATGTAACTTTCACCTATTGCACATAACCAGGTTTTATTTACATTGTGAGACTTCAAATTATTGTAATAATAAAGATTGATTATTATGGGATAGCATTTCGGTGTCACTGACAATATTTGGTTATAATACCACCAATGTACTGGAACTACTGATATAATGACACAGTTGGTAAACGTGATTACTTTTAATGTAAGAGCAATGTTTAATAAATGCAGGGACCATATCTACTTAAATACATATTTGTTATAATGTAATTGATTTAATAATGTAGTAGTTTACCATACAGTATTTTATTACATTTCTATACAATTTTATATAGTCTACAGCGCTTTCGAAAACATGTAGAGTCGGATACAGGTTAGAATTAGATCACAGAGGCCCTTTCTTATCGAATAATTTTTTTCTTTTGAAACAAAGTGGTTCAACTTAACTTGTGCTGTAAAGCCATGCAATTTTCTAAGGCAAACGCTTAGCAATTAGATGACCATTCTTTCATTAAGTTGAGGTCAGCCCATTAACGGTGGCAAAAAAAAAGAAAAGCATAACGCAAGTTTGACGCACCCCAGTGAGTTTTAGACAGGTCTTCACAATGGGACCTGAAGCAAAATGGAAATTACACTAAATTGCTCTAATACACATCCAGTGGTCCTGAGAAGCACAGTGGGTCTTTTATGCACACGACTGATGGGTTCAGCTACAAAGTGGAGGAGAATTAGAGAACAGACTTGAAAACAGTAGAGAGTGAGCGGCTGAGCAAGAGCAGGGCAGTGAAGGATTGTTCTTTTGTACTGACAGCGATGGCAGGTGCACTTTGAGAGACTCTGAGAAAGACAACGGCTGGCTCGCTCGGACGCGGTATTTCCAAGATTAAAAAGGACAATTAAATGAATTGTATTTTTCTGGTCTTGGAGGGGTTTTTCTTCTTAATTAGGAAATTAAAATTAGACTGAATTATGAAAGCTGACCACACCCTTTTCATTAAAATGCTTCTTTCACATACAGCTTTCTAAAATTAACCATCATTTAGAAAATCATAGATATGTATACAGTATATGCATCATTAGTGGCTGTTTCTATGGGCTGCTGTACGCGAACCGTCTGCCTTATTGGACCCGGACCGGTCAAAGCTGGTCCGTGAGCAACACTTGAAAGCAAGTTCTGCAAGCGTCTGAATATCTGCAATAGACTTCAACTGATGATTTTGCTAAACTAACACAATTCAACAAGATGAAGGCATTGGCTAACACAACATTAAAAAGTTAGCCAACACATAAACATATTTCACTTGTACAATTTAAATCTCTACAGTTTTTACAACCAGAGGCTGCGCAATGTTGTGGCATCTTGGAAAACAAATCGATTTTTTCTGAGCGACGACAGCATCTGAAATGTTGACTGTTCCAAGATGGCGGACGTTTTTGGAGCGTTCGAACGTGGCATTTACTGGTGTGTTCATGCCAAAGTGTTAGACTTGTAGTCAAGACCGCCTAAACAGAGACCAAGACACTACCAAGACCAGAGGGTAGCGAGACCAAGACCAGGGGCCTCATTTATAAACGTTGCGTACGCACAGAAGAAGGCGTACGCCGCTCTCTACGCAATAGTTGGTATTTATAAAAAGCAAACTTCACGGTAAAATGTGCGGTCCTTCACGCAAGCTCTGACCCAGGCGTACGCACAAAAACGAGTGAAATGAGAAATGGCGACACCGTCAGCAGTTGGAAAAAACACGTGAAAGTGTGTGAAACTGTAGACGGTTGTGTAAAATAAATGGCAATACTGCCTCTCATAAATAACACGAAGACTTCACAAAGAAAGCCTTACAATTAACAGCCTAGACGAACACCCATTTGATTGATCTGCAACAGAAATGCACATTAACACATATTTCCAAAAAGAAAAAAAAATGTTTTTCAATAATATTGGCATATACAATTCATCCTCATAAATAACATGGTAAACAGAACGAAATGATGTACAAAACTGATATTCTCGCCAATATGTCCGTCTAACGGAGCAGATTTAGCAATTAGATAGTCAGTCAGATAGATAATTATGGAGATATATAGATAGATCGATAAATTGATAGATGTATGCCTATTATTTGTCCCCTGGGGAAAGTCGTTTTCATCGTAAAAATATCTTAATCAGCTACAGAATCATGGTATTCATGCATATGCCTTTAGTTTATTTTATTTTTGATAAAATAACGTATGACGTCTCAACCATTCAGAAAGCTGCAAGAAATTACATTTGCGCTGAACTATTTTCCATTTAGATTATAACCGACATCCGTAGCTTGTCAGATGCAGAAAATGGATGTAAATAAAATGCCCCATCACAATGCGTATAATGACGCAGAGTGGCTGATCTTGCGCTCTTAGAAGATGTGGCGATTAAATGGAAGGATTCGGAGTGAACGCATCATCTTCACAACAAAAGGTGTGGAAAAAATATATTATTTATTCAAAAATTCCCTCATTGTGCAGTTTATTTCAGTTAGAACAGTCTTGATTTCACCCAACTCTTTGGCCACCTCTCTAATTGAATTAATGACTAGACGCTTTTTTGCCTCGACTTTGATATCCGACCATTTCTTTTTTATTTCGGTATAAACGGCATATTTACAGTATTTACGGCGTCTGCAACCTTTTGCCGCTCAAGTGCCTTTTTGGCATTAGTAATGGCCACACTGTGCCCTCCAAACAACATTTTTCTCCTCTTTTCCACATCGCCAACGATAACTTCTAATTCACATTGAGTGAAGTTACGTTTTTTGTTAATTCCTCTCTGTGTTTAACATGATTTGCGCAATTGATGAATATTAACTTGTGGGTGTTTCACGGACTATTTATGGGCAACTATGGGCGTGACATGAAGCCGCAAAAGCTGCGCTACATTTTGAATTGATTGTGATTTATTAAGGGAAAAATGCATAGGATGTGCGTGCGCACGGTTTTATAAATCCGAATATTTCTGTGCGTACGCACGTCCTATGTTTCATCCGTACGCCACTTCTGACGCAAATCCTAGGCAAAGTTTTATAAATGAGGCCCCAGACCTAAACCAAGAGGGGAAAAAAAACAGACTTGTGTTGAAGCTAAGCAATAACTTAGATTTTGTTTTGCATTGCCTGCATTGCATTGCCTCAATTGCAAAATCCTTCCAGTGCACTGGAACGTTTTCTCCCTGAAAAATCCCACAATGCACCACAAAAACCAGGGAGCACTACGTCACATTATTGAAGCGCGAAACAAAAAATGCACGGGCCAACTCAAATATAATGGCATGCAATAGAAGATCAGCATAAACACACGCCGCTAGACAGGTAGTGAACACATAGGGCCATATTTTAATGATCCAAATGCATGGTCTAAAGCGCAAGGCTCAAGTACATTTGGGCTTATCTGAATCCACTTTTGCTAGTTTATCGATGGGAAAGTGGTCGGCACGCGTGGCGCATGGTCTAAAAGGGTTCACTATTCTCTTAATGAGTAATGGGTATGTTTTGGGCTTAACGTGAAATAAAACAACTAGAGTGTCATCTCCCACTCCTTTAAAAGCACATCCAAGACAGACACACAACGTAACAAATGGTAAAATGGACAAAAATTGCAGGAACACAAGGAGTATACGTAAATACTTGGAGCAAACACAAGGAACGGATGAGTATTTTAAAGGTGAACTACAGTAAATGCCTAATCAAACACACAGGACAACTAGGTCAGGGGAAACAGACTTCTCTAACTAACTCTTCTAGTTAAAAATTACTGTTATATACATTTCTTGTGTAAAAAAAAAAAATATTGTGGCTAGTTGGCCATGAATTAAGAATTTGTTCCCACAACTTATTAATTTCTGGTCATGTTTTATTAATGAATTCCCTTGTTTTAATTAGTTCAATTGTGGCCACATCATTTTAATCTATTCCCTTATTTTAATTCAGTTAAATCATTGGTTGTGGACTAAAATGAGGAAACAAATGATTACGGTGTGGGAATGAACTGTTAATTCATGGCCACAAAATCTTGTCTTGTTTTTTCCCACCGCATATCATGTATGGAGCTCTGCAAATTCTAAGTTCAAAATCCAAATTGCAATTCTGCATCCTGTTTTTTTTTTCTCCTCAATTTAAATTAATTACAATTCAGGAAGTAAAAATGCAATATAAATGGCCATATATTTTTTTTTCCATGAGGCATGTTTTAGTACAGGAAAAACACTTAAAGGCCTACACGCAATGATATTACATGCATAATTCAATAACAGACAAGAAAACACTGAAAGCTTACAGCTATATGTGATTTCACTGTAGGCAGAGCCACACTACATGACGAAATGTCTTTTGACAAACCAGTTTTATTATATTTTCTCTGATTTGAACATATTGTATCTAATTAATAAGTGCAACATAATGTACAGTCTTCCTATTGTATAAATCTGCTCTAATATTAGGTACTGAACTCACACACGGTTGTTTGGAAAGACATATTTGATGGCTGCGCAATGCTTCTCCATTAATGTACCTGCTGTTCCAATGCAGCAATTTCATTTTCATTTTCCCCAGCAGCCATTTGAGGAAATGGTGAAGCTCCGCTCCACTCAAAGCCCCCCACCCGCCCCCGTCAGCGCCACGGACGGCCCAAACCAGAAGTGTTCCACTCCGTTAGGGCTCTTAATGTAAATTCCATTTCAGTGGCTATTATCCCTTCTTATTTTCCAGAGCTTTCCGTTAGTACTACATGCATCTGGCCCTATGGCACAGAAGCGGCCCTCACCCAGCAGCACCCACCCCGGGGAGTCCTGCAAACTGCTTATTCAACAACTGCTTGCCATAAAGATGCCTAATGACATTTTAGAGGCAAAAAGGCCTGTGTGGTTTTTAATTCATATTTAATGGTCGTCAGGCTAAATAGGTCCACTGCCCTAAATGAGGACTCACTCTCTCTCTTTTAGGGTTGATGCTGTGAAAACTTCATAATTTTTTATTTCATTTCTAAACGAATTGCTGAACGCAAGCAACAGCCCTTTTTTTTAATTATAGGGTAATAGAAAATACAACAACAAAAAAAACATGTATAATAATAAATAAAATGAGGAAATCACAAAAATAATTTGAAAAGAAAGCACAGGTTCACTATTTCAACCGCTTTGGTATTGAAGGTGTATTTTTTTTTACTTTCTAAGTATTTGAGAACGCTAAAAACATTAATTAAGGATTATACATAAAAAATAATTAAGCATTTTATTTAGCAAGGATGCATTTAATTGATCAAAAGTGACAGTGAAACATTCATAATGTTACAAAAGATTAAATAAATACTGTTCTTTTGAACTAAAAGTGTTTCATCAGCATAATAAAATGATTTCTGAAGGATCATGTGAAAATTTAGCCTTACATCACAGGAATACATTACATTTTCAAACAATAGAAAACAGTAATTTAACATTGTAATTATATTTATTACAACATTATTTGGTCTAAAACACAAGTATTGGGTTACGATATTAACCCACAGTAAGATATATATGAAGGTAGATTTGTGTCTTTATTATTCAATCAAAAAAAATGTTGCTTCAATCAAAAAAAATATTTTTAATTAAAAAAACCTTCACTTCAATGAAAAAAAAACTTTTCAATCAAAGAAAAAAAGTATTTGAATCCAAAAATATATTTGAGACTCAAAAAAATACATTTGAACACTGCTTTTCTTTGATTGAAAATGTATTATTTGATAGAAGTCCGTTTTTTTTGTTTAAAGCAACCTTTTTAATTAAAGTAACATTGTTTTTTGATTGGACCATATAATGGGTAGGACATTTGTGTCTTTATCATTCAATCAAAAAAGAAGTTGCTTCAAACAAACAAACAACAGAATCAATACAAAAGTCACTTCAATGAAAAGATAAACATTTTCAAATATAGAAAATCATTTTTGAATGCAAATAAAATATTTGAGACTCCAAAAATTGCATTTGAACACCTTTTGTTTTAATTGAAAATGTTCTCTTTGATTGAAGTAATCTTTTTTTGTGTTTGGGCCATACATGGGTAGGACATTTGTGTCTTAATCATTCAATTCCAAAAAAGTTGTTTCAATCAAAAAAAAATATTTTCAATCAAAGAAAAAACTTTTCAAAAGCAAAAAAAAAATTATTTACCTCGTGTATAAAAAAGTATTGAAGAGAATGTGTGTTTTCGTTGTTTTTGTTTTTTATTTGAAGTGAAAAAAATTTAGAATTTCAAATAGTTTTGATTGAATCCTTTTTTTTTTTTTGAAGTGCAAAAAGTTTTGAAGTTCAAACTTTTTTTTGATTGAATCATTTTGACACAAACGTTCCGCAGTGGGCGGGTGCTTCTCTGTTGGTCAGACATGTTTGATTGACAAGTGTCTACACCAACGACATCTTTCTGACAAAGAAGTCATGTTCGCCACTCGCCAGCAGCTTTTTTAGAGGGGATAAAATCTTTGCCTGGCAGGGGGATCTGCTACTCGACCGGCCACGGATATATGTGCCTTATATGCACTGCATTATATAGCGCCTGCCACTCGAACTTACACAATATTTACAGTAAATGCAGCGCATATTCCCCGACAGAACGGTACGCACAATAGGTCAATATTCACCAGTAACCAAACGCTTTTCACCTGCCTAGCCACAAGATTTCTCACTGTTTACACCTATCAGACACTAATGGTAGGCCTACACGAGAGCACACATACAGTACAATACAGATCTTATTTACACATTTATCATCTGATCATATATTTTATTCGTTCTTTTTGCCCGTATTGGCGCGCGTATAATAACGTGCAATCCATCTCTTATTTACCTTTTTGTCATCTTATATTATATTTTATTTGCTCTTTTTATGCGTATGGGAGTGCGCTCGCATGGCTCTATTAAGCGTCGCGCCGGCCACACCAGCCACACGATCTGTCTCTATTTACACCTAATGGTAGCTACACGAAAGCACACATAGTGCAATACAGATCTCATTTACCCATTTATCGTCTGATCTTATATTTTATTCGCTCTTTTTATGCGAAAGGGTCGTGGCTCTAAGCATCGCCAGCCATACCAGCCACAAGATCTCTTACTATTTACACCCATCAGACACTCCGATTGATGCACATGTGAAAACAAACAGTGCAATCCTGCTCTTAAGTATCTTTTTTGTCATCTTATTTTATATTTTATTTGCTCTTTTTGTCCATAATGGAGCGTGCGCGTCACCTAGCGTCGCGCCTGCCACAAGATCTCTCACTGTTTACATGAGACACTCAGATGAGAGCAAATAAAGTCCAATCCATCTCTTATCTACCTTTTTGTAATTTTTTCTTATATTTTATTTGCTCTTTTTGCCCGTATTGGAGCCATCTTCGCAGTAGTGAACGCGCCGAGAGAAATGCTCATTTCATATGGATTAAATATAATCTGAGAGTAGAATAATCTATTTATTTTCGTTTTGAATTGTTTTGTTTAAAATTAGGCTAGACATTTCTACCTTTCTAGATGTAGCCTATTTATCATGTCTTTGAGAAACGTGCAAAGCAAAAAGTTCATGATTTTATTGCTATGCCTATATGTTTGCTTTGCTTCTTATTTATTAAATCCTGGGAATTGGTTGATCAAACATTGATTAAAATCAAGATGCAATTTATTAAAAACGAAATTCACTTTAAAGAAAGGCTTTATTAAAAAAAAAAAACTTAATGGAGTGGTCAAAATCATTCTCCTTCAGAATGTCAATCGGAGAATCACGCAACTATGCGAAATATTGCGAAATCTTGTGACTGGCGCACCACGAAACGTGCTCCATTATGGGACAAACGAGCTAATAAAATATAAGATAAGATGACAAAAGGGTAAATAAGTGCAGGGTTGCGTTGTCTCTGTGTTTTCGTGCAATCGGAGTGTCTGGTAGGCTATGAGAACAGTGAGAGATCTTGTGGCTGGCCCGACGCTTAAGAGCCACGAGATGCGCTCCAATACGGGCAAAAGAGCGAATAAAATATAAGATAATATGTAAAAAAAAGTAAATAAGAGGTGGATTGCACTTTATATGCCCTCAGAGTGTCTGGTTCACGTAAACAGTGAGAGATCTTGTGGCAGGTCGCTTAGTAAGAGCCATGAGACGCGCTCCAATACGGACAAAAAGATAAATTATAAGATAAAATCATAGGCGTCATTTACGGGGGGGGGGGGGGGGGGGGGTATCTATCCCCATAGATATGTCCCCACCACTTTTTGCCAGGGTCGATTTTGTACCCACCACTTTTGAAACATCTCGCGGCGCCTACTCGAAAGAGAAAAAAAATAATGAATGCGTCATTGTACCCAGCACTTTTGAAAATGCTCTTCCGAATACGTCTCTCCGTCCCCCAGCACATTTCAAACCAAACCAAACTGACGCGCCCGTACACAAGAGCAGGATAACACTGTCTGTGTGCTCTCGTGTATTAATCGGAGTTTCTGATAGTAAACAGTGAGAGATCGTGTGGCTGGTGTGGCTGGCGCGATGCTTAGAGCCACAAGATCAAATGATAAATAGATAATAGCCTATCCTGTAGGGGTAAAAACTTGCTGGCGAGTGGCGAACATGACTTCTTTGTCAGAAAGATGTCGTTGGTGTAGACACTTGTCAATCAAACAACAGAGAACCACCCGCCCACTGCGGAACGTTTGTGTCAAAATGATTCAATCAAAAAAAAGTTTGAACTTCAAAACTTTTTGCACTTCAAAAAAAAAAAAAGGATTCAATCAAAACTATTTGAAATTCTAAATTTTTTTCACTTCAAATAAAAAACAAAAACAACAAACACACATTCTCTTCAATACTTTTTTATACACGAGGTAAATATTTTTTTTTTGCTTTTGAAAAGTTTTTTCTTTGATTGAAAATATTTTTTTTTGATTGAAACAACTTTTTTGGAATTGAATGATTAAGACACAAATGTCCTACCCATGTATGGCCCAAACACAAAAAAGATTACTTCAATCAAAGAGAACATTTTCAATTAAAACAAAAGGTGTTCAAATGCAATTTTTGGAGTCTCAAATATTTTATTTGCATTCAAAAATGATTTTCTATATTTGAAAATGTTTATCTTTTCATTGAAGTGACTTTTGTATTGATTCTGTTGTTTGTTTGTTTGAAGCAACTTCTTTTTTGATTGAATGATAAAGACACAAATGTCCTACCCATTATATGGTCCAATCAAAAAACAATGTTACTTTAATTAAAAAGGTTGCTTTAAACAAAAAAAACGGACTTCTATCAAATAATACATTTTCAATCAAAGAAAAGCAGTGTTCAAATGTATTTTTTTGAGTCTCAAATATATTTTTGGATTCAAATACTTTTTTTCTTTGATTGAAAAGTTTTTTTTTCATTGAAGTGAAGGTTTTTTTAATTAAAAATATTTTTTTTGATTGAAGCAACATTTTTTTTGATTGAATAATAAAGACACAAATCTACCTTCATAGATATTAATAAGATATTTAACTTACTCAAATATCTAATTATAAAATGTAAAAATTAAAACTTTAAAACCTTACCAATGTGATATAAAATTTATAAGGGTGTAACGATACCCTCACGTCACGATTCGATACACTCTAAAAAGGCTGGGTTGTTTTAACCCAACTTTGGGTCAAATATGGACAAACCCAAATGTTGGGTTCAAAATGTAATTAAAAAATTTAACCCAATGGCTGGGTTTGTCAATATTTGACCCAAAGTTGGGTTGTTTTTTTTGTTAGCAGTTTTTAGAGTGTTAGCAATTTTTAGTTAGCAAAAAAGTTAGCAATTTTTAGAATGTACATATCACGATACGAAATTATTGCGATACTCCAAGACATACGATAAAAGGTTAACAAAAAATGTAGGCTACTGTTGAATAAAATGCTAAATTTGGTATTGCATTGAGCTGATAACCCAATTCACAGGACAATGGTGACATCAGAATAAAAATACTCATGATTCTGAAGCTGAAAATACAGAATTATAAAAACTAATATGTTTGCACTCTGCCACTGACTAGATATATTTAAAATAACGAAGGTCACTTGTTACTGGTAACATTGTCAGGGTTTGTTTATTTCTTGGTTTCTCGTGCGCTCTTTTGTCTGTATGCTTTGTTACATGTGCGGGCGTGGTGTTTGGATCCCGGCACATCTGTCTAGTTTTGTTTTCAAACAGTTTAATATAACTTAAAAGTACAGTAAAAAGGTTCCTGTCATTCATCATTGGCAGCTGTCAGATGTTACTAAGAGAAAATAAAAGTCCTCCATAGTTTAGACCGTCCCATTGATCAACGCTCAGTCTGACCTTCACGGTCTTCGAAGGATGCAGCCTTTGAATTGGGACACAGTCAACAGCGGTATTAACACACATAATACATATCTATTAGAGCCAGACCAATATATCGGCAGACTGATATTATCGGCCGATATTAGGCATTTTCCAAACTATCGGTATCGGCAGTTATAATGGCCGATAAATGAATATTTCAAAAATAAAAAATATAAAAACGGACGAAACACACTTGAACCATGTCATGAGTGTTGGAGTTGTATAGTTTGTCCACCAGAGGGCACTCTACACGGTTCCTGTTGGCAACACTCGTTGAGTTGGTCACGATACATACATTGTTTGAATAACAATTAAAAGAACATCCCCATCAGTTCACTTAACTCAAATAAGCATGACAAAATTTGTGACTAATCATCTCCAGTTTAAAATTAAATAAATAAATAAATAAAATATCGGCCAATATATCGGAATATTGGATTTTAAAACTCAAAAATATTTGTATCGGTATCGGCCTTCAAAATCCTTTATCGGTCAGGCTCTAATATCTATCGGTTCAATATGCGTCACATAACTAAACATACTTTCCAAAGGCCTCCGTTTTCATAATCTACAATACAAAGCGAAACCAGCGTTTTCAAATGTGTCCACTTGGGAAAGTGTTTTCAAAAAGCTTATTATGGACAAGGCCTGAGATGAATGGGAATGCCTAGATTTTTCAAGGTCCTATAGAACTAAATGCACAATAGAGAGCATGCATAAAAAGACGACAACTGTGTATTAAGAAGATCAATTTCATGTTGGCATTAAAATAAATATTTTAGGTTTACATGCAAATTCTATAACTTCAGTTCAGGAGAAATAATTAGTACAGTTGTGCGAGAAGCACAAAGAGCTTCAATCAAAAATGATCATAATAAAACAACAATGCCTCCTCTCTCTCTCTCTCTCTCTCTCTCTCTCTCTCAAGACAGGGCTGAGGCGCTGCAAGTAAATAAATCTATCAGGGCAAGGAGCTTGAATATCAAGTTACCACTCCTTACAATCAAGAGCTTTTTCATGCCACCCATGAGGGCCATTCTTGTAATGCTAGCACACGAGAGGCCCACAAATCATCTCTCTCGTGCACACACACACACACACTCCTTATTATTTTTCCTCATACATTCCCTTTCAATACCTCCCTGTTGCATCTAATCCTTCTTTCTTTCCATGCGCATACATCTTGTTTGTTTGGCTGTGAATAGCTGAGTATTGGAAGAGAGACTGGACAGACTGTGATTGATATCTGCTAGAATCTGGTTTGGGCTCATGTAGCCACTACACAAACATGTCGCGAGTACATCAGAACGATGAGACTATCTCTAGCCATGATCAATGTCAGGCTTGGCCGCTATCGATCTGTCCCTGTTGGCACAGCCGCGCTCTGACCGGGAACGGAAAATCTGCTTACAAGGGTCACTGGTGTGTTTAGACAGACAATTGAAGAGGTCAGTAGTACTAGTAAACACAGTAACATAGATGAGCTGGAAATGAGTGGCAAGTGCTGTGCAGAAATGCTCATTTAAAAGGGATAATATCATAAATATATATATATCATATATATATATATATATATATATATATATATATATATAAAGTCTCATATATATATATATATATGAAGAGTTCAGATGCAAAAGCCTCTAAGTGCCATTTGAAATTTTCTTCTAGAATGATCATTTTTATCAAGCTTGTATATTTAAGTTCAGTGATTTCACTTAAATGGCAATGATAATTACCTATTAATTGTTATTTAAGTGAAATTACTGAACTTAAATATAAAAGTTTGATAAAAATCATCATTAAAGAAGAAAATTTCAAATGGCATTTAGAGGCCTTTGCATCTGAACTCTTCATATATATATGTATATATATATGGTACTGATGAAAAGGGGTCTGAATGTTTTTTGAAATGTTATTAAATGTTGTCTATCTCTGCAAACCAGATAAAAATACAGTAAAAATCCTGACATTTTATTACAATTCTGAAAAGCTTGAATATATTTTTAGAATGTAATTTATTCCTGTGATCTTCAGCGTCATTACTCCAATTTTCAATGTCACATACTCCTTCAGAAATCATTCTAATATGTGGATTTGCTGCTCAAGAAACATTTATTATTATCAATGTTGAAAATAGTTATTTTAATATACATATACAAAAATATGAAAATAACATATTTTACTGGAAATACTAATGATGATACATTCTGTCAGGATTCTTTGATGAATAGAAAGTTAAAAAGAACAGCATTTACTGGCTCTTTAAACTAAAACAATTTAATGTACCTTTGATAAGAGTATTAATTTCTTTAAAAAAAAAAAAATCGTACGGAGTCCAAACTTTTTAAAAGATAGTATAGTTTTCGTTACTGGATGAATAAATGGCTTTTAGCCTCAGTCACACACACAAAAAAAAAAATATTACAAAAAAAGTATTTTGCAAAAAAACCAAAAAGGATATATGGACTCAATATGAACTCTAATCCTGTTTCTAATCCTTCCAAGACCAAGGGGAGCAAGAGGTGGTCATGGTGAATGACGTAAAAAGCAAATAACTGCTAATTCAGTCTGTTGTTTACTAGCATGTCTTTTAGCAGAATTACAGCAGCTCAAGAGCATTTAGATCACATTCAACTTAAGTTCTTTCCTGAAACTGCCAATGATTCATTTTCGGCTCAGTGAGTCATCTTATAAAAAACCACATTTAGATTTGTTTTTCAAATATTTTTTTTTTTTGAAAAACTGCTATAAAGAGTAAGCCTGCAAATCTGATCTCAAAAGTTAACAAGCAAAGGCCGATTTTAAGGATGAACAAGTATACCATTATGACGTGACCCCTCTGTGTCATATTCCCAGAACACATTACATGCAGTGTCAGTTTACACATTACAAACTTTAATATCAGTAACCAGTAACCATAGTATTCGTACTACGGAAGTCAATGAGACCAGAAACTGTCTGGTTACTGATATTCTTCTAAATAATCGGCTGAATGGATTCGAAAACGGTAAAACTCAACTGTTTAACTCTGAGGGAGTTTTAAAATGAGCCTATTTCCAAAAAAAGTGGAGTATCCCTTTAAGTTATCTATACCACATACTTTATATTACTTTATATTATAAACATTATAAAAACCCATAGGGTTTTGTGATTCATTGCGACTATGGCTTTTGTTAAAGATAATTATAAAACGGATAGTTTCGGTCCTTGATTCTGATTGGTTGAGCTGCGTTCTAAGCTGTACACCTGTGACCTCAATTACATCAGTATTATTGATTTGTTTTAATGCACAGGCCAGTTTTCTTTTAGTTTGCATTGGAACAAACATCCGAAATAAGTTCCGATAATGACAGAAAAGGCAACGTTCCACTGTTGTGTTTGGGAATAGCTTCCATTTACTGCAAAATCATTGTGGACTTATGAATAAATCATTATGCATAAGATAATAGAATGCATCAAGCCATATTGCCCATAGACCTTTAACCCTTGGTAGGTTATGAGATTAATCAAAGAAAATGCACTCACCCAGATATTTGGTTAATGTTTGGCCTCAAATGCCAAACCACCGAAAGGATTGATCTCCATCAAACACTGGGAAGATGAAAAAGGTTTGTGTTTAATCCATCACCAAAACATTATATAATAATCTCCATAGGATTTAAAATTATGATAATAGAAGCAGGGACACTCTTAAAATGCAGTTTCCAACAATAACAAAGGCGTAGGTTTATGACGCAGTGATGAGCTGAATGATGGGACTTGCTGTCAAGGTGAAGGATCTAATAATGTTTATGGATGAGTGCAAACATTCATGTTTTTTAACATTACAGTGGTATGAAGCAGGTCGCGATTGCTAAAGAGACAGATATCACACGCGACGCGAGTCACGTGGATATAAAAGGAATAAGGACATTTAATTCTACTGAAATATACCCGCAAGTGCTGGATTAACTCCATAGATTAACTCACACAGGTCAGTTTATTAGACGAATTAAACTTGAGGTAACGCAGCACTGTTTCACTTGGTCTAACGTTACACTATCACACTAGACTGCATTTAAATGTGTGTTGAAAGTTATAATATTATAGCTAATGCGTGTTAATTCGTTTGCCATCCAAAACTAGCATTATATCAACATTAGAATAACATACTGACCAAGTGACCATATATTCTAACACAGTAACACTTCATCATGTTGAGCTAACGTTACATAACATTGCTTTGTTTTATGTACATTTGCTCACCTGTCTAATAAAGCTGTCAAGTCCACGTCAGTCGAGGACGTGGAGACGCCACGCTGATATCCTCTTTTTAGGTCTTCTTGTTTGTCCCAATGCCTGCTTGTCATGGTATTTGTTTGAAAGAAACAAGAACCGCGTGCCGATAAACGTTACGCACTACGCAGTTGTCCACGTCTGTCGCATGCATGGTTACGTCATGCTACAAAATTGAAATTTCGTAGCCATGAAATTGAAAATAGCTATAAAATTGAAATTTCTCTGAAATAAAAAAATCTTTGGAGACTTTTGGGATATTGTAAGAACACAACTGCAAATATATCACACTGTGCAAGTGATTACAATGAATTAAAGACTTAAATTTGAATCCCCACGAGGGAATGCTATGTAAGAGAATGCTTATGCTAAATAAGAAACAAAAACTAACCAACATGTTTACCAGCTAGGCTACTTTATAATATCAAGCAATTGCACATAGCTGAAAAACTTTCTGAAAATTAATAAATAAATAAAATAAACTTGCATGAGAACATCTATTGTAAAGTTGTTATTAAAGCAAAGATGAACAAATGAAAAGACCTGTTTGTTATTTGCAGTTTTTTCAAGGATCAGAGAAGACATTTCATTTCTTGTTGTGAATGGCAATCGACCCTGAACCCCTTGAAACAGCCACGAAACAGCCTTGGTCTTTTTGGGACCCTTTCATTTAAAGAAATTAAATGATATTTTTGCATTGAGGTCAGTCATGTAATTGGGCTATTTCATAATGACGCATTATAATAATTGAATGGATCCGGACCAAGACCAAACTTGATGAGGTAGCCTACATCAAATCAGTCGATAGTTCGAGTGAATCATTTTTTTTTATTCCTCGCTATTTAAAAGCACTTTTATTAGAATATGTACAAGGAAGCCATGTGGCTGATGATAGTGCCTTCTTAAAAAAATAAAATGACACATAATGGGTTTCATAGCTATCAGATAGCTATCCGATCTTAAAAAGACTAGGTCAAATGTCATCCCCGACAGAATTATAGTGTCGGCCCAGATTCGGGCCGAGTGTAATCCACGTGTGGCGGATGTGGGCCGGATCAGGGCAGACACTATGTTGCTGTCTGCATGGGGTCTTTTTCAGCTTTCGAGACGGATTTAAATCTGATCGCTCAAACCACTTGCACTGAGCCGCATTCCAGACGAAATTGGAAAAGTGTAAATGAACCTGGTTTTTGACACCACATATAGATTTTAATCCCCCCAAATTGTAAAAAAAAAACAACAACTAAAAAAACAAACGTGTGAGATCGTTATAAATGGCGGCGCTACCGCCAAAACACATTTCCGCAGATCTGCTTTGTCTATTCAAGCAAAGTAGAAATTATCTCATCAGTGCTGATGCCGCTCTCCTATTGAGGTTATGTACTTTTTTATTTAGTCATTTATTTAGTAGTTTACTTGATTTTCTCACGGAAATGACGCATGCAAATCTAAACCTCTGTTAATCATTTTAATGGAGATATTCGCACAATATTGGAAAATTTAGCTATTTTAAAGCATGAAGGATATTAGCCAGTGGATATTACTCAAGCTAGAGCAAACTATGCCGGTGAATGATTCTCAAACCTCAGTCAATTATTCACTAACGTACAGAAAGTGCAAGTTAAAACATCTGACGCTGCAATAAACGTTCATCTTCTCTCAGAGACGATGAGAGCTGTGCTGATAACGGTAGGCCTAACTCTCTTAATTTATTTTCTTAATCTCTTGTAGCCCATAATAAGTGAAAAAATTAGAAGAGAAGAACTTTGTGTAAAACAAGTAGGCTAGGCCTGGGACGGACTGGGACTAAAAAACGGCCCTGGACTTTAACTAGGCCCGGCCTAAAGCAATCGGCGCACAGAAACTCGACAACAACAACAATAACGTCTGCCGTCTGGCATGAGTGTCACAAGACTTTAATTGTGGCTCATGATACTTTACCATCCAAATTATAGCTAACGGCATATTATAATCTACTCCATGCTGTCTTAAAATGAATTTATTACTTAATAATCTTAACTAATTTATGCAGTAATTAATCTTAGCTACTGCACAAATACTAATACCTCATCTAAATGAAAATAGGCTACACCATTACAAATGTAAAAAAGTTTGTAAGCATTAACTGTAACGTTACCAACATTTTTAAAAGTAAAAGCACAACATATGTCTTAATATTAGCAACTGCATGTGGCATTTTACAGCTGTTGTAGTTTTTATTTTAAAAAGGGGGAGTGGCTGATCGATAAGTCCCGCCCTGTCTTCCTGTTTCAGTGGAAATTACGTCAACATATTGAATAACGCTACGTGTTTCAAGGCACTCCTGTGGGCCTTTAAATTTAGTAATTTTCTTACAGTGTTTTACTATTAGAGTAGCCTAGGAAAACCCAGACAACTTCCGGCAAATTTAGATTTGCTCTGAAAGTTAGTCTGGCAAAGAGCTCATTCAAGCCCATTTCCAATCCGCAGAAATCGCGGCACCAATCAGAGCCGTTGGGGCGGGCTTTACACGATGACGACAGCGCTGGGATTTTGAAGCAGATTTTTGTAGCCTACATTACAAAGATGGATGCCGCACTCGTTCGAATCAGCTATCGCGTCTGTTTTAAGCGATTTGAACGTTGCCTTTTTGTTAAAACGCAAAGAACAACACTCAGAGATGTTTCTCTGCATACGTCATCTCCTTCACCGCTCTGATTGTTTTTCCGTTGGTGACGCCCCTCTGGAAATGATTTGTCTACGACGCTTTGCCACACCATAACTCTGGTCTGGTTTTAACCAGGCTACTTTTAGAGTGAAATAATAATTAAAAACGTGCACTATGCTTGCATGTCCAGGGGTGCCTATATAAATCTGTCCCTGATTTTGCTTTAATTTCAGTTAAGAGGGGCAGTGGAAATTAGACCGTGAGTGAGCTAATACACAAAAGAGCCAGAAATGGAGACAACTGTAAGAGCGAGCCAGAACGGAGGCATGGGAGGACATGCTGCATGTTCATTAGTCTTTGGCGAACTGCTCCTCGAGTTTCGGCTCATCTGCATGAAGACGGGCTTCTCGTGTCCCTAATGAGAGAACCTAGATTCAGTTACATTACCAAAACCCCCAGCAGCATGAGCCAATCGATCCCAGGTTTACCCCAGCGAGTCTCACTAACACTGCTGCTCTGAATACTATGATTTGGGTGTTGCTGGGGACTGGTTCCTGGTAGAGAGATGATGATGTGAGAAGAAAATGAGGCAAAAGCTGCTGAACCAGAGATGGACACACCCTGCACTGCTCAGACAAAACATATCTTAGTATTCTTTTTGTTGTTTTTCAGTGATTCTTGGGAATTTGGATAAAACAGGTTTTAATTTTGAAAATAAAAAGTTAGTTAAATTACAAAATCTGAAGGTATATCATTATAAAGCAAGGTCTTGGCTGTTCAGCAATGCACCGGTGCAACCTCCTCATTTTGTATTTTTTTCATAAAATAGGCGTTTCTCCAGTTATCACTTTGTTTTTGTCAACACCGTCAGACAAAATAAATAGCAAATTATTTTTTATTTGTTTGGTCTAATATGTATTTAGAGTTTTTAAATCATTATCTGGCATTCTTGGTACACATATATGCTGTTAAATGTTGAATATTCACTTTTGTTCATTTTTTATACTGTTTTGCGTGTGCTCCTTTAAAAGATATAACATCATACAACATTTACTTTAAGCCTAAATAGAAAAATTTATGTTGTTTTATTTAACAAACATATTTTTGTATTAAAAGAGACTATTACTTTAATAACTCAACAGCACTGAAGAATCATATTTCAAGTATATTCATTTAAAACAAATAAAACTCCCTCTGACGGTGGTGACTTTAAAACTGACGGTGGTGACATTAATCTGACTGTGGTGACTGTGGCCTCTTTACAACATACAATTCCACAATGTATACCACTCAAGTCAATCAATTCTTGCTTAACAACTTCATTTAACTCTTTGGTCCAAAAAATAACAATCCTGAGCACTGTGATAAACATTTTTTTCCTTTTATGAGGTATTCCTCATTTAACTCTGCCTCACTGTGTATTTTCTCTCTCAGCTTTTTTTGGTATTCCCTGTTTCTTCTCCTTCTCTCCTCTACAGATAGCTGCTGCCTAGCCATAACTTTCTAAAATACATAAAGTCAAAGTTGAGTGTAATGACTATGAAATTGGGGGTAATTACAGCGAATGTTAGATTTGTTTAAATGATGTCATGCCATTTTCATTTGGCTTTAGTCATTGGAGATGCATAGCCTGGAATGGATAGTGCATACTATGTGCTGTGTAGGTAGGCAGTAGCTGCACTACGTGCATCCCAAATGACATAAGCCAAATGAACATGGCATAATAGTGAATTGAGAGAGAGGGAAGGCACACCTTATCCCCTATTGGACGATAGGCTGAGGGTATAATTCATAAATATGTACACTGAACAAAATTATAAATGCAACACTTGTTTTTGCCCCCATTTTTCATGAGTTGAACTCAAAGATCTATGACTTTTTCCATGTACACAAAAAGCCTATTTCTCTCAAGAATTGTTCAAAAAATCTGTCTAAATATCAAGCGTAGTGTTAGTTCTGGCAGGTCACGTTAGTCAAGCTCGCATCAGCCGACTATTAGCTGATCAACCTCCCCCTATAGGAATATGACGCCTATCACTGTACACATATATAAGCTCCTTCAGTATTATCAGCAGCTATCACGTTTCTCAGGAGCTCATTACCCTCCTCCCTCCCCAGCTCCACTCGTCAGTCAGGACTTGACATTCTGATTCCCCAAGAATCTGAATAAATTCTCGAATGATATTGTACTTTAAATTTTGAAATAATCTGCAAAACATTCATGTTGGTTCTGTTCTGTTTACCCCAAGGGGATTATTGCTGCTCCTATCCATGCTAGGCTTTAACAAATTTTTAGTGTGGGCAAAAATCTAAATGAACGTCATGAAACAATTTAATCGCATCAAACGTGTTCAGATTAGAACTGCTGTATTCCTGCAGCTGAAGCACAGCCGTGAGGATATCAGGAAACATCCTCACTCTCACTCGCGCTAATAGTAGCATGCAGTGTAAGACTGTATGGAAGAAATATAAGGGGAATTAAATAAATAAAAATATTAAAGAGGTGAATGGAACATTACAGATAATATATTGGTATTTATTGTGAACAACAATTATATTCTAGCCTCTGTTATAGACCATTTGGGGGGTTTTGTCACCACCGTCACACGGTATGTCACCACCGTCAGATAGAAAACCTGACGGTGGTGACGTCTGACGGTGGTGACAAAACCTACTCTTTCACTTGATATGCATGAGTTGTTCACATTATAGCCATCTTGTTTCCCCTCTGTTGCTAGCTACTTCAGACCTCTTCTTAAAAAGTATACAATTATGTCATAGTCTAATCTAATATTTTCTATACAAAAGAGACGGTGTTGACATGTTATGGTTGTGACAGTAGCAGTGCCCAAATATATGAACAAGTTTAATAGAAAATAGCAAAATTACGGGAGCTTAAGTGATCTTGAAGCATGCTGTAAAGCTGAAGGTTTGAAAATGGGGTATAGAGGAATGTAGTTGACCTTGTAGTTGCCTGATTTTATTGCTTTTTATAAATATCTGACGGTGGTGACGAATATGTGGGACACATTTTGAACAACCACAAAATAATAGTAAATATTGTTCAAAACTCACTGTTTTTAGTTTTTAATACATATTACAATGTACTCTTTTGTGTGGTAAATATATTATTCAATTCAATTATTCCTTTTTGTTTTTTTAATCAAGTTGAAATGATTATCTCCTATCCGAGGACAGCTGATTTTGTAGGCAATGGGCCAGCATATAATCATTAAAATAATAAAAATGAAAAATAAACCTATAAAAGAACCTTACATATGTGCAAAGGACCCCCTGATTATAAACTTGATTCTTTTCATTCATGAAAATGTTATTAATTTCCAACAGAATTAGCACTTTTTTTAGTGGGACATGTTTTTGCCAAAGTTTCAAGAATCAGTGTTTTATTAACTTTTTTTTTTTTTTTTTTACATATAAACCAAACTGTATTCTGGTGCCCTTACGAAAAAGAAGTTTATTCAAGTGTGCTATTAGTATACTTCTTTTAAACTAAAAATAAGAAAGTATACTTTCAGTTTATTTTTCCTGTACTTCTCAGAAATATACTTCAAATTACACTTAAGTGTACTTGACTTATACTGAGAGAAAAGCAAGTATACTTGTATTTGTCCTGTTCTTGTACTCAATCTTTTGATAAAGAAATACTTAAAAGTATAATTAACTATTCAAAGTATACTTTTATAAGTATTACAGTAAAAAAGTAAACTACTAGTATACCCATAAATTCACTTGCAGTACACATGAGATACATAATTATGAACTAGTTGTGCACATACTGTTACACTTATAGTACACTTAAACGTATACTTTTATGTACTAAAAGTGGGCCAATTTAGTCCCAAGCGGTATTAAAATAGTACACTTTCAAGTTTACTACTAGTACATAGTGACATTAGTATACTTACTACGTAATTACGTATACTTAAAATATACTTGAACATTCCTTAAGTATACAACATAAAATTAACTTGAAATATACTTCTTTTTCGTAAGGGTGTCCAAACTCGGTCCTGGAGGGCCACTCCAACTCTCCTCAACAGTCCTGCGTAAGTTTCTCTTACAGGTAGGCCCCATTTACACTGTGGGTTCAAGTGACCCAAATCCGATTTTTTCCTCTCATGTGGCACAGATCGGATATGACTGGTGAACGTGTGAGCGGGAAAAAACCGCATGGTTTCGCATTTTCTCAGATTGGATTCAGGCCTCGCTCATAAATCGGATATGAATCAGATATGTGCATGTGATGTGTGTGGATGTGATATGTGTGGATATTCCCCAGTAAATCGTCATACATCATTAAAAAAGTGCGCAATTATAGGCGCGATGGAAGACAATGGGATACGCACAGTGGAGAAATGTGGAGTACGGTATTTACAGTATCATTTATAACGATATAAATACTGTTCGTTTTCTCACACAAACTGCTCGTTTCGTGTCTTAGGCCATCAGTGTGTACTTACATTTACGAGTCATTGATCATGTTTAATTTGGACTCCTCTGCATGCTCTTTTAGGAGATCCCCATAGACTTCCATTATATGACTGACAGACAACGGTTTGACCTAAAAATATCGGTAACACTTTACAATAAGGTTCATTAGTTAACATTAGTAAATGCATTAACTAACATGAACTAACGATGAGCAATGCATTAGTTACAGTGTTTATTAATATTTGTTAATGTTAGTTAATACAAATAGAAGCTGTTCATTGTGCATTCATGTTAGTTCACAGTCCATTAACTAATACAACCTTTGATTTTAATAACGTATTAGTATATGTTGGAATTAATATTAACTAAGATTAATAAATGCTGAAGAAGTATTGTTCACATATTGTTAACTAATGAACCTTATTGTAAAGTGTTACCAAAATATCACAATTAAAAATACTGTGGAAACAAAGACACCTACATATTGGATGCCCTTGAGGTAAACTAAAACATATCAACAATTCATTTCAAAGTGAACTATCCCTTTAACAAGTAAAATACAATGAACTTACAACATTAAAAATACAATGTAATAGTTGTTTATATTAATGATAAAGTTAGGTATTTTACTTACATGATGTCACTGCTTGCACTGCGCTCCTCTCCGCTTGGGAAAAAGTGTTTTAGAAAAAACCTTTTTTAATACTAAGGTGGAAGGGTCACATACATTTTAGGAGTTGCAATAAATTCACAAACTTATTGTGTTATTTTAATTTGACATTACTCATAACTTAACCGGATATGCAAATGTTGCGCATACAGGTCGATGGTTTGCTTTATTGTGTGTGGCAGTGGCCAGCAGGAGTGTGGAGATCCATATATTAACCACTGCAGGTGTAAAAGCCTTTCCTTGTACCAGTTCCAGGAGTGCTTTTACTCCGGTCCACACTGCACTGGTCTCTCTCTCTGTGGCGGGACATTAGTTTGATGTGGATTGAGTAACCTGCAGCCAGGTCACTACCCTCAATACGTCTCTAGATCTCTCCAGGTTCAGGTATCACTGAAATCATACAATTTAAACATTGATTTTAAATAAATGGCAACATTTATAGACACTTTCAAATAGAATGTTACTAAAAATAAATAGATTTAAATAAATAAAATATGAAATTAAAAAAAGAAATAAAAAACTTAAACATTACCGGTCAAAAATAACAGAACAGTTTTAATAAAATTGAATTTTAAATTTGCATTTTTTTTTTATGGAATTAAACATGAAATACCATGAGGCCATTGACAATCAATGGGTTCAATCAAATGTCTGGTTACCAACATTCTTCAAAATATCTTCTTTTGTGTTCAACTTGTGGGTGAGTAAATGATAAGAGTAAATGAGTAAATGATAATGAATGAACAACACGTTAATTTTTGGGCAAACTATTCCTTTAACCCTTTGGTGCTGATAGTGTGGTGGTCAAATGACAGACTAGTTTTATGGGATTTTAGATTATTTAGAGGGCTAAATATGGCCTAATTGAGTTTTAATAATATTTTTTAAAATAAATTTGTAGTAAAGTTATATATAAAATAAATAAAGTTATATTTTAAGTAAACAAATAACCATATTTATTTCAGAGATAAATGGATGGCACTTTCTGAAATAAACATGCAATTCCATGTGGATATGTGACAACAATGTACCATACTGTTTAAAACAAGTATCATATTGGATACTTATTCATATATTTTAAAAAAATTGCATGCACACCATTTAGTATATACTCTGAAAAAAAACAGTATTCAATTCTGCACAAAGCCTTTGAGTAGAGGAAAGCGGTGTTCTTT
The DNA here is from genome assembly GCF_016745375.1 of Pimephales promelas. Next base: position 899,149 of record NW_024121299.1, on the reverse strand, counting down.
TTATTTGGAAGCTGCAGCCCATTAGCAGTAGTTTTGTTGTGTGGGAGTGGTTAATTTGGCCTGTAATTGAATTATTTTCTACTTTGATTGGCTTGACAGACTTATTCAGCATATCCTGTTTAAAATCACTCATACTTCCTACGCCTAAATTTAATGGACTGGGTGGGCACGCCAAAAAATAAAGATAATGTATTTATTTTACAGAAAACCAATGCCTCATTCAAAAATTACAATACAATTGTCTGATTCATGAACGGATACTTCTTTTGAGTCAGATTGTTGCAATGAATCATTGATCCAGTTCACAAAATCGTCTAAATGATTCCACATGAATCTGACTCCCACTGACACAATGGCTTCATTTCTCAAGTGTGAATGCTCTACTTCACTTTAATGGAAAATGACTACTTTTGAAAGTGTTTGGAACAACAAAAAGAGAGAACATTTTGAGTTTTTAGTTGAACGATTCCCTAAATTCACAGGAGAGGTGTAATGGTCAGCATGGATTTCTCTGCGAGTCGTTGTTTAAAGCACACTGAGGGAGTATCAAAAGCCAGCCCATCCTCGTGCTGACGGTTTTCTCTCATCCTAAAAGAGTGAGAACGCACTGAAAGAAATCAATGGATTGTGGAAGCACACAGGTACACTGTTAGATGTAAAGAGGTAAACAACTGAGGTAATAATAGAGTCCGGAATCTACGAAATGGTCTTAAAAGCCTCTTCACAAGCTGAGCTTTTAAAGAGCACGGGAGAACCGTACAAGTTGCCTTTTTAGGGCCACGGGATAGAAAACCACCATAGATGGATTTTTCACTCGCCCCCTCATTCTCTCCCTCCTGCTACATCTTACTTTGCTGATCCTGATGAAGAGGGAACAAGAGGAGGAAGTCTGGAGCCATCACTATGTCCCTATTGCAGCAGAAAAAGGGTCTGCTCGGGTCCTGCCAGTAATTGTGGTCAGGGCACTATGACCTTACTGATGTGTGTATGGAGACTCTCTGAGAGGGAGGCGGGGCACAATATTTATCCCTTATGGGAGGACGAGACACTGCAATCACAGCAGTCGGCCAACAACATCCATCCTCCTCTTGTACCCTTTCAGAAAGCCTTGAGTGTCTCTGAGCTTCATGGAAAATTACAACAGGCACAGCTAGATCTGGAACACACGAGCGAAACAACTCTTTAATATCAATCTAGAACTAAATGAGATTTGAAATGAAGTCATTTCATGTTGCACATCTCTGGATTTCCGTAAGAGATCTTGTAATATCTGCTTGAATTTGACGAGATTCCTGCAATAAAAAAAGTCTGAGATCTGCAGGAGCTCAAATATTTCTCATCAGATTTGAAGTTATGCAATCCACTTTCATTTATAGTAAATCATTTTTTCATGAAATTTTAAGAAAGACTAAATTGATTTGTACTGTTGTGTAATGAAACGGCTCTCCCGAGCAATAAAAGAGCAACTTGAGAGCAATCAAATTTCTGCTGGAGAAAAATAAATCACCAATTAGATCATGTCAATATATCGGTGATATAAAATAGAGATCAAATGCAGTCATTTGCATGGGTTTGAGCCTGATCTCATTAAAGTTTGTATCTATAGAACGAATGAATGGAGCGAATTATGTGCCAATATTAAACAAACAAATCCGGCATTTTGCAAACAAACTCGATCTGCTTTGCAAAGGAAAACTCGACTTGCAAACAAACAGAAAAAATGAGCAAAAACAAAGGTCATTTTTGGCGTATAAATGGCACGAGAAATAAGATTGGTGGTATAGATACGCACTTTCATGAGACTGTGTTGGTTTCTCAGTAAACTCAATAAAGTTTTAGTAGAGATTTCAAAGTGTCTCAAACTGTGCTCGGATTTGCCAAGAAAGCAGCAATGAAAGATCTCAATTTGAGCGCCTATCTCTCATCAAATTATAGAGATATACGTTATCTACATTTATTCTTAATATTAAGTGTTAACAATTCCCTATTTGTGTTCATTACATTTTAAGAGAAACATCTGAGAAAAGATTTTTGCTTATTGTAAATGTCTATGGAGCAAAAAAGAGCAACTTCTGAGCACACATTTTTTCTCTCAGACAAAAACAAGGGGGGAAACCAGACAAATTAGTCCTGGACAGCAATAATATTCAATGGAGAGCAAATGCAGACCTTTGCTCGAGTCTCCTTATGTTTATTCTGCCGAGAAAAAGAGCCAGTGCCTCCTTCAGAGTTTCAGAAGAGATCTCTAAACTGTGCTCAGATTTAGTCTGAAATCAAATGTCAAAGATCTCAATATGAACTCCGATATTTCTCATCAAACATTACCATAATGATCTGAGTTATGCTACTCGGATTCATTTACTGTAACTTTTGTGTTTAAGGAATTTAGCAGGAAATTTTAAAAATGAAATTGATACTCACATCTGAGATCTCCATTAAGTCTCATGAGCTGTGAAAGAGCAGTCTCTGAGCAATATCCTTTTCCTCACATCCCTTTAACTAGTGTACTCGAGACCGGTCTTGATGGTCTCTTTGGTCTCGGACATTGAGGACTCAGGATTTTTTTTCAAGACCATAACTGTGAAAATAGCACTAATTTGCCAGTATATTGACTAATTTTTTGTTAACATCCTTGCTTTTATTGTATGTAAAACGTACTGATTCAAATCCAAGCAATAATGTGACTCATTGGTCATTGCTAATTATGTATTTTTGTCATGTTCATGTATTGTTAATAAAAGGCGGAGAAAAGTGGACACTTGTTTTACATTCTGTATTAAATGATGGTGGTCACCCGGGAGTATTGAATAAAGATGGTTTATTTCAGCTTTAAGTGTTAAATATCTCTGTTTATTTGGGAATGTGGATCTTTCAGATCAATCTGAGTAGATTTCAGATCAATCTCTTTTGATCATGTTTCACATTTTATTGTGTCATGTAGGGTGTGGCGCTGGTCTTGGTCTTGTCTCGGCCCCTAAAAGTCTTGGTCTTGTCTCGGTCTCGGGCCCTAAAAGTCTTGGTCTTGTCTCGGTCTTGGCCCCTAAAAGTCTTGGTCTTGTCTCGGTCTCGGCCCCTAAAAGTCTTGGTCTTATCTCAGTCTCGGCCCCTAAAAGTCTTGGTCTTGTCTCGGTCCCTAAAAGTCTTGGTCTTGTCTCAGTCCCTAAAAGTCTTGGTCTTGTCTCGGTCTCGGCCCCTAAAAGTCTTGGTCTTGTCTTGGTCTCAGCCCCTAAAAGTCTTGGTCTTTGTCTCGGTCTCGGCCCCTAAAAGTCTTGGTCTTGTCTCGGTCCCTAAAAGTCTTGGTCTTGTCTCGGTCCCTAAAAGTCTTGGTCTTGTCTTGGTCTCAGCCCCTAAAAGTCTTGGTCTTGTCTCGGTCTCGGCCCCTAAAAGTCTTGGTCTTGTCTCGGTCCCTAAAAGTCTTGGTCTTGTCTTGGTCTCGGCCCCTAAAAGTCTTGGTCTTGTCTCGGTCTCGGCCCCTAAAAGTCTTGGTCTTGTCTCGGTCTCGGCCCCTAAAAGTCTTGGTCTTGTCTTGGTCTCGGTCCCTAAAAGTCTTGGTCTTGTCTCGGTCTCGGACCCTAAAAGTCTTGGTCTTGTCTTGGTCCCTAAAAGTCTTGGTCTTGTCTCGGTCCCTAAAAGTCTTGGTCTTGTCTTGGTCTTGTCTCGGTCCCTAAAAGTCTTGGTCTTGTCTCGGTCCCTAAAAGTCTTGGTCTTGTCTTGGTCTCAGCCCCTAAAAGTCTTGGTCTTGTCTCGGTCTCGGCCCCTAAAAGTCTTGGTCTTGTCTCGGTCCCTAAAAGTCTTGGTCTTGTCTTGGTCTCGGCCCCTAAAAGTCTTGGTCTTGTCTCGGTCTCGGCCCCTAAAAGTCTTGGTCTTGTCTCGGTCTCGGCCCCTAAAAGTCTTGGTCTTGTCTTGGTCTCGGTCCCTAAAAGTCTTGGTCTTGTCTCGGTCCCTAAAAGTCTTGGTCTTGTCTCGGTCTCGGCCCCTAAAAGTCTTGGTCTTGTCTTGGTCTCGGTCCCTAAAAGTCTTGGTCTTGTCTCGGTCTCGGCCCCTAAAAGTCTTGGTCTTGTCTTGGTCTCGGTCCCTAAAAGTCTTGGTCTTGGTCTCGGCCCCTAAAAGTCTTGGTCTTGTCTCGGTCTCGACACTCTGGTCTTGGTCTTATCTTGGTCTCAGGTTAGGTGGTCTTGACTACAACACTACCTTTAACTATTGTAACATTTAAGTCTGTTTTTACTTGTTTTGTCAGGAAAAATCCAAGAAAAAAATGTATATCCAACATCTCAGTTATTTCATCTCAGAAAGCAGTGAGGTTAAATGAAGACTTTAGTTTACTCTTTATGCTCTCATTTACTGCGATCTCACATGTGGCTCGTCACAGATCATGGGACCCGTTGTGATGAATCATTTCAGATGATACCAAACATAACATACGTTTTTTTTCATTTATTATTAATCATTACTAACATTTCTCTTTTTTTTTGCAGGATTAACATATGCTTATGAAAACTAAAGACCCCCAGCACTTTGGATAAAGTTAGTGTCGGAGAATTAAAAGAGGAAACAAAACTGTCTAAATAGACCTACAGTAACAACAATCTGAAGTAACAAGGAATTTCACATCTGAAGAATCAAGACAATGAATCACCTTTCCCAAGCTCCTATCCTATAAAACTATTCTTGGGTAAATAACACAATCCTTGCCCTTTGTGCATACATGATTAAGAGTCATTTAGCCTCATGAACTCAAAGTTCATGGTCACTTCCGATTTCTCCGTGTCCACCTGCAGCTCGTGAGTCTGGCTACAGTCACTTCTGCAAGTGTCACAGAGGTGTCTGGTGACCATTTCTCTCTCTCATCTCACACTCAACTAATGGACCGCTTTGCCCCTCCCCTCCTTTTCTCCATCTCGGACTGGGAGGTAGTGAGAGGAGGAGAGGAGGCAACAGCCCACCGTTCCCCTGGGCCCTTCTACACGGCTCAATAGCTCAGCTCCTGGATGGGATCATAACCCTGAGTGCTGGCCAAGAGAAGAGCCGCTTCTCCTCACTGCAGGGTGAACAAACTCACTCGAACCCCACCATGGCTGAGCGCAGGGTGGTCCCGATTGTGGTTTTGCTTCTCGTCCTGGTTACACCAGCCCTGAGCGGATGCCCAAGCGCCTGTCGCTGTTCCTTTGCCATGCTGCAATGCCTGGAGTTGGACGGGATCACCAGCGTCCCGGCGTTGGCGCCACAGGAGAGTGAAAACGTCACTGAAATGTAAGTTGAGTTTGGAGCTGCTTGATAAAAGTTGCGGAGGAAGTTCGGTGCGGTGCTCGATCTTGCGAGGAGATGGAACAGGTGGCGAGTTCAATCGACGTGATTGGCCTTCATGAATTTTCATGGGGAAATCGGAGCATTTGGATGTATAGTTTGTGCATGCGTTCCCTGGTTTAGCCAAGAGGGGATTTTTTATCTAATTGTCAGACCTGATTTTATTGCTTTATAGTACATTTAATTTAATTTGTGGAATCAGGACCTAAAGCGCTGAAAGCAGAATTTTCTAAAACTAATCAAGGGCTGGAGGGAAAGTGGCCTGGTACTTCTCTTTAAGTGCCTTTAAGAGTGTCAGGTACATAATCTATTCTCGGAAATGGTGGGAAACTCATCTCAGTGTTCATGTGTGTACAGTCAGACAGATGTTACCCAGGTGTTTTAACGGTGATACCAAGCCTTGCAGAATGAATAATGTTTATATGATTATGGCACTTATGCTTATAATCAGCACACCTCTGACAATCTTTATCTCACTATGTGTCTTGCTCTCTCGTTCTCCTCCCTTCAGTGTAAATAATGCAATTTTGAATGGAAAGAAATGATTTATTATATCTAAAAAGCCAATGCATCTTTACACTACTTTTACAATACCCTATAATTCACGTTAGAAACAGGGGTCAATAACATAAAATAAATTTTTTTTAAAGAATCTTGTTTTCTTATTAATTATGTCAATTGGAGCGTTTTAGGCAGTCCGTGTCAGTGTTTCTCGCATTATAGTGGTATTTAGATGTGTGTTACCTTCACAATGTGCGCTTCCCATATCTGTGTATCACACATAAATCCTGAAGATTTTTGTACACCATCATGTGCCTTTCCATTTCCCCAACTGTATCATTATGTTCAAGAGGTGTTTTTAGAGATCATGTGTTCAGGATCTGGTTCACTTGGTGCCCTAGAAGAGATGAGACAAAAATACATTTAAAAAAAAGCTTTCTTCAACATAGTAAGCAGTGAACGTAAAGGGAACCAGGGTTCAAATCTCATGTTTTAATAAATGAAGTTTAAATTTAAGCTCCATGCGATTTCATTATACAGAAAAGAGCAACTTGGACAACTCCTGTTTTCAATGTAGAAAAATAATGCAATATGAGATTCAAGCATAGATGGCATCAAAAGTGCATCTCAAATGACAAATGAAAATGGCTGATTTCTGCGACTTCTTTTAGACAAATCCCCAAATTATAAGAGATTTTATTCTTGGAAGTTGCATTGAAATCAGCTTAGGTCAAAATTGATCAATCAGTGCTTCATTCAATAATTAGGATAATTCAATAATATATATAGAGAGCAGCTAATAAGTGTAAAGTATATGTAATCTAACAATGTCTGACGTCATCAGTGTATTTTTACGGTAAAGTTCTGCACGGCTGCCATTGTTGTTGGTCTCAGTACACCTGCTCAAGTGTGATTCACTGAACTCCAGCAGAGTCTCTACATTTACTACAAGCATTCAATCAATAAATGAGAATGCTCTTTCGCCACGTGTTTACACAGAACACTTTGTGCCCGTAAAAAAAAGCAGCATTTGGCTGTATTAGTGAGACGGGCACAGCACAGAGGAACGGCACTTCTACCAGGGAGGAAAACAAGAGACCATTAACTTCATACCAGCGGCAGAAATACATCATTCATCAGGCTGTAAATTCCATTCTGCGAATTGCTTGCAAATGCCCCGCTGAAAACAATAGATGAAATATTGCCCACTCGACTCGATTCAATAAGCCGAAGCAGTTTGAGATGTCGTCCCACCTGCTCTGTAATTGCATTATGGCTCTCTGGGTCAATCAGACGCTAATAAATATCTGTTCGTGCTTCTTGAACACAACTGGACCGAATCGCAGATCAAAAGATTCCAGTGAAGTCAGAAGAAAGCTCTTTTAGTTATCAGCGTCTATATTTGAAAAGATTATTTATGTACAAGGAAGAGAGGATATAATTATCAGCATGACTCTGTGTATATTCAATGCCTCACTATACGATAAAACACTGTTTATATTATATCCCACCCCTAAAAAAAGAAACATATTGCAACATAATTTGCACCTACTTGATTACGGTATGTATTGACAATGACATAAGAACTACAGAAATCAGGGAATGCATGGATTGAATTGTATTTGTACTTAAACAAGATGGTTTATAAAAATATTTCTGTGGTTTATTTGGCTTTTGCTTGCATGGGATGAAGTTTTCTAGATGATTAGAGACTAAAAACATGACCACACCATCCATGGTACTTTCTGTTAGTGGATATGTTTAAGCTTTGTTGCATTGAATTATGGAACAGCAGCTAATATACGTATGTTTTAAGCATATATGATGTGTCTTATTTGTAATAACATACACCATAGGATGTCTTATTTCAGAATAGTAACCATTATAAAAATGAATTTGGAATAGTGCATCCTTGAAATGAGGCACATAGCTCTATAATTTGATTCAATGAACCATTATGAAAACTTTTTCTCAAAAAGAATCTGAGTTCTCATTCCTGGAAGTACAAGTACTGTTCAGTAAAACTGCTTGTGTGGAAATGAAAAATCAATCGATTTCAAAATACTTCACTGATGGTGTTTATGCCCCATAATAATGGCTGCAAGGCCACAACAATCTTTCATATAGACTAACTCACAGAGACCTGGAATCACAAAATTCAGGAGTCTTAGAGTATATAGTCTTGCTAAATGTGCTCAAGTGAACTAAATGAGTAAATGTAAACTACTCAAATGTCATTTCCATGTTCCTCAGTATTTCAACAAAGCTATTTAATAGCAAACTATTTTATTTCATTATATTCCTGATTTAAACAGGATATTCAATCCGAAAAATAATGTAGGATTGGGTATAGAAGAGATCATGAAAAGGGGGCGTTACATACCAGATTGGAGTCAGGAGGGGAAGGGTTGAAAGTTGAAGATGGATTTGTGGGATAATCTGAAAAGGAAAGTCGTTTTAGAGATGAAGCAAGTTGTTGCATTTGATCATGCAAACAAAATCAGAAATGATGTGCACCAATGAAACATATCAGAACAGTTTCAGATTTGAAATAATGACATTGAGCATAAATATTGGAACATTATTTCAACCTGTTCTTTCATTTCAACTCTCTAGCTACATAGAGAATCAAGCAAACCTGGAGAACATCACAGACATAGACCTCGCCAACTACAGAGAACTGAAGAACCTGTAAGTATTTAACACTACAGAAGATGTACAAGATAGAATAAAGATTACAGATCATTTATACAGTACTGTCTGTATGTTAATGTTTAACAAAGAAGTCTCTCGTGGAGACCAATGCTGCATCAAAAATGCACTAAGAAATGTAATGTTGTGGAATATTACAGTTTATAACAACATTTTTTTTTTTACAAATATTTGAATATATTTTAAATATAATGTATTCCTGTTATGTCAAAGCTGAATTTTCAGCATCATGACTCGAGCCTTCAGTGTCACATGATCATTCTAATATGCTGAAGAAACATTTCATATTGATATCAATGTTGAAAACAGTTTTTGCTGCTTCATATTTTTGTGTAAACTGTGAGAACAGCATTTTTTGAACTATGTAAAAGTAAAAAAAAAAGTGTAAATTATACATTTATTTCCAAGTGATAATTTACACTGACATCAAAAATTTGAACAGTATTCAAAATTCAAAAAGTCAATTATCTGACTTGTGTGTATTTTTCAGGACGGTCACAGATTGTGGGGTGGTGTACATCTCTGAAAATGCCTTTCAGCATAATTTCAAGCTGCAGTATGTGTGAGTGTTCTTTACATATATACGACTGGCTTTCCCACAATACACTTGGGTCTCAGGGCTTGTACCTGTCAATCACTTTCACATCCTCTTCCCTTCTGATGAGTGAAGCTGCTTTATTGGTCTCAGGCGGTAAAAACCCAAGACACATTTAAAGTTAGTTAGCAACTCAATGACTATTAAAGAAAACGTTTTTACATTTCACTTCCAGAAATCATTTTATTGCATTCATTTCCATTAATTAAAAAGGAAATTTGCAGAGAATTGTTTATTCATGATCATCATGTCATCAAGGGAGTAAGAACAATCTGAAACGTGTGTTTGGTGGGATGCAGGAAACATTACAAAATCAGCTTGGCTCTTGAATAATAATTAAGTGACATGACATCCAGTTGTTCTAATTATGTCATTATTTATTCATTTTCAGGTCATTCCAAACCTGTATGGTGTTTCTTTTCTGGAATTTTAGGAGACTTAAAGGGATAGTAGAAGGTAGCCATAGACTTCCATAGAAGTTTTTTCTTCCATATGGAAGTCAATGGCAATCTTTAAAACGTTTTGAATTTAGTGTCCATGTGGAATTTATTTATTTAGCTTGATCTTGATGGGTACATCACCCATACTATCAAAACAGGCAGACGCAGCCTTCATTCTTCACAAAAGATGGATAAAAAGGTGCACACGAAACTAAAACCTTGAAAAAAATATATACGACCCCGGCAAATCCCAGAGATGCCGATTCGCAATTATCCCAGGACCTCTGTGTTCGGTGAAATATGGTAGGTCATTTGCGGGGGAATTTTTACTTTACAAATTACAGACATGGCCGATTCGCACAGGAATAAAGGGATAGTTCACCCAAAAATGAAAATTCTGTCAGTAATTACTCACCCTCATGTTGTTTCAACCCCATAAGACCTTCGTTCATCTTCGGAACACGAATTAAGATATTTTTGATTAAAGGGATACTCCACTTTTTTTGGAAATAGGCTCATTTTACAACTCCCTACAGAGTTAAACAGTTGAGTTTTACTGTTTTTGAATCCATTTAGCCGATTTTCTGATATTTAGAAGAATATCAGTAACCAGACAGTTTCTGGTCTCATTGACTTCCATAGTAGGAAACAAAAAATATACTATGGAAGTCAATGAGACCAGAAACTGTCTGGTTACTGATATTCTTCTAAATATAAAAAATTGGCTGAATACATTCGAAAACGGTAAAACCCAACTGTTTAACTCTGAGGGAGTGGTAAAATGAACCTATTTCCCAAAAAAGTGGAGTATCCCTTTAAATCTGAGAGCTGGATCACTCCTCCATAGGCTTCTAAGGGATTGAAACTTGCCGGCCTAGAAAAGTTATTAAAGACATCGTTAAAATAGTCCAAGTGATTACAGTGGCTCAACCTTGAGTTTATCAAGCGACGAGAAAACTTTTTGAGCGCAAAAAAACAAACAAAAATAACGACTTAATTTCAATTATTCATTTCCTTCTCTTCCTTCAATTTCCCCAAAAACTGGGGGGACAATAACGTTTATGTTCAATAATGTTTTTTTATGCCCTTGATCTCATCCAAATCACGTATACAACAAATCGAACTTCACATATATCAAGAAACCTTATAGAACCTCCACAACAAGAAATCTTAATAGAATAAAACAGATGTATAGTAACTCAATGCCTAAAAATAAAAGCATTTTAGGGCTAAAAGAGCCAACGTTCCCTCCTGAAGGGAAGATTTCTAATCACAGCATCAACAAAACACTAATGATATTAGCTGAAACTGAAAGGTTGTTGACCCTTATCTCCACTATCTTGTAATCGTTATCTTCCAGTGTGTGCGACATGCCCACTGTTGTTGATGTGGGGGAAAGCGGTCACACAGGAGGGGGGGTTCAATGGAAACATGAGAGCATATCCAGCAGTCACCTTTTACTCGCCCACTTTGGCGTATTATTGACAACTGATGCATAATAAATACACTCCACTAAGGGTCCATTATCACGCAATCAATATTTCACAGAGGGCTGTGCGGAGGGCCAGATGTGTCTGTAAGCTTCAAGTGGCGGTGGGGATGTACAGTATGAAAAATCATAAGTATAAACGAGCCTATCTTTTATACGCCTGATCCAGCCTTTGCTTCGGTTCTTTAAATCCACGCCCCCCTCCCTCCCTCCCTCCCTTCGACGCCAATATGAAACGGCAGCTGCTATTCTCAGACGCTCTCTCCCTACGGTAGAATCGAGCTGTAATAGATAGGCCCCGATGGCCGACCCATCTGACATGAACTTTTGGGAGAAGGGAAAACAAATATTTGAACCCTTGCTGGCCCCCATTAGCCCTGCCACAGAGAATCTATATCTGCCAAGCCTTTATTGTCCCCATCGTTTGTCATCTCTCTTTATTTAGCTTTAGATTTCGGCTTCCTTCTCCTTAAGAGGTCTCGCAAAATTCAATGAAACAAGACGACAAACATCTCTGAATCTGATACAAAAACGATTGCAAAAGAATTCATCAAACTATGCCTGTGGCCAACACACATGCCTTCAAAATTCACACGTATCAAACCTGTTCTCTGTGAAAAAGAGAGAAAATCACTCAACTAATTAAGCTTGAGTCCAGTTGTCAGCCAATACAGAGAGATGCGTGCCAGTGTTATTTAGAAATGCAGTGCTTATATGAAATATTTAGCTGCATTGAATCTTGTTAGTGCCATCAGCTACTGCGCATACTTCACGATTTGAACAAAGCCCTTAAGCTTAAAGGGTTAGTTCATCTAAAAATGAAAATTATGTCATTAATGACTTCGTTCCAAGCCCGTAAGACCTCTGTTTATCTTCAGAAAGCTGAATCTAAATCTAAAATATCTCAAACTGTGTTCTGAAGATGAACAGAGGTCTTACGGGCTTGGAACAGGCTTGACATCATTTTCATTTTTTGGTGAACTAACCCTTTAAGTTGGCCTGGAATCTTGACCAAGAGCCCCATGTTGAACGCTGTATCATGCGTGAGACGGTGCAAAAGACGTGAAGCGGTTAAAAATGTCCATCCGTGTTTACATAAAACAATGTTTCAAAACAATGGAAAAGTTTTTTTCGTGGCTAAAAACGCGAGATGTAGGTTAGTGAAGCGAAAACCTTCTCCTCAAGGTCTAAAGACGCGTGCGCGACGCCAAACACGAGTTTACAATGAAAATCTATGGGAAAGCAAAAATTCCACTCACATTGAAGGGTTTATTGGAGCCATATCTATACATGCAGTATTTAAATGCTATTATAGAAGTTATTAATATTTTAAAATTAGCTTCCATTCAATAAAACATCTAGTTGTGTGATAAAATTCCCCCAAACAGGTTAAACTCACGTATCTGAGCTGCCTACACATCATTTTTTTGAAAGAAAATGACTCCTATTTATTAAAGTAGTAGTTCAAACTTTTGCTAATAATTTACTCACCCCCATGTCATGCAAGATGTCCATGTCTTTCTTTGTTCAGTCGAAAAGAAATTAAGGTTTTTGATGAAAACATTCCAGGATATTTCTCCATATAATGGACTTCAATGGGAACCAAATGGTTCAAGGTCCAAAAGACAGTTTAAGAGCAAACTGCAAACTGTTCAAAGGGCTTTAAACGATTCAAGACGATGAATAAGGGTCTTATCAAGCTCATTTAAAAAAAAATAAGTATAAGTTTTATAAGTTCAAATGCTCGCCTTGCTCTGTTCTGTGATGCGTGTTCGTGATCGTGACAATCCTGTTCGAACATGTTTATCAATGAAAATGAACAAATCTTTTTCCAAGTCAATTTGTTCATTTCGTTCGTTGAATGAACCAAATGACAAGAAAAAAGATTCGTTCATTTTAATAAAGGAGTTTGAACAGGCGAGTCACGAACGCGCATCACAGAACAGAGCAAAGCGAGCATTTGAGCTTATAAAACTTAAACTTTGTTATTTAAATGAGCGATTGTTTCGCTTGATAAGACCCTGAAATCGTTTAAAGCCCTTTGAACAGTTTGCACTGAAACTATCTTTCGGACCTTGAACCGTTTGGTTCCCACTGAAGTCCATTATATGGAGAAAAATCTTGGAATGTTTTCATCAAAAACCTTAATTTCTTTTCAACTGAAGAAAGAAAGACATGGGCATCTTGGATGATATGGGGGTGAGTAAATTATCAGCAAACGTTTTTTTAAAAAAAAGTGAACTACTTCTTTAAGAGTCAATTTAACTATTGTACAACAGAGCCAATAGCATCTCTCTTTTGCATGTAGTTCACATCTTCTCTTCTTTTACAGAAACCTGGCCTCTAATTTACTAATGCACATCAGTTGGAGGGTGTTTCATGCAGTCCCTCTGTTGAGTCTGTGAGTAACAAACTCCACTTATATACGGCTATGCTGAGATTTACTCCGCTGGCGATTTGAGACTGAACAATTTAAACAATTTACCTCAGTCTGAAAAGCTGAAATGATATATTTGAGGTCCTGTGTGTGTATTATTTTGCCTGAAAGCATGAAGTAAGCATAAGAAATCGGTTCTTTTTTTGCACAGAATTCTGAGGGACAATCCACTCACCTGCTCATGTGACATTTACTGGCTTCAGCAATGGCATAGAAAAAGACAAAACGATATTGATTCTCAACAAAACTGCATCTACAATGCCAACAGCATTCAGCTGGATTCATTTGAAATGGATAATTGTAGTAAGTGCACCTATCTGGAATGAAACATATTTCAAGATCACATGTGTAATTTTACTTCTATCCCAATTGAATACGTAGAGACAATAAGCAAGATTGATTTCCCCAAAAATGTAAACGCTTTGGCTGTGAGTTTGAAATAAACCATTAAAATAGATCACCTTTAAGTTAGTGATACAAAATTGTCATAATGACCACTTTGGTAACACTTTACTTGAAGGGGTGTGCATAAGACTGACATGACATCTTCATAACCATGACATGACATATGTCTTCAACATGAAGTAAGGTTTATGCATGTTTATGACAGTGTCTTTCGCTCAATAATGACATTTTGAATGCAAATATGACATTGTTTGAGATGTCTTTGTTATGACATCTTGACATAAAATTAAGTTAAACTGTCATGTGGTTGGCTTTGTCATTGGCTGTCATTATAACTGTGTCATGAATATTTTTCGTGACCTCAACTACAGTTGTACTAATTGAATTTGTCATTAAAAAGTTATAATGGCTTCATGACAGCCAAAGTCTAAACCAACCACATGACAGTTTAATGTAATGCTAACCAATAAAGCTAGGTGGTTTCTTTAGTTTGATAATTAATCTGCTATGTCATGTTTATGACAGGTTGTGTTGTCTTAGTAATATCAAGTTGCCATGACAAAGACACCGACAGGTTATGATGTATTGGTTTATGTCAAGGTCTCATAACAAAGACATCGCAAACAATGTCACATTTGCATTAAAAACGTCATAATTGAGCGAATGACACTTAATGACAGTTGTCACTTAACATGAAGTCTTATGCTCACCCCTTCTAGTAAAGTGTTACCCAATTGGTCATACACTACTATTCAAAAGTTTAGGATCCTTATAACTAAAATCGGTGAAATGTTGTTGTTTTTTCCCTTTTCTGCAGGTGTTCCTGAAGTCAAAATTGACCCACCGACACTGACCACTCAAGAAGGAGGAAACCTGACCTTTACCTGTCTGGTGACTGGAGTACCAACACCGACTATCCGCTGGAGAACAGAGCACCTCCAGTCCAGCTGGACCCTGCAGGTACATGACACATACTGCATTCAAGTATTGAAGTGTTCAATGAAGCATCAATGGAAGTGATTTACCAAAGTAGTGCATGTGCCTGGTCCTGGACCATAATCCTATGATTTATCACTTTCCTTGAAGTATTCCTCATTTTGGACTAAATGAATACACGTACAGTCAAATTGGTTGAAAGAACTGCTCTTGAAGGTCCTTACCCCTGGTTGGTTGATCAGACATTGTTGCAGGACTTCTGAGAGATCTTTGGTCTTTGTCAATCCATTCATCTTTGTCCACAGCAAGGGATCTGGGGATCAACCCTGGAGCTGGTTCTGCACATGAGGAACGTGTCTTCTGGAGACAACCTGCACAATCTCACCTGTGAGGCGGAGAATCGCGCTGGAATGGATGAAGCCACTGTGCAGCTGGATATTGAATGTAAGTACTGACATTTGTTTTCTCACCTCGCGCTGCTATTTTTCCAACACATTCTCGTCCCAAGACGTCATCTAACTGATGCTTTTGACCAACATCCAACGTTTTAGGGCACCCGTTAACGTCAACCAACTGACGCTTTACCTTTAGCGTCAGTTAGATGACGTGGGTAGGTTTAGGTCTAGGATAGGGTTAGGATTAGATAGCGTCATCTAACTGACGTTAAAGGGTACCCTAAAACGTCGGATGATGACGTATGGTCAAAAGCGTCATGGGATGAGAACGGGCTGTTTTTCTGCCAATGACCAAGGTGTTTAGCATATGTCAACACATTTTCAAATCTGAATGCAACAACAGATGAGATTCTTATGGAGTAAAAAAGTACAAAAAAAAAATGAAAAAGTTAACTATGAGATAAAAGTTTAAAATTAGAAAGTCCCACTTTGAAATATAAAGTAGCAATTGCAAGAATGTGTGCTATAAAGTTGCAATTACCATTTTATTAATTGATTTTTACTCCTCCAGGCATCCATAGATTTCTTTAACAGAGCGACATATGTGACTCAAACCCAAAGTTATTATGAAATGTATCTTCCCAAACCATGCAAAGTGTGAAACCCATTTGAGGTTCCTTAAACACTTATACACTTTTATTAATAATTTGAATTAGCTTTTATTTTTGTTTTATGTTTAGTTTCACTTTTATTCAAAAAATGTTTTAAACATGTCTAAAAAGTTTTTAGTCATTTTTATTTCAGTTTAAATTCATATTATGGAGCCCTGCACGACATGCGGACAAAAATTTTTATTTTAAAAATACTTTCTCATGTTTTAAGGAAATTGTGCACGCAATATAATAATTGGTTTCCTTGTTTGCTAAATTGTGGCCACGTTGCGCTAATTCGTTCTCTCATTTTGATTTAACTGCTAACAAATTATTATATCATGTGCACAACGATTAGTAAAAATGTCGTGGGAGAGATTTATGAATTTTTGCATGTCGTGCGGGCTCCATACTCTTTACTTTAGCACATCAAGTTAAACTAAAAGAAGTTGAGAAATGTTGCTTTAGCAGCTAGCTTAAATAAAATTAGTTTAATATTTTAAATGATACTTTATTTCAGTAAGATTAGTTTATGTTTTTCATATAATACTTATCGCTAATTTATAATGTAAGTGTTTTTAGTTAACGATGACAACCCGCTCTCACAGCATTGCAACGGCCGTAATTTTCCACCGAAAACCCTCCCATATGACGCACTCCACACCACAGCAATTATCACTGTTTATCACCTCCTCTCCAGAAAGAAGAAAAACAGTGCTTGACTTCAGACAAATGTATCGCCATCAAGGGAGCGATAATGACTGTCAGGAAAATGGGATGATAACTGTCTTCAGATCTTGTTTGTTCTCTACTAATGGATTTCTCTCCCCCATAGTCCGGAAATATAATTGTGAGGACCGATTGGCAGATAGCAAGTGTGCTAGTTGCCAGTCCATCCGAATCACGTGACAGGTGGACAACGGCTCGTCGGCCGCTGCTTAATTAGCTCTTAAATTAGCAGGCCGGTTATAGCCACGGCATAATTCTGACCCGAAACGTCTTTTATTAAACCCAGACGCCAATCGATAATATAATTCCCTAGCGTTAGTCATGCCTTAGTGTACTGTACCGTTCTAACCGATGATGAAATTCACCTTTGGCCATCTCTACCTTTACCGCAACCCAATTAATGGATTTAATTATTTAATTCCTTTTGATTACCACAATTAGTGGAGTCCAAAAATGGCTCTCGAACTTGCTCAACCGTTAACATCGGGCCGGTGTAACGAGGACGGTTTTTCAAGCGTGAGCTCTAGGTCATGACACAAATGACTGAGATTCTCCGTGCGAAGCACTTTCTGGAGGCTGGGTCACGGGTTAAGAGCACTGAAATGGTTATGAAGCGGCGACCGGGCTGTGCGCGTCAGCATGTTCTCCCGGCTAAAAGAACCATTTCCTGTATCCCACCTTCACCGGGCTCTCAAGTGCCTCTTGTGGTTAGGTCCCCTAAACAGACAGAGATTTATTATTTATAACAGGTCAACTGTAAAGATTGAGCACATTGATTCATGGAAAAATAAAAATTATGATGGACGCTCCAGTCATTTGAGCTATTCTGAAGAACAGGTACTAGTTATGGAAAGCGTTATTCATACAGGAACATTATGTGAACAGTGAACTTCTTTACTGCAATGGTTTGCGGCAGTTAGCGAATTCAACTTTATGCAAATGAGCAGTGATGCAATGCAACCAATAGGAATACATACAGTAATCTGCTCCCTGATTGGTGGACACAGAAGCTGAATAAGTGCGGACACTAGGAACCAACAGCTCAGAGACTTCACACTCACACACACACAAATAATGGATAAATATAATGTACAATATTCTTAAAATATTCTTTCATTTAATAAACATAAATAAAATTCTCCAATAATTATTTCATTATTTTAAATTAATGTTATAATTCTTTAATATTAGTTAATACATTTTTAAAAATCTATACTTTTTAAATAAAAAAGGAATAAGTTCTCATAATAATATAGTAGTGAATAGAGATAGCTAGATGCAAAAAGTCTGTTGTATTTAAAAAAAAGGTATTTAACATTTTATGCAGACGTGCTATCAGTGACAAAAACGCTATATGAACACACGTACACATCACAAACAATAATAATATTTCTTTTTGAAATCTACTTTAAAAAATAAGTATTCATAACAGAGTAGGGACCTCTGGGATGCTGATTAGGTAAAGTGTGACTTTAAAAAAAAAAAAGATCCTCAACTGAAAAATCTAATTTTCCTTGAGCTTTTGACATCTAAGAGGTCATTATATTATAAGAATATCCTGTAAGTTTCAGAACTGAAAACGTCCGTGTTAGTCCAATAAAAGCTTTTATTGACACTAGGCTTAGCAAACGACTCGTTTTTCAAAGTGGGGAACTATGACGTCAACGCCTACTTCAACACGACCGGTTTAGCCCCGCCCACCGATTCGCGCATTAGACGCATAGCTAAATAATATAGGCCTACCTCATGATGACAAATCGGATCGAGAGTGAAACTCATTATAATATGCAAAACTGTTCACAGCAGTGGGTGTTTACTTCCAAGTCTTCAATGTGAGACGCCCATAAAAACCGAGCGTTTTTGAGCTGGGCTGAAAACTAGGGTAGAAAATAGCCTATTACTTATTCATTTTGATGTTTTTTAATGTAAAAACCAAGCGAACGTCATAAGTTGACTTCAGACAACAATGTAAAAAAAAAAAAAAGCCAGTTCATGACCCCTTTAAAGGGAAATTGCATCCCTTTACATTAGTCCAAGATGATATCAAAAGTGATCCAAGTCTCAAAATAGGCAGAAACAATTAAATATCCAATATCGGCTGATATTGTGCGTCCCTATGGACTGTGATTATGTCTCACTGCACACGTGTGAACTCATTCCCAGTCTGTGTTTAGTTCCAGTGCGGATCTTGTTTCTGAAGGACCCAGAGCCACAACATCACTGGTGTATCCCGTTTGCTGTGGATAGCAATCCTCCCGCCTCCATCAAATGGCTGTACAACAACACACCTCTCATCGAAACCCGCTACACCTACACCGAACTGATCAGAGACGCGGCCGATGGCTCCATTCAACACGGCTGTCTGTTCCTCAACAAGCCCACCCATCTGAACAACGGCAACTACACACTCATCGTGGAGAATAAACTGGGTAGGGACCAGGCTACAGTGAAGGGGATGTTCATGGTAAATCCTTTCGACCCCTTTGACCCAGAGGGCATCATTCCTGGTGAGTGCACACCATCACACAACATGTATTGCTTACGCTTTGTGGTGCGTTGAGTAATTTATTGTTATATTTTCTCTCCACATGCCAGTCCTCCCTGATGACCCAAGTAAGTTTCTCTAAATCAGCTTCCCGTGGGTCAACGTCCCGTTGTCGTTTTCCTGTACAAATACCTAAACATTAATAACAGATACATTTAGTTGAGAAGCAAAATTACAGAAGATATTAAGTCTTGCTCTATGAAAAATGAATCAAAATTAAGTAAAAAAATATCTGCCAAAAAACAACAACAAACAGTTCAAAGCAAAAACAAGATTTTTCGTACTTAATTTTGATAGATTTAATATTTAAGATCTTAAATTATTTATTGGAGCGACGTTTTAAACTTTGGCTGTGTCCGAAATCTCCCACTACTCACTATATACTAGTGCACTATATAGTGAGCTCGCCATTTTGTAGTGCTGTCCGAATGTATAGTGATGATTATTATACCCTATATAGTCCACTCGATGTATCCCAGAATGCATTTTGAAAAGTAGTGTACAACCGATGGTCACTAACCCAAGCCCTACATACCATCATGCATTGCGCTGATCGTAAAAATGGAGGACGGACGACAAGGGGAGCAGCGCGACAATACAAATTTGTCATACAAATGTAAGTTATGTTATGTCTCATTTAACTTAATTTTGTCAGACATGTATAAATTGTTTGTAAGCACGCACACGTTTAATAGTGTAAGGAGTAGTGGATAAAGTGGAGATTTCGGACACAGCCTTTCTCTATATCTCCCTAAAACGCCTTGATTTTAGCCTTGAGTTTACTTCCAGGAACAAACATTCCACAATATTCCTTGTTTAAATAATTCCCGTCCAAAGCATACTAAAACTAAAGTGGTGAGGCCTGGTTGAGTTGAGTTAGTAGCGTATTAAAAACTCACTGTTATGGTAAGCCAATCACAACAACACACTGGTCGAGCTGACTAATCAGAGCGCACTGCACTTTTAGGAAGGCGGGGCTTCATAGAGACAGGAACTAAACAGAGCATTACCATCATAGATATTTATACGTGTCGTCCGCGCTGCTGGCCAATGGAGGTCGACGTCAGCACCTGGCGGCCATCTTGTCACAGGCAGCTCGCTCACTGGTAACATTGTTTTAATGGTACATGTACTTTTTAAATCACCGTAATTTGCTCAATTTTCTACCGATTTTCAAACGGTCTGGTTTGTTATAAACGGCAGAAATGTAGTTATGATACTGCATACTTATGAATAATAAGTGTATAAATAAATAATCATCCAGAATTATAGCCACGTTAATAACGTTTGTAAGAAACCAAACCGTTTGTAAATCCGTCAAGATTTCAACGAGATAAGAGTATTTCTTACATCAGATACCACAGAGCCCGCCAGAAAGCCTGTCTGTGACAAGATGTCCGCCGGTGATGACGATAAATACTCCGCCGTGAGACATCTAGCCTTTATATAGATTACCACAGTGTTACTGACAGACTGGGAATGCAAAATAATTTTCTTTGAACATTTAACATGAAAAACAAAATCAAGACGTTGTATAAGGGCATAATATGTAAGCTTCAATACTCAATAACATGTACCTTGATTTAAAAATGTTTAGATATTTGTACTTGAAAACAAGAAAAATATATATATGTTTTTTGTTTTTGGCAGTGTTGATAAAGTAACTATTTCATTAAATGATTTAACCTCAGCAGTTCCCACCAACCAATCAACGGAGACGGAGAAACTGGAGACCAGAGTGTTTGGGGTACGAGATGAGTCACATATGTTATTTTTCACATTCTTGTATAAGTGTTATCGCTCTAATATTGTCCATTTGCATAGGTGTCAGTAGCGGTGGGTCTCGCTGTGTTTGCCTGCACATTTCTTCTCATCATGGTTGTTGTCATCAATAAATGTGGACAGCACTCCAAGTTCGGCATCCACCGTAAGTTCTTAGTCAACATGAAATCAAATCCGCCCATATTTACTTAATGCACATTAAGTGTGCAAGTTATTCCATATTAAAAACATTTTGCTTCCTAAACCTCTGAAACAACTTTCCTTTTGCTGTTCAACCACTGAAGTTTTCATTTTAGCATGTAACGCCCATTTTTCAAAATCGAATTATTTCTCGGCGGATACCATTAAGCCTCCCCCTGCATTCTCACTAAATATCCTGTTTTGCTCGAAAATGTGTTGTAATTAACATTGCATGGTGACTTTTCATCATGTATTACCAAAATCTCTTTCAAGGTAAGTCCACTCGACAGTCATATTTCCAATGCCTCCGGGCAGCTATTTCGGGCATGCAAGACCAACTTGAAAGGGGAAAATTCTTGCCCAACACACATTTAAATGACATATTTCAAATGAGTGGCAAAATCTATCTCAAATGGAAACCAGAGCTTCTAACAGCAGCTGTAGTGTTACTCCTCCATATTGTACACTGCAGTTTCTCCCATAGCAATATATAAGTGAACCATCTACAGTCTTTGTGAAACGTCAACATGAAATCAAAACTGGCCACATTTACTTTTTTACTGCATATTGTGCATGTTACTCTTCATAAACCTTGCTCAGCACTGCTCTGAAACAACTTTCCTGTTCAACTGATGCTATATAAATCAAATATCTTTATAGTTCAAAATCCCAACAACTATTCAATATGGCTTGTAATCAAGCCCCACGCCTATTTTTTTTCTGATTACCCATGCTATGTTGCTTTAAAATACGTCAGATTATGGAAGAAAAATGGATTGTGTGATTAATTAACGTTATTTCGGTTGTTCATTTTAGACATTCTACGAACTATAAGTACCTTTGCAACTACAGTAAATGTCAACTAACTCTCATTAGAGTATTATTGACTGTCTGTCTTCTTAATATCTGCTAACACTTTATATTGTTGGTCCCTCAACAGACAATGACTTTGAAAGTAGTCTACATCCACTTATTCTTCTAACCGTAACCTAACAGTAATACACTAATAAGAGTTATTTGACCTGTATTTGACAAAGTAACTTTGGTTAGTAGAATGTCTAGAACATTATTACTTTTTTATTACTGGCTGATGTGACCATAGATATCTATATAAAGGCTAGATGTCTCACGGCGGAGTATTTATTCACCGGCGGTCATCACTGGCGGCCATCTTGTCACAGACAGGCTTTCTGGCGGGCTCTGTGGTATCTGATGTAAGAAATACTCTTATATCGTTGAAATCTTGACGGATTTACAAACGGTTTGGTTTCTTACAAACGTTATTAACGTGGCTATAATTCTGGATGATTATTTATTTATACACGTATTATTCATAAGTATGCAGTATCATAACTACATCTCTGCCGTTTATAACAAACCAGACCATTTGAAAATCGGTAGAAAATTGAGCAAGTTACGGTGATTTAAAAAGTACATGCACCATCAAAACAATGTTACCAGTGAGCGAGCTGCCTGTGACAAGATGGCCGCCAGGCGCTGACATCGTCCTCCATTGGCCAGCAGCGCGGACGAGATATCTAGCCATTATATAGATATCTATGGATGTGACAGTCATGGTCATGTGATCTAAATACAGTAGCCACCATTTGTAGGATTTTTACACTCTAAAAATGCTTGTTTCAACCCAACTTTGGGTCAAATATGGACAAACCCAAATGTTGGGTTAAAAATGTAATGTAAAAACTTTACCCAATGGCTGGGTTTGTCCATATTTGACCCAAAGTTGGGTTGAAACAACCAATGTATTATTATTTTTTTGTATGCTACTAATATGAGTGAAGCCTTCATCTCATTTTAAGTGCACTCTAAAAAATGCTGGGTTGTTTCAACCCAGATATGGACAAACCCAAATGTTGGGTTAAAAATGTGATTAAAAAAATGTACAAGTTTGAACACTACAATTTTAATCCAACATTTGGGTTTGTCCATATTTGACCCAAATTTGGGTTAAAAAACCCAGCATTATTTAGAGTGTGCTAATCCAGCTAATGACACAACAATTTTCACTTGATCAGAAAGCAGTTTAAGCCTCAAACGAAGATGTTTTGAGATCTTTCAAAGGAAAGTGAACTGAAACGCATCGCAGAAACAAACCAGGTGTGACTCGCGCAACAGCGTAAGAATGTTATCACTAAACAAGAAAGCAATCACAGAACATACCGAAATGACTTTCTCCATTATTGTTTCTCCAATCGGAACGAGTTCCACATGAGGCATTGTGTTCTTTTTAAGTAACAGACAAAAAGGGAGCGAAATACGGTCTCTTTTAAGCTGTAACTTTGTACAGTGTCAGCCTAACAGCTCGGCAAAGTGCTGCCAGGTCTTAATTACAGCATGCAAAGTAAATAGCATCGGGAGCCCCAGCCGCGAGCCAGCCATTATAGAAGAGTGATGGAGCCAGGCTTTTCAGGTCCACTCGCTCCGCTCACAAAGTGCCTAAGTGGACCTGATTGCCTCCCTCCCCTCTCGCCCTCTATTCCCTGCGTTCCTCTTCTCTGCCCAGTCTGGGGTCTCTGCGGTTATAGCTTGAGTGGGTTTTGTGATTTGAAGGAGAGGCCTTCGCATTTAATTCTGCTTCCTAAAACTGAGGCGATTTGCTTCGGATCAAGTAAACATTCTGTTGATGCTTTGTTGTGCATGCCATGGAGTAATCAATTTCTAAGCAATACCGTTGACAATACTGTCAGTATTCTGTCCATGTGTCTACAGGTTCGTCTGTTCTGGGCACTGAGGACGATCTGGCCGTGTCTCTCCGCTTCATGAACTTCGGGGCAAGTCCTCCATCTTCAGATGACAGCACGCTTGACTCTGGCTTGTCCAGTTTTGTAGAAAACCCGCAGTATTTCTGTGGCATCATCAAAGACAAAGACATGTGTGAGTCTCACAATCCCATGATAGGACAGGTTTTCAGCATCCTGATTCAATTTGTACTAAATTAAAGTGATTATTTACTTGTATTTTGCAGGTGTCCAAAACATTAAAAGAAAAGACATTATTTTGAAGTGGGAACTGGGTGAAGGAGCTTTTGGCAAGGTTTACCTAGCAGAATGTGCCAACCTTTGTCCTGACACTGACAAGATGCTGGTTGCTATCAAGGTATGATCATGCTTTAGTTTATCATGGCTTCTTTGGTTAGGGTTATTTCACGATACACTACTTCTTTTAACAACAAAAGGTATGTTTTACAACTAAAATATTTAAAGGAGTAGTTCACTTTTTAAAAAAACTTTTGCTGATAATTTACTCACCCCCATGTCATCCAAGATGTCCATGTCTTTCTTTCTTCAGTCGAAAAGGAATTAAGGTTTTTGATGAAAACATCCCAGCATTTTTCTCCATATAATGGACAATGGGAACCAAACTGTTCAAGGTCCAAAAGATAGTTTCAGTGTAAACTGTTCAAAGGGCTTTAAACGATTTCAGACGATAAATGATGACATGAAAAAAGATTCGTTCATTTTGATAAACGAGTTCGAACAGGAGAGTCACGAACGCGCATCACAGAACAGAGCAAGGCGAGCATTTGAACTTATAAAACTTAAACTTTGTTATTTTTTTAAAAATGAGCGATCGTTTTGCTTGATAAGACCCTTATTCATCGTCTGAAATCGTTTAAAGCCCTTTAAACAGTTTGCAGTTTGCACTGAAATGGTCATTTGGACCTTCAACCGTTTGGTTCCCATTGAAGTATGGAGAAAAATCCTGGAATGTTTTCATCAAAAACCTTAATTTCTTTTCGACTGAAGAAATAATAACATGGATATCTTGGATGACATGGGGGTGAGTAAATTATTAGCAAAAGTTTTTTTTTTAAAAGTGAACTACTCCTTTTAACTCCATGGCAGCTGTATGCATTTACACAGATTTGAACAAGAACAATGGCAAGCAATGCAAAACATTACTGATTGGTTAGTAATTTTCAACCAATTCCTCCTGATTCGTCTAAGACTATCACAAGTTTTCACAATGTATGTTAACAAGTTAGATAACTAGCTAGTTGTTGTTATTGGTAACTAAAACCATTTTAGTTTTAACAAAACAAAATATCAATAAATAAAACTAAACATGAAACCAGAGTTGAGCTCCATTCAAAATTTAATTGAACTGCAACTGGAGGAAGAATTGGCATTTGAATGTCAGGAAGTAGCATTAAAATTTAAAAATTACAAATGCAATTTTCATTAAAAAAATAAACTGCACATAATGCATTACCTTTGTTGCTTTTGTTGAAAGTATTCAGATACTTTTTTGGAGCACCGTATGTTCACTGAACATCTGATTGTCTTCATGTGTAGACCTTGAAAGTTGCCAGCGAGTCCACCCGACAGGACTTCCAGCGCGAGGCCGAGCTGCTCACGGTGCTACAGCATGAACACATAGTGCGGTTCTACGGTGTGTGTACAGACGGAGAACCTCTGGCCATGGTGTTTGAGTACATGCGACACGGAGACCTCAACCGCTTTCTAAGGTCAGTCAAATAACCACCAGCCACTCACAGCGAATTAACTACAGTGCCAACAATGTGGTGTAGCGGTCAGAAACTGGCTAGCTGAAAGAGTCTTTAGAGACAGAGCCTCTATCCACATTTGCTGTGTTAGGGCAACCTTAAAAACACACAAACGTGTTTCTTTGGACAGATTTAGCCAAAAGCATCTAGGACATTACTTGGGACATTTACCTTTTTGCTCACCAGCCACTGAGGCTTGTGGTTTTCCGAAGTTACTAGCCACTCAGCATTTTCACTGGCCACAATTTTGGGAAAAACTGCCATATAGATATTTTGCTGTCACTTTAAGACCTTTCGCACGGATCTATTATACTCTTACACATCTGTTTTCTTTCTCAAATGTTTACATTCATTCAAAAAAAATGACTGACTGTGTTTACGTGAATACTCGCCAAGCATTTCTTTTACATTATTATGTATGTGTTTGATTTTTTTAAGTGCAATAAACAGCGAAAAAGAACTCAATATAGTTCTGAGAGACGGCATACCAGGGGGCGAGAGCACAAAATCTGCTGGAATGAGAAAATTATGTGAAGTTCAAGCCCTGTAACACCGACAACTTTCATCTGGATTAAAATAAAATGAGTGAATGAAGGCGGGTTTGTGCGTTAACTCACTATCGGAGAGACGAGAGAGAGAGAAAGCTCAGCTGGTCACATGCATCTATTCTGTGGGTATCAAAAAATCGACTTATTTGACATTTGACGACACTAAAGGTTCCAATTGAAAAAAATGTATACAGTATTTTTATACAATTCAACCCATCAAAGTGGCTAGTAGGAGTGACACGCCACTGAAATACACCCACATTTGGTGTGTGTTAATGTCAAGCCCTGCTTGGGAAAAATAGGACGGCAGCTGCACACGACCCAAGAAAGTTTAGTATATCCTCTCAAGAGTTAACAGTTAAAAATCTGGCATGCTAGTCATCTTTCTGCATTTTGTTTTGGGCGTTACATCAAATTCAAGGCCTTTCATTTACCATATTTCCATCTACATCTACTGAAACTCAATGCCCAAACTGAGTAGAAGAGCGATGGAGCCCAAGCTTTGTGATGCTCTAGTCTTAATTAAGATGTAAAGTTCACTGAAGTATGAGGAGGCTGACGGGGGACTGACTGACCATATGTCCAGCACAGCTGAGTCTCGGTGCGTAAAGATCCAGTCTGTTTGCCAGGTGGTTGCTGGGGCCAGATTGGGAGTGGGGACAAGTGAATGTTTGAGGGGGAGATGGAAATCGCATTTTCACGTGCATGGATGTGGCTCCAGTCTCGGTTGCAGCTGCCCCATCCTGCCACCTGCCTGCTAACTAATAGGGATTACATACTAAACATCAGAGCAGAAAAGAAGGCAAGCGAGTGGCAGAGAGTTTGCATGCGTATATTAGGATGAATGGAGACCGTGGTTTGCTCATTGAGTCTTGACACGCAAGGCAATCGTGCTTGTGCTCTCATTTAGCAGATGTTTTTTCAAATCTAATGTAACTTACAGTACACTTAGCACTCAAAACTTGGCGTTATAAACAACTTTTAACCAATACACCCTTAAAAACAAAGGTTCCAAAAGGTTTTCACTGTGATGCCATAGAAGAACCATTTTTGGCTCCCTAATACCTATCAATAAACAGTTCTTTAAAGTTTTTTTTTATTAGTGTGAAAAATATTTTAAGGATCATATCTTTAATGACCTTTTTCCACTATAAAAGAACCTTTTGTGCAATGGAAAGGTTCCACGCATGTCAAAGATTCTTCATGGAACCAGAACCATCAATGCCAATAAAGGGCCTGAATTTTTCAGTGTAGGATGCTTGTGTTCAGAATGGA
The DNA here is from genome assembly GCF_016745375.1 of Pimephales promelas. Next base: position 871,698 of record NW_024121299.1, on the reverse strand, counting down.
GTACTAGCATACTGCCTTATTTTTAAAGTAGCATGTGAAACAATACATACAATCAATGTATAGTAATAAAAAGTAGCATGCTTGTTGTCACGTTGCTAGTAAGCGTCATCCAGTTATATTGTTAATACGGTACACAATTTGTTGACTTTTCATTCAATTTTGCTCAAAGATGTCAGTTTGATTAAATAATGTGCCAAGATTATGGTTGTTGTCACTTCCAGTTAATTTATTATGGTGGAAATAAAGTGCTGCGGGAACGACTCCAAAAACCTGGAAATAAGTTAGCACAATTGCACTTCCAGTTCCATCATCCAGAATATTTTTGAATGGATTTTTTTGTTAAATGGCTGAAATAAGGTCTGTGGTTAACACAGGTTCATGTTTTATTCAATGACATAAAATACATCAATAATGCCCCGCACAATTTTTTGGAAAAAGGCTATCAAGTGGCTTATAGAGGGACTATAGAGGTTGTAAGGGACACGTTTATAATCACTCTTGCAAACTATTCTAACTCAACATGTTGTTTTTAAATGAATATTGAAAGAGTTGTCAGAAGCAACCGTGTAGTTAATTGATAGCCTTTAGTTTTCACATCTGCCGATTGCGTTTTGGCTTCAAAATTCAAAAAGTTGAGCTGATTATCCTGATGAAAACAAACTTCTGTTGGTCACAGAGCTTATTTTCTGCTATAATCCAAAAGCCAATTTAAACAGATCTTTAGCATTTTTGTTGAAGGAACCAGGTTAATGCTATAATCTCATTCTCAGACATGACGCCCACAGACCAGTGGCTGATTTTTTTAAGTAGTCATCTGATTGGTTGAATTCTATAGGATGTCGCGTTCTTTAACAGTCCATTCCAAACCCCCTCATGGAAGGAGAAAGCTGTCGTGTTTACAACTGTGACAATGAGCGTTTATCAGGGTCAACTAAATGCTGGATTTTCAAAAGTATGCGAAGTATGTAAAGTTTGCGTCATTGACTCCTTAAAATATGTCCAAGATTTTACATTTCGCAGAACAAAACAAACTGCGAATGGTTGCGTTACATGTCAGTCAAACATTCTCTTGGGCGGCCCTTGGCCAATGAAAGTGCAGACTGTGTGAGACTAGGCTCACGATAACTTGTCTGGCCTGCAAAAATGTCAATTTTGCAGCACTCTGTGGAGGATCAAGCAGAGTGCATTGCATTGTGGGATACAGTATTCCACATACACTCTTATAAATGGTTCTTTTTGGCATCTATGATTCCAAGATCCATAAAACCTTTACATTGCACAAAATTCTTAGTGTAAAAAGGTTCTTCACACCGAGAACCGCTCACTGAAAGGTTCTTTCTGGAACCAAAAATGGTTCTTCAATGGCATCACTGCAAAAACACCATTTTGGAGAGTGTAGTGTGCTTTTTAAATACTAAACATAGGGTTGGGTATCGTTTGAATTTGAACGATTCTGATTCCGATTCCTTGTTTCGATTCCGGTTCCTAACGATTCTCGATTCCGATTCTTTTAAGAGGCAGGGTCAAAAAAGTTTAGCTAACCTTGCTAACCAACGGTCTTTCGGAAGGAAATAATCCTTTCTGAAGGAAATACTCCTTCTGTCACAAATACTCCTTTCGTCACAAATTTTGCATTTTGCCGAGATTTCGTTATATTTAGAAAAGTGAAGCCGCACTTTGGACCGCCGACGTAAGCTACTCATGTTCGACCAGCGTGGTTATGCCAACACTTCCGTTAGACGCTTCTTCGTTGGTGTTGTTCAGCGGTTTCTTCTTCCGCTCTGCGGACTGTGAATATCGAAACTAGGAATCGAAATTTTAACTTTTGAACGATTCCGGGAAAAACGAAAAGTTAGTCCCGGTGTTCTGACAATTCATGCGACCCATCGAGATTTCCTACTTACCGGTTATGCGCATGTGCAGACTAGGGTTGGGTATCGAGAATCGAGTATCGATTGGAACCGAGACTAACTTTTCGTTTTTCCCGGAATCGTTCAAAAGTTAAAATTTCGATTCCTAGTTTTGATATTCACAGTCCGCCGAGCGGAAGAAGAAACCGCTGAACAACACCAACGAAGAAGCGTCTACCGGAAGTGTTGGCATAACTGCGCGAGTCGAACATGAGTAGCTTACGTCGGCGATCCAAAGTGTGGCTTCACTTTTCTAAAAATAACGAAATCAACAAAAGGAGTATTTTTACAGAAGGAGTATTTCCTTCAGAAAGGATTATTTCCTTCAGAAAGGCCATTGGTTAGCAATGTTAGCTAAACTTTTTTGACCCTGCCTCTTAAAAGAATCGGAATCGAGAATCGTTAGAAACCGGAATCGAAACAAGGAATCGGAATCGGAATCAGAATCGTTCAAATTCAAACGATACCCAACCCTAGTGCAGACTCACAGTTTTTTTTTATTTATTTTTTTTATTTTTTTTACAAAAGGTACATTTTCTTGTTATAATGTATAATTTCCCTTTAAAAAATGCTTACTACCATATGAATATTTGTACGGTCAGCCAGCTGAAAAGGAATAACTGAAAGTTTCAGTTAGAAAAGGTGTACTTTGACAAGTCAAAGATGAATATTTTATGATAATTTTTACTTTTCACACCGTTTTAAAAATAAAAACAGTAGTCTACAGTATACAGTAGCTACTCATAACTTAGAATTGTATTAGAATTGTATTTCATACGACAAGGCAGCAAAAATCGACAGAACACCGGTAACAATCGATACTCGATTCTCGATACCCAACCCTAGCTAAACACCTAGAACAATTTAGGAGGGCAATCGATGCATGTAGAAAATTCACATAACATAAAACACATCCGAAATCTCTTTTCTCAGGTTATTGTTTTTAGGCAGCTGTTATATAATGTGTGTGTCGTGTGTGTACAGGGCTCACGGTCCAGATGCTCGTATCTTGGACGAGATGAAGGTTCCTCTGATGGGTCAGCTGACTCTTCCTCAGATGCTCCACATCGCAGCTCAGATCGCCTCGGGCATGGTGTACCTCGCTTCCCTTCATTTTGTCCACAGAGATCTGGCCACCAGGAACTGTTTGGTTGGAGAAGGGCTGGTGGTGAAGATCGGGGACTTCGGGATGTCGAGAGACATTTACAGCACTGATTACTACAGGGTAAAACGTTTCATTGCAATATCAATGACCAAAAACTATAAAAACTCACAGATCATTGGTGGGAAATATCCACAGTATGTTCATATTGAGATCTCTACCTTTGGTAGGCTATATGTGCAAATTTGATTACAATTTGACAAATTATAGACGTTTGAGAAACATTTTTGACACAAACCGGAAAAACATTTGAGAGTCTAAAGAGATTGGGATTTTGCTCTTTCCTTTTATGTTTTTGTATATTTACCAGATGTTAGATGTTTGATTGTAATTTGTTCGCGTCCTCAGGTCGGTGGGAGGACGATGTTGCCCATTCGCTGGATGCCGCCAGAAAGCATCATGTACAGGAAGTTCACCACGGAGAGTGACATCTGGAGCTTTGGAGTGGTCCTTTGGGAAATCTTCACCTACGGCAAACAACCGTGGTATCAGCTATCCAACAGTGAGGTACAGTGCCACATTTAATGTCAACCGTTTATGGCTGCATAATTGTACCCATTTAAATGTCAAACGTATTCGTTGTTGAGCGTTTAAATAATACAAAGACAAAAAAAAAAGATTTGAAAGGAAATTTTACCTAAAAATTACAATTCTGTCATCATTTCGCCTCAAATTGTTCCGCTCAAGTGTACAGAAATGTAACAATAGTGGTTCCGATTAATGATTCTTGGTATTTTTAAGGATAAAAATAGTAAACAATACTATTTTGCATATTTTATGTTCAGTAAGTTTGTTCTTTTCGCGAATTTGATAGTTGTGTGCAATACGGATGCATTAAATTGACCAAAAGTGACAGTCAAGACCTTCATGTGGCAGTAAATGACTCCTGTAATGTTTACCTGCGATGACAGAAGTGATTTAGGCTGTCTGATGGCATCAGTGCTGGTCAAAGCAAACGGACAGAGCTTCTCCCAACCTTCATCGGGATGTGAACATCCATTTTGGACTGGACCAGACTGTGCTCTTAAGCACTTATGAACGAGAAGATCAATAGATTTTTTTCGGTTCCAGAGTGATCCATACCTTTCAGATTAGGCACCAAAAAGTGGACTCTGGTGTGACCACAACTGCACTATTACACTGGAGAAGCCTCTCTTCTTTCAACAGAGAGGTAGATCACTTTCCCGCCGACTCGATTTTAATCCGATTAAACCTCATCTTCGCCTTGGGCCGACGTTGTTTAACCTCGTTAACCTAATCCTTCCCGAGCCATGATGGACACAGCTAATTATCAGGAGCCTAATTATACGGGACAGAGACGGATCGTTGGTGACTTTCCATCTGCGAGGAAAGAGGGTGCCAGACTTTCAGAGGGGTCAATGTGAATTTTTGTTAATTTATTGCAGTGATTGAAAGCCCATTTCAGAGTGATGTTGTGTGGTGCTGACAGTCTCTTCACCTCATTTGATTAAGAGGCAATGCTATAAGGGCTTGAAGTCATTGGCGTTTTAAATAGCCACCAGGAATAGCCATGGAGAAAAGAAAGTGATTTTACAGCTGCTGCCTGTAGAAAATAGAGTAAAAAGGGGTCATATCATGAGAAATAAAATTTTCTTTGATTTCTTTTCATTGAAATACATGTGTACATAATGTACTACGAACACATACTGTAGCTATTAGAACTGAAAAATTCCTCCACACTAAATAAGAGCATTATTGACACAAAGCCACAGAAACGGGCCGTTCTGAACACCTGAATACGTTTTTACATGACTGCCCACATTTACATGTCAACAATCTCTATTCTATATATAAAGACGATGTTTATGTTGGAATTTTAAAGGTAAAGCTGCGAAAAAGACAAGTTTAAATCAAAAGGTAGAAAATAGTTATTACTATAAATGTTTTTTTTTTTTGTGAAGACTTCTATGAACTTCTATGGGTGACCTCAGGAAATAATAAAATAATTAACAAAATTAAAAAAATATTATAATTACAGTTTTTCATAATTATATATAAATGTATGCTATGTGTGTGTGGGTGTGTGTGCTTTTAAAGGGGTCATTAAATACATAATAATAACATTTATATTATAAATCTCTTTTCTCTGGTAATGCAAATATAATAATAATACATATAAATAATTATTCAATTATAATTGTAATATTTTAGTGACATATATACATTTTTTTTAATTATTGATAATTACAATATTAATGTTATAATAATGTTAACGTCAAAGATGGCGGTTGTATGCACATGCCCCGCCCCTCCCGTTGGAAAGCCAATCGTCTGCTTTTAACAGTCAAGCTGGGAAACATTCAAGCCTATCGTCTGGTTCCACTGACGCATGCGCACAGTTGATGTCTACGACAGTGGAGACGAGAACCCTTGCGCATGTAAACGTATAACCTGTGGGGAAAAGGGCGTTTTAAACCTTATTTGATAAGTTATCAAACTTTTTCAGTGATTTTTCTCATATTTTACTGCTGTTTCTATACATACATGCAATTTTTATGTCCCGGTGACCAGTGGAAGTGCAGTTCTGACTCTCTGCCCATTCATTTAGATAGGAGCCTGGTCTTGTTAGTCTGAAATAGCCGCCCGGAGGCGTTGCCAAGATGGCGGCCGAGTGGCATGACTAGCCTAAAAGGACTTTGATTATAGGCATAATACATTAAATACTAAAAATATTGGATAATACCCTGCAGATTAAAATGCGACTATAACCATCTTTGATCTCATTGAAAAAATATGAAATATTTGCCCTCTCTCCAGGCCATTGAGTGCATCACGCAGGGACGAGAGCTTGAACGGCCACGTACCTGCCCAAAGGAAGTGCACCTCCTCATGCAGGGCTGCTGGCAGAGAGAACCCCAGCAGAGGCTCGTCATCAAGGACATCTACAACCGCCTCGTGGCCCTCGTCAAGAGCCCGCCGGTCTACCTGGACATCCTGGAGTAGCAGCACACGGAGAAGACATGCTTCTGACGGCTGGTTGTTTGGGCTGAGGAGGAAAGTCAACGGTGGGTTGAGGACAGGCAGAATTCACAAACTGTCTCAGATGTGCAAGAACATTTGGTGATGTAAACGTTTAATCCACCAAACATGTACGATTGTGTCCATGTGTTTAAATTTGAGTAAATGGACAGTGGATACTTTGAAGATGCATTAATGGAAATTGCTCATGGATCTTCATGACTCAACCCTGAAGAGACACTAGATTTTCTATATAGGGATACTGTTGTCAAGGTCTTGTAATTAAAGTTCATTAAAGGTGAAGTGTGTCATTTTCAGATTAATATTCAGAGACATTTTAAGGCTTATTTCCTCAATAAATGTAAAAAGGGTTGCTCTGTTTATTTGAGCATTCCGCCCAGTCTGACCCAACAACAGTTCCTTAACCAATCGCGTGATTTTGGGTGAGGGACTTACTGTTTTGTCTGACCAATGGGAGACGTGTAAAGTGAAAACCAGGGCCTGTATTACAGAAATATTCTGAAGGCCCGTACACACCGGGACGAATATCAGCGCGCATTATTCGTCAGCGTTATTCAACGTGTTTTTTTGTGCTCACACCCAAGTGATTTTCGCGGACGATGAGCCGAGTGAACGTGCAAATTCATTCCCTGACATTAGATGGCGCCCATTTGCTCTGCAAAACCACTTATCACTTCTCTTTCATCAAGATGTTTTGTAGTCGACTAGTCGCAGTTGCGTTTGTCACATAGTTCTTTATGTTCTAACACCAACGAGAACAGCAGCTCTACATTCATCTTGCCTCGCATCTTCCTCGTCTTATTTCTTCCTGGCAGTGTAGACCATGATGTCTGGTGTGGACCATAGACAGGTGTAGACAGCGACGCCACTTGGCGAAGATCTTCTTCTCCGTTACGTATGCGTGCTCGGCAAGACCGTTTTGTGTTTGAGCGCCCCCAAGTTGTGTTTTACTGTAACTTCAGAAGCTCCAAACACCCGTGCAAAAGCGGCAATCTCATTGGTCGGATAGTTTTTGACGCGGCGCGTTAAAATAACAAAAACTAACCCGAGGCGTTTTTAAAAAAAAATGAAGCTTTTACGCGTGGCGTTTTCCACGTCGGTGTGCACAATCACATTAGCGCCCATTGTTTAGTCATGAGGCGTTAAACGTCGGCGAATATTGCGTGCAAAATTCGTCCCGGTGTGAACAGGCCTTGACTTGGTAAACACAATGTTTTAAAATCTTAAGTCAAGAATAAAGATAGGAAGTTTCTGTAATATAACTCCAGGTATTATTTTAGCATTTGCTGCTTCAATGGCACATACATTACATACTTCACCTTTAACCATCATGTGCAGTTTCTAAATAATGTGCCCCCAAAACAAAGACTCTTTAGTTGATTTCCACGTTGTGCCAAGCTGACTGCATTTCTTTTCAATGTCTTGCGATTATGAATATATTACATCAACATGTTATGCGTGATCTTCACATGCATGTATTGTACATCTCTCAATGTTTAACAGCAACTTCCTGTTATGGCTCGGGAGTTCTGCTTTATTTCCTACATCAGAAGCATCAGCAAGGCCAGCAACTACACAACAACAGTGGAAACACACAAGGCTGTGTACGGACATACTGCATACTATTTTTTTTATCCGAAACAGTATGTTTTATGGAACTGTAAAATTTTCAAACAATAGTTTGTCACATTAATCGCATGCTTTCGGCAAGACACTACAGGTGAATATGATCATTGTAAACAATAGATATCTAATTCTTTCCCTAGTTTATTAAGGGGCCGTTTACATGACATCGTTTTCTACTAAAAGCGGAACTATAAAAAATATGTTGTAAAAAATATAAAATAATAAAAAAATATGTTGTTTTCCGTTCATTTACACGACAGTAGCATTTTGGCGGCCTGAAAACGCAAGCTTTCACGTTTTCAAGGTTTTTGAAAATGATACAGTCAGCGTAAACTACAAAATCGTGAATTTGTGAACGGTGACATCATGTGCACACGCATTCTATAGACCATTTCACAAGATGTAAACAACACTGGTCCAGAAGCACTTCCTGTTTCAGTTTGTAGCTGTTTTCTTTATTTCACATGTAAAGAAAACATCTTAAAGATGTTATTTAACTTTTTGATTCAGTTTTACATGTTCTGTTGGTTGTATTTTATCCCAGCTTTTATGTAGTGCTAAAAAAATGAAACAGGAAGTGCTTCTGGACCGGTGTTGTTTACATCTTGTGAAATGGTCTATAGGGGTATAGTGTTTCTTACACAGTGACATCGCCAACTACTGGCCTGGCAGCAGAATACACCGTTTTTTTTAATCATTTTCGTGAATCCGTGTTAACGGGATTGTTTTGACAACGTTGTCGTCTGTATAAGGGAAAAAGCAAAGGAAAAACATTTCAGTTTTTTGTACATTGTCAGGTAAACATACCCAAAAGACAATTGTTTTGCATCACCAGTTTTATGAAATGTTATGCTTTCCAAAACAGAAATAAGAACATTTGATAAAGCCAAGTTCAAAATTGTTTCATTTTGTTGATTTGAATTAAAGGTTTTTACAGAAGGGATATCTTTTAAATAACTTAATAAATCCGATAATACTGTCAACAGCTAGAAAAAAAAGTCATATAATGAAATTATATGAACAAATCATTTGTAAAAATCATTCAGACTATTGATAGGAATAAAACTGCAAAGTTTGGTGGATGTAGCGCAACTCAAGTGGAGTTTGCAGTAAAGAGATGTATTTGTAATTGAAATCTAAAAATAGATAAAGTATAATAAAAATAAACACTTAAATGTAATTTTTTTAATGTTTTCTTTACACTTATGAGAGGAAAAATAGCCCAAAATCTTAACTGGAAACCCAATCTCACAGGGAAACGTAACTATTGTACAAAGTGGTGATTTTGTACAATGTGAAGCATACGAAAATGTATGATTTTCATCTCCCTTAACCCTACCCATAAACCCAAGCGCCACTGTGGCGTCAGCAGATCATACGAAAACATACAAATGAGATTGTACCAATTCATACAAATTAGCCACCAATTCACCAAAACATAAAATAGTTACGAATCGCCATGAGGTTGTGTTGAAATTGACCAGAGCTTGGAAAAATACTGATATTGTCTGTAGTATCTTGCCTTAATTATTATTTTTTTTTTTTATAACATTTTGTGTTATAATAACTATAACACCTGCTTTCCATGAGCATTTTCATTCATCTCTATGGCTCAGCCAGAGCATGCAGGCCTGGAAGTACACGACATGCATCTTCGCTCATGTGCCGTCAGTCATGGCCTTGTATTTTGAGCTGTAATGCCATGTGACTAACATCTATTGAATCACAAGCTGCAGACACCATAAGAGCTGTATGCTAGTATGCAATTCCAAACACAGCCAGAATCCGAGCATGATTATGGTGCAAGGGCATAGATCAATCAATCAATCAAATATTAATTTATCATACAGCATGTTTATCTACAGTGGTCGCTGTTTACCATTTTATTATTAGGTGCATCTTTTTTACTCACTGGCTGTGCCTCTTGTACATAATCTAGTGACTGAATTACATTATTTACTTTTATTGATTTTCTATTTTTATTAAACCTAATCTTACCTAGTGTTTTAAAATATTTCACAAATACAAGTCTATACTTCAATGCCTGGTTATTAATCAGAATACAGAACATTTTCAAAGGATGAAAGTCAAGATAAATATTCCTTTAACATCAATAACAGTCAGAGAGCATCAGCATCTGTCAGACATACCATCATTTGTTTCATTGTACAAATATATACATGTGACAATTTGGATAGACTTTGTTTTTGACTTGTTGATGGACAATGTACAGTAGCTGTATTAAACTCGATTTTATTCTAATATGTCAATCGCATTATTTATCTCACATTATTGCAGCATGATTTTCACATTAGGCTCTCTTTATTCATACAAATGCAAATTTAGTCGATACTAGCCATATCTGTCCGCAAACATAGACTTCTATTGTTTTTATGTAAAACTTATTTTACATTTGACGCTTATTTTACATTCAACATCTCATTCAGTTCTGGAAATGAACTGAATAATTTGTTTAAATTATAAAACCAAGAAATGTTATGATGTAAAATAAAGAAATGTGAGATTCTGCTCTATTTTAGGTTGCTTATTAAATCAATTGGGTTTTACAATAAGGTTTTATTTGTTAACTATATATTAACATGAATTACCAATGAAAAATAAACATTTATTTATACGTTTTTTTTTTTTGCATGTAAACTAACATGAACAACTCAATTTTTAATAAAGTTTCACTAATTTTTACTAACAAAGATGAATAAATGCTTTAAAAAATCTATTGTTCATTGTTAGTTCATGCTAGCTAGCTAGTCTAATGCATGAACTTATGTTAACAAATGATACCTTGTTGTAAAAGTGTTACCCAAATTTGTAACATTAATCCTTTGTATAAAAGTTCTGATTTTGTGAGATAATTGAGAGCGCAAATAACATGGCAGAGGTGATGAGATATAAAGAGGATCTTTACAGAAACCAACAGATGGACAGAAGAGATGCTGGAAGAAGGTGACAGATGGAGGTGAAGTTGAAACCTCAGTACTAATGCAGATTACAACACAGATACGTCCACGGACATACTGTACCATAGCCTGAAAGGGGCAATGGTTTCATTCAATTAAATCTGTAAACATTTGACAACACGTCAGCTATTCACGAATGCTGTGCTGAACAAATATCTGGGTGGTTTTGTAAGAAAGCCAAACACTTATCACAGTACATCTGTATGAAGGGGGGGAAACCTAGGCCTATCGCTTCCACACATTTATTTTGCCTCAGCTCAGACTCTAGAGAACTGTAATGCATTCTGGGTAATGGTATCGCTGCCTCTGCGGTGCCTAAACTCAATTCTCACGGGTCATTTATGTCTGGACCACTATTCCATTTCACCCCTTTTCCAGGCAGTCTGTGTATCCCTGCCTCACTAAAATGACTTGTGATGCACAATTAAAGAGACAGTTCAAACGAAATTAAAATTCTGTTACTATTTACACCCCTTCACATCGTTATTTTTAGATATAAAAGAGAAATGTTCAAACAGATTTTTACACATATGTGGACAGTGACAGTTGTCAAGCTTCAAACAGAAAAACCTATTCAATAATCATTATTATCATAAAAAAAAAAATCTATATAATATTCTAAGCCTTCTGAAGTCATACAATACGCTAATTTCACGCAGCTGCCATTTTGAAATCGAAAGCGAGGCTCCGGTGGGAAGAGCCTCGGAAGTAACGTTACAGAGAGATACACAACAATGTTTTTTATAATTTGAATTGATTATATAATTTGAATTTGACTCTCATCAGCCTTTTTTTTTTTGAGGGAAAGACTTGGGCGCCGTGACGTCATTACTGGCGTGGGGGCCATGTTGGCAGCTTCGCGCATGTAAACATACAGCAAGTCGAACAAGGAGAAGCAGCAGAGTTGGGATAAAGAAACGAAAAAAAGATATTAAAATCCCTAAAAGGTTGTGGAATTTACTAGGATATGTTAAATAGGGAAGCCAGTGACCAATATGTGGACTAAACCGGCACTTTTAACGGTTTGGATCCATATGAAATGTCGGCAAACAGTGAGAACACAGTAGCTAATCCTAACGTTAGCCGTCAACCCTCACATTTTTTTCCGGGTTGCTCACGTACTTGAGTTCTTTTCCCACTGCCTTCCCGTTTTAGTATTTCCCTGTAAAATATCCCGTATTTTAATATTATTTTAACATTAGCCATTTAATCGGACCTGTCAGTGTCTGTTACTACCCTCTTGCTTTAAGCATCATTTAGCTTTCTAACTGCTTAAAACAGCTAACGTTACTAACTACACTTTTGAAACACATAGTTAAAAGTATGTTACATGTGTGAATGATTGATAGCACTATAACTTTTACTAAACTAGCAGCTAGGTGGAGTGCAGTTTACCTTTGTCCGGATTAAGTTAGCGTAACGTAGTTCCCACTTTTTGTTGGAGATTTCAAATGGAGCCGACCCGTTAAAAGCGCCGTTTTATCCACATGCCGGTCCTTGGTTTCCATATTAAACGTATCCCGGTAAATTCCGCATCCTTTTAGGGAGTTTAACACCTTTTTTTATTTTCTTTCTGCCAACTCAGCTGCTTCTCCTCGTTCACTTGCTGGTGTGTTATTTGCGAAGCTGCCAACATGGTCGCCACGTCCCAGAATGCAACGCGGCACCTTCCCGCCTTCAAACATCTTGCCTTGCTACAATAATTAGGCTAATAGCTATTCATATGGGGTAATAAAAACTATAAGTAGTTTTTTTAAACCTCTTAATATTGTATAGGCAGAGTATTGGAAGTGGACTGATATCATACTGCAAGCATATACTCTATAAAAAACATCAGTTACAGAATTACAAGAATAGAATTGGCTCCTACAGTTTTGTGGTAAGCCAATAATGCTATTTGTGTAATCGCTCTGAATTCAATGATATCACTGGACAAACACTGTAGTGAAACAATGGGTCAGTTTAATTCTAAGCATATTTTTCACATTTGTTACAAAAATATTTCAAAAATTACAATGGAAAATAAAAGGCATTGCAATAATGGTCGCATATTTTAATTCTCAGATTTAAAGGGAAGCATTATAGTAAAAAAAAAAAAAAAATACAACATATCTGGAACATAAAAAAATTAAATTACTATTTCTAATTTGAATTTCCTTGGCAATTTTAAATGCTACATTGTAACATTAAAAGGGTCTTTAAAGACACAGTTTCCAAAACTGCAATACATTCATTTAGGCCATCAAACACACATCAGGGATTGGGATGCCAAAACCTTTTACGCTTCATTTAACTCTAGTGCACAAAATACTACTGTCACCAGTCACATCTAAACCTCTTATAGCAGAAGAACAGACTCCGTCAGGGCTGGAGCTGATGAAAAAACACACAGTGAGCGAGAATTTCTGCTGTCCAACAACAAATAGGCATTTGGAGAAATGCAGAACCTTTCCGCCACTAACCACTGAAACACCTACTTTTCCTTTTTAAACCAAGATCCCTTTCATAAACTACCATTAAATATCATTACCACCATGTGACTGACCTTAAGAGCTGTTAGAAAAGGTGCCTTTATGCAGCATTAATTGCACTAAATTACAACAAGCCTGCAGTTCGTACCTGTCCTGCACTGTTCAGTCAGACAAAACAAGTGACCGAAGGACAAAATGAGAGATGAAGGTTAACAGCTTGGGCAAACACAATGATTAGCTTTGATTTCTGGTTTAAGAACAAAACATGAGCAAAGAAACTATATAGAGATACGCACTACATTGCACCGGAATAAAAAAAAAATTAAAAATCGACAAGTGCACTGACAAAATGCAATTAAATATAAAACCAAAAGCCTCGTGCTTCAATATAAAACACACTGTATTGTATGCCATAAACCTGCAATGAACAAAACAATACCACAGAAATGTGACCTGATGCAGATACGGACACATAACTAAAGTAAAGCGACATCGAAACTACAGTGACGGACTCCAGTGCAGCCCCGTATTCTCATGAGATGCAGTTTAGTAGGAGAGTGATGCACAATACACATTATCATTCAAGATATGAAAGTGTGTTTTTAGACATATAGCCCAAACATGATTAATGTTACTGTACCTGTGATCATTCAAAGGCGTTCCAGTAAATCCAAATAATTAGCCATTGATAATAAGGGATATTACAAACACAAGTATTTAAAGGGGACACGCCAGTTTTCACCATTGTATATTTTGATATGCACACACATCATACAATTGGATTAATGATGTTATTAATGCAAATATAAAATCCCTGATTAATGCTACTATCATTTTCCAGTTAAAGCTATGATAACATTATTATGTAATGATGCAAATGTTTATAAAAACCCTTAAACTATATTATCCACTTTAGCGTCATTCAACCCTCAACCTTTCAAGAATAAAAATCAAAGGCACAACGGTTAAATAACTCCATGAAAGGTCGCGATTATCATTAGGGTTTTCGGCTGTAAGTATAAAGGGAAACTAGAATATATGATCTCGAATCGAATAAACGCTTAGCTTTTTAGTACAAAAGTATCAACGCTAGAGGCTTTTATATCAGTGAAAGTGCGCTAGTGAAATCTAGAGTGACATCGTCCAGAAAGGTGCACAGTGAGGTGTGGAGTGGTCAAGAAAGCTTGTTACTCCTGATGAGGGTGGGCACCACAAGAGGCCGAAGTGCTTTGGTGAGGTGTTCGCGGTAAACCCACGCTAAAGATGCCGATGATGCCCAGGTTGAGCAGGACACCCAGTGCGAGAGCCCCCAAAGTACCTAGGAAGGAAGGTGAAGCGGAGTGGGACATCAGCCACTCTTTGCGAGACGACATGTCCGTCAACACTGCCTCCATCTGGAAATGGGTGCCCACGACCGCACATATGTGAAAGAGCTGGTGACTGTGACCTTGGAGGAGAGTGAGTGAAAAACTAGTCAAAAGAACCTCTATAACCATTAAAAACCAAGCGTAAATGGCTAAAAATGAGGTACCGATGTAGTCGAAGCGTCCAGGGGCCAGTCTCTCGGGCAGGTGAGATGCAAACAGGAAGCATGTGAGAAACGCAAAGAACAGATGGTAAGAGTGGCAGGCCAGAGCTTCACTGGGACTACAGCTCCCCCAACAGCACGACAGCAGCTATAGACACACACAGAAAGAGAGACCATCCATATCTGGTGTTACGCAGGCATGATTTACATGTGGAATCAAGTGTGACTATACTTACTCGGTAAAACAGTGGGACGCTATCAAAGAGGAAGGGGACAACGAATGCGGCCGTTCTCAAGATTTTACTGATGTGTGGGTACTGCAACTCGACAAACCTGTTACAAAAGACAGAGGAAAACGCACCCTCATTTAAAATGTATTATGTTCGTAGTTAAATGCTTTTTAGCTTTAAAGTAGCCCTGTGATGAAAATCAAGCTTTTAATGTGGTGTTTTTAAAATGCTTTAAGACAAACCATGTGTAAGTTCATAAGTCAACACCATTGCTGAGTATTTTCTCTTTAAAACTGCAGTGAAACAAAGACAACGAGTGGATCTATGAACTGGTGTGAGTGCGTGGAGGCGGGGCTAATTTGCATATTCATAGAACCACGTATACTAAATTATGGACAAGTTATATTTAAGCTATTTTAAGGCATGAAGAATTTTATTTTAAGGAAAAAACTATTAAATGTGTTATTTTGGTGATCAAAGATGATACGTTATTGACTAGAGATAAAATTGTTGACTACAAAAATAATATAAAAAATATAAAAACATAATATAATATAAAGTGCTGTCAAATTGAGTAATCGTGTTTAATTGTGTCTAATATAAAAGTTTGTATATATATATGAAGAGTTCAGATGCAAAAGCCTTCAAGTGCCATTTGAAATTTTCTTCTAGAATGATGATTTTTATCAAGCTTGTATATTTAAGTTCAGTGATTTCACTTAAATGGCAATGAAGATTACCTATTAACTGTTATTTAAGTGAAATTACTGAACTTAAATATACAAGTTTGATAAAAAATCATCATTAAAGAAGAAAATTTCAAATGGCATTTAGAGGCTTTTGCATCTGAACTTTTCATATATATATATATATGTTAGATGCAATTAATCATGATTAATCGATTTGACAGCACTAAATATAATATAATATTAAACAAGAACAGGCCTATTTACCCAGGTATTTTTTTATTTTATGAAGAGTGGTGCTTGAGCATGCAAAAGTTTCCACCACAATGCAAGTTTTATGTGTGCGGTTGTCAGGGTGTTTTTATATGGTTGCTAGGGTGTTGCTAATGGTTAATGGGTGTTAAATGGTTGATTAATGGTGCAATCCAAAACAAGCCTAACCTGTCTCTAGATATTTAACAAAATAAAGAAAAGTGGCATATGCAATCAAATGATGTTTGAGGCTTTGAATTTCAATGATTTTTTGAACTAATTTCATTGGATGTATGGATATGTTTGAAAAATGTATTTTATCATACTACTGTGTTCCTTGTAGACTAAACGTTTATATTCATAGTTAAATGCTTTGTAGTTTTAAATATAAATTACTTTTCTGTAAATATGGCTCCCTTTCATCATCCTCCAAAAATAAATCAAACATTCGCTCATTTAGAAAAGTAAATCACACACCCTTCTCAAAAACCTGCACGATTTGAAGTATCAGAGCGTGAAAAATTATGTGCCAAACTTCAATCTTATATATGAGAGATAGTGGTGCTTAACTAAGCGAAACTAATTAATTCACTGAATTCAACAACAGGTTAAGTTCTTCTGTAAATAATTTATTAAAATGACTGAAACCTTTTGTGCAACATCAGAACAAACAAAGGTCTGTGTGTGAGAAGGACTTAAGTTACATAACAAACTCCCTATTATTCTGAGTCTGGTTACCCAGAACCACCCTCACCTGGAGTAGCAGGACATGCTGGTACAAAAGAGCGAGTTGCAGACTGCAATGGTCACAAAATGCTGGTGAAGCCAACTGTTGACCCAGGAGTCGGGCATCACGTAAGAGGAGTATGTGATGGCACAACCTGTAAGAGTAGACACATGTATGACACAGTATATATAACAAAAAGACATTAATGCATGCTTTCATTTGGATATAGTTTTCAGCTTTAAGAACAGAACTATTGGTTAGTTAACTATGAATCTTGTTTAAATAAGACTTGTTAACAGATTGAGATTTAAACAAAGAAATTATACCAACACAATAACATTGACATTTCTTTTTGTCTCCAAATACAGACATTTTAAATGTATAGTCTATATATTAGTGATGCAGGATATATCGGTATCGGCCGATAAATGATCATTTCTAATGTTATCATTATCGGCCCGATAAGGAAATTTGGTTGATATATTAAAGTCAATAAATAATGTATTATTTCCTTCAGCTGAAACGCTTCAGATGCGCACTGTTCAACAAGATGATTCTGAATTACTGAGATATGATTGGAATCACTGCAAAAAAAGGAAAATACAGTGAAAATACATTCAATGGGAACATTATAATCGTGTGTTTGGGACATGGATTATAATGATGAGACTTTTGTTTTTGTAATCAGGCTCTCAAAAATATATGCAAATTTGGATTTAGATTTATCGGCCGATATATCGGTTATCGGATTTCAAATATAAAGAATTATCGTATCGGCCAAAATTTTCATATCTGTGCATTAGGGATGCACCGATATGAAAATGTTGGCCGATACCGATAATTCTTTATACATGAAATCCGATAACCGATATATCGGCCGATAAACTTAAATCCAAATTTTTATCTAATTTTGAGAGCCTGATTACAAAAACAAAAGTCTCACAATTAAATCCACATCCCAAGTGCACAATTATAATGATGTTCTCATTATAGTGTTGTATAGCCGATATGACAGATTTGCGTTGCACATGTTGTCCCGAACCAGATTTTTATTTTTTGAAGAGATTTCAATCATATTTCAAGAAACTCAAAAACATAAACAGTGCTCAACAAGTGTCTCAGCTGAAGGGAATAATACATTATTTATCGGTTTTAATATATCGGCCTCATTTTCTTACCAGGCCGATAACGATAACATTAAAAATGAACATATATCGGCCGATACCGATATGCTGGTCGATATATCGTGCATCCCTACTGTGCATCCCTACAATATATACATAGCAAATTTCTGTATTTGGAGACAAAAAGGGCAATGTTATTGTGTTATTTAACAAAATATCAAACAAAAGTGTCATTTGCGATCAAATTATTTAATATGAATATTTTTTGTGCAGGTACGGATATGTTTGAAATAGCACATAGCCAAAGTACTTCAATTATTTCTAAAGTATGTAGTATGCATACTACGCACATTATGTGAATTTTCCCCATATTTACCTGGATAAATTGCATAAACACTATTAAAAAACTTAATGTAAACGAACCGTTATTTCCAAGAAAGCACTGAGATGAGGATATGTGCATCCTACAGTTTAAAAAGTTTACGGTTGCACACTGCGTAATGTTTCACATAGAGTTTTAAGTGAAATAGCATGGCATATACTGCACAAACACAGTAGTTATAGTATTAAATACCATTTTTTATTGAATTTGTGTCTTTTGTAATGTTTGGCTCTCTGCTGCAGAACATATACCGCTACTCTGCTTTTCTCAAAAGAGCTCTTTCACTGCCGCCACTGGAAAACATGACCAGAGGTGGATTCCACAAATGAAAGGATAATATTTTTATTAGACTAAGGGACTTTACAAGAAAGACTCACTGCTCTACACACAGGATATTGACCAGCTGACCATACCATCATTCAGTACAGATTATGATGGCCGAAGTCAAATGAATGGAAATACTTTTTTTTTTAAAACATAGTGTAATAAAGATTTCCGCTTGAAATAATAATCATAAAGAAAAGTAGGCGTTAAATGTTTAAAAACTGCATTTATAAATCATTCGCTCTATGTAAGGTTAAGTTTTCCGAGCCTATTAAAATTGCGCTTATATTTGGCACTCTCTTCACGCATCTGAAGTGCCTCGAACAATATGTGTAGTTACTAGTTTCTCACCCTTCTGTCGTTATCAATGCAGACTTTAAAGGTTTTCTCTGGAGCATTTGCTTTCTTTCCTTTGAAGTCATACAATAAAATGCCAGCAGTGTATTAGACAGCTCATTTCCTCCAAAGCTCATGCTTTCCATAACCTCACATCAACCCTCCAATTGCTTTCTACAGCTGGCCGTAGTGAAGACATCAGCTTTACATCAGAATTGTGTTTCTTTTTACTGGCCCAGTATAGGGATTTCTATATTGTCAGATGACAAGCAGCCATTCTGGCACATTTTTGTGATTTACATTTATGCATTTAGCAGCAACTTACTTTGCATTTAAGATATGCATTTTATCAGTTCATGCATTCCCTGAAAAAAAAAAAAAAAATGACCTTGATGTTGCTAGCACTATGCTCTATTGTTTGAGGTACCGGAATGCAGTGTTGTTATTGTTAACTAAGACTAAAACTATTAAAAATCTTTTTTGGTAATTGAAATAAAGCTGAAATAAAATATTACATATAAAAATTTACAAAGCCTAAACAATAATTAGAAACATTGCGTTGACAACTAACTGAAATAAATACTTTGAAATGTATTAAAGTATTAAAATTAATAAGAATAAATTCAAACTATACACATATAAGGTCACACTTTAGATTAGGGTACAATTCTGGCTATTATTAACTAACTATTGACTGTGACTTTTGCCTTAATAAACTCCTATTTACAGCTTTATTAGTAGTTTGTGGTGGTTATGTTTAGGTTTTGAATAGGATTAAGGGATGTAGAGTATGGCCATGCAGAATATAGCATTAATATGTGCTTTATAAGCACTAATAAACAGCCAATATCCTAGTAATGTCTTTGTTCAAGTGTTTTTGTAGGCCACTTTTTTATTTTTTTTACCATTTTTGTTAAGAATGTTACAAAAAAGTACCATAGGTTATCTTGTTAGTCAAAAGTCTGACTATGCAAGACTAAATCCAGTCTTATTTGCTCAACAATGATGTTTAAATAGAAAATAGTTGGTGGGAAAGGTCACTATGTTATGATGATAATATGTCTATCTACTGGCCAATAGGGTGAACAGTAGCTAAAGGGCCAGATTTTCGAATACACTACAAAACATACAGGACAGAATCAGCCAGGAGAACCTGCGCGTACCGAGACTGTACAGGCTGAGCGCTCCGTAGTCGAAGAAGTAGCAGACGTGACGAGCCTTGGTGGACATGGTGCTGAAGGTGTGAGCGCAGCTGGAGGTGAAGGGGTACAGGCAGATCAGAAGCATGTAGACGAGCATCGGCCAGGAGTAGCTCTCCGTCAGGAAGTCCAGAGTAAAGCACAGCATGCTGAACCGCCACAGGAAGTACCTATAATAGCACAGCACAGGTCCTACACAGGGCATTTATGTCTAGTGTCAGGAAAGTAGAGCAGATAACCTGGTTATAAAAGGGGTCATGACATGAGAAATCAAATTCGACCAAAATGCCAATCTTAAAGGATTAGTTCACTTTTAAAAAAACTTTTGCTGATAATTTACTCTTCGTCATGTCATCCAAGATATCCATGTCATTCTTTCTCCAGTCGAAAAGAAATTAAGGTTTTTGATGAAAACATTCCAGGATTTTTCTCCATATAATGCACTTCAATGGGAACCAAACGGTTCAAGGTCCAAAAGACAGTTTCAGTGACAAAATTACTTGGCAAAAAATGCAATCTAAATTATAGGTTTTATTTTACTATGCAAAAATAATGCATAGAAAAAAATAAAAACTTCATAAGTTCTTTGTATGTTTGCACAATATGTGATGTTTCATTGCAAATAAAACAACGATTAATTAGAATCAAGCCTATTAGAATGATTTCTGAAGGATCATGTGACTATATAAATATAACTATAAATACATAGCTAATCATAAATATAATAATAACAATAGAGCCTGCTCTAATAACACTAATGTGATATATACCATATATTATATTACTTGTAACAAGATTTAGGTCATACTGCCCACTCCGACAAATACATAATCCTTTTCAAGGTTTAGTTTAGTCCCGGTAAAATCTGATATTGCATAAAAGTGTCTGCTTATAAGCTAGATCATAATTGCATAATGAAGCAGCTGAAACAAACTACTAGCTCTGGCACTAAAAGGAGATTACATGTTTAACTGGGCTCTTTACCAGGTCGGCAGGAAGTGGGTCCAGATATTGACCGTCTCATTGGTCATTTGAAAACTGCTGAGAATGCAGTCGAGGGCTGAGCTGCGGGGATGGCGGTACCCGGACATGATGCCGTCCTCTCTAAACACCTGCAGAGATGCACACGGACGTCTAAAATACATGCAAACATCTAAAGAATCATGAAAAAGTCGTTCTTCTAACATCATCTGAGCAAGTAAGACTGGAATTGGAAGACAGAATTGGGTCTTTCTTTTGGGAGACAATAACTTTGAAACTTTTTAGACCTTTACATTTAAAAAACAGTTATATTACACACTATACATGAAAGGTAATATTAGAAAAAGCATAACAGGGTCACTTTAATATTCTGAATGCAAGTCATTCGCAAGTCAAACAATTTCTTTAAGAAGGATTAAAGCAGAACTGAAAACGGTGGCTTGCACCACTTAGTCCCACTTATTCGGCTTGTAACTTTTAAGCACATGCAGGATTTCCCAGGGATTTCCCTTAAAGGGTTAGTTCAACCAAAAAGGAAAATTAAGTCATTAATTACTCACCCCCATGCTGTACCAACCCCGTAAGACCTTCATTCGTCTTCGGAGCACAAATGAAGATATTTTTGATTAAATTTGAGAGCCGAATCACTACCACATTGGCTCCTAAGGGAATGACACTTGACAGCCCAGAAAGTCAATGAACAAAATGTTTAAATATTGCATGTGACTACAGTGACTCAACTATAAGTTTATCAAGCGACGAGAATACTTTTTGACTTTATTCGACTTTATTCGACTATTCCTTTTCTTCCTTGTTGGCCTGAAACGAGACTTCCTTAGATTTCCACGACGCATGCGCGAGAATTGCGATCTCCTTCAACTACTTCAGTTCAGTTCTCGCGCATGCGTCGTGGAAATCTAATGAAGTCTCGTTTCAGGCCAACAAGGAAGAAAAGGAATATTCGAATAAAGTCGTTATTTTTGTTTGTTTTTTCGCACAAAAAGTATTCTCGTCGCTTGATAAACATATAGTTGAGCCACGGTAGTCACTTGGGATATTTAAACATTTTCTTTATTGACTTTCTGGGCCGTCAAGTGTCATTCCCTTAGGAGCCTATGTGGTAGTGATTCGGCTCTCAAATTTAATAAAAAAATATCTTCATTTGTGCTCCGAAGACGAACGAAGGTCTTACGGGGTTGGTACAGCATGGGGGTGAGTAATTAATGACTTAATTTTTATTTTTGGGTGAACTAACCCTTTAAAGCGAGCAATTGAAACAGTCCTGTTCTCCGAACTACAATATTCAACTGTTTCAAACGTTCCCTTTGTATGTCAAACAGTCCAGTCCTCACCTTTGGCACCTGGTGGATGTCAAAGAGCTGTGGAAGTCTGAGGGTCAGCATGTCTGCGGGCAGGCGTAGTGCTCCTCTCCCTCTCTGACAGGCCTGCTTCAGTCTCTCCCGTCCTCCTCGACACAGGACACACCACAGCGGACACTCCAGGCCCCGGGACGGGCCCCCTTCCCCAGCCTCCCACCTCACACACTGAGTCCAGCCCCAACCATGACCCTCACCAGCCCCTCGCCACGCAGGAAACACTGCCGAGAGAGAGACAAACACATTATTTAGTAAGTTGGATTACTGCTGAAAACTCACTTGATAAGCTTTGAATGAATAGATTTATTTCAGGATGCACTCATATTACTATGAATGGGAGAATATGCGCAATATGGTGGAATAAGTCCCGCCTTCAAAATAAAAGAGCCAATCGGCATTTGGTAAAGCTGCTGTTAGAAAATGGTCAATTTCAACAGTTCTTAGAAACAGTCAGTGTTCTGAGACACAAGGAAGAGGAAGATTACGAGGGCACATTAAATCATGTGCACAGATAAATCATTATTAATAAATGCTGCCATAATACAGGTAATCCATTAAACAGGTTGTCATTTCAAGTTTTTGATTTCATGGTGACTTATCATCACTGCATACAGTTCCACATCTGCATTATATACTATCAAGTATGCAGTAAGTAAGTACACACTAATATTGCATTTAAAGGGGTTTTTGCCGTCTAAAACATCAAAATGAATAAGTAATAGGCAATTTTCTACGCTAGTTTTGAGCCTAGCTCAAAAACGCTCGGTTTTTATGGGCGTCTCACACTGAAGACTTGGAAGTAAACACCCACTGCTATGAGTGGATAACAGTTTCGTATATTATAATGAGTTTCACTCTTGTCATCACGAGGTAGGCATCTATGTTATTTGGCTATGTAAGCTATGTAGCTATGTAATGCGCGAATCGGTGTTGAAGTAGGCGTTGATCTTCTTCTGCGGGGGTGGTGTTTTATCCTCTTTGACGTCATAGTTCCCCACTTTGAAAAACGAGTCGTTTGCTGAGCCTGGTGTCAATAAAAGCTTTTATTGGACTAACACGGACGTTTTCAGTTCTGAAACTTACAGGATATTCTTATAATATGATGACCTCTTCAAAAGCTCAAGGAAAATTTGATTTCTCAGTTTATCACCCCTTTAATATTACAGACTTTTGAAGTATTGTGCTTTAAAGCTTTAACACTCAAATCAGTCCCAGATATCTTGTCTTCACACACCCCCAGTTCGGGCCTCCAGTTTGAGTATTTCAACCAATCGCTGGGAACATAACTTGGCACACTGGTGGTATTGCATGACCCTGTTCCATGCAAACATTTTTGCACAACTTTTGAGCAATAAAACAATCTTCTTGGAAGCTTCAACTCTTTAGCTCCAAGTACCTTCCTTTTCTAAAGGGGTTTGTGCTTTGCATAGGGGCCAATCTTGCAAACTAGAACAGAATGTGCTTTGTGAGGGTCACAGAGTTTCCTGTTGACACGTGGAGCCGTATGAAAATGAGCACGCTTTCTGCACACGGACAAACGGCAGCCTAAACAAAGCAGATGGAAATGCTTGAGCAATGCCTCTACATAGGAGCCTTCCTGCTAGCAGACACTGTGGATTTGACTAAATGGGTTGTTATTAAGGTTGGGTGACATGGCTATTATCCCCCCAGCTATTTATGATTCAATTATTCGCAGTCTTTATATAGGGATATTTGCTTTGAATGGCTTAAAAGGGTCATATTGTTTCATTAGTGAACCAACATGTCGACAGGGCAACCAATGCACTGTCATATACAGTGTCATATACACAAATATAAATAATAAAATTTTTGCCTATACTGTTCACCACGATCTTAATAAATGAAAAATCAACTAAAATGCCACTATCCACAATAAATCAAAAATGAGACTATTCATTGGCATTTGTGAGGGTTGGATAAGATTTTGTACTAATTCCTTGAAGCGTAACAATTTAAATATCAATGACTCGAAATCAATCAAGCTAATATTGATTTACTAATAATCTAAAAATCACAAAACAAATCTAATGATACTGCTCTTAAATGGACCATTAAAAAGCACAGAATAGTATAATAAAATATTATTGTAATAAAACCCGCATTATGTCACAGTCATTGTTATTTTATTATATTTTATATACTATTTTATTATTTATTAAAACTTATTATTTAATATTTAATTAATAATATATATTTTTAGTTTGAGTATTGTTATGCTTTTGCCATTTGTATATATTTATATATATTTTTTATATTTATATTTTTATTTCAGTTTTAGTCAAGTTAAACGTTTTTCATTTCTAATTTTTAAGTTTTTCCATCTTATGTATCTATATTTAATTTTCTTTCAGCTTTATTTTGATCAACAAAAACAGACACCTAACTGACACCTTGGGAAGCATTTTGACCATGCTTCAATATCCGACGCTTTAGGCACCCTTTAGCATCAGTTAGATGACGCCCTAGGATCGCGTCTAACCCTAACCCTAACCCAGACCTAAACCTACCCGCGTCATCTAACTGACGCTAAAGGTAAAGCGTCAGATAGATGACGCCCTAGAATCGAGTCATGTAACTGACGCTAAAGGGTGCCTAAAGTATCGGATGTTGAAGCATGGTCAAAATTGTCAGTTAGATGACGCCTTGGGATGAGAATGCGTTGACAAAAATGATGTGTAATAGTACCAACACCGGTCCAGTATGCCTTCATCATACTATGGAAGAGAGCAGCATGAACATTCGCCAAAACATTTCCTTTTGTACTTTACAGATAAACGAATGTCGTATGGCTTTAGAGTTTCATGCGCGAGATTGAACAATGACAATCTTCATTTTTAGATGAACTACTCCTTTGAAAGCACATTACAGAAACTGTCAGACAAACGGATTCACATAAACTGATACAAAGACTAAATTCCTCCCGGTCAGATTGTGCAAGGCTGGACATCCATTCATGGAAAATGCTGTCATTATTCCATGGGCCAGTGTTGATCTTATGGATTAACGGATTGTGGAATGTCTCATCAGCTGTTTGTATGGAAGTCAAACATAAACATTATTCATCTGACACTGGATATGAAGTTCTCCCCAATAATACCCTCTGGGAAACGTGTTATTCAGAAACAAAAAGCTCGCAAACATTTCTCATCCCTGTTGCCACGGCTCAGTTTGACCGGATGTCTGTTTGTTTTTTGTGTCTTGTTGAGAGGTGGAGATGTTTAGATTGCACTCGGACTAACTATATTCCATGACACACCATTTTGAGTCAAAACAAGAAGAGTAGATGAGCTCATCTGAAGCTGATGTGTGTGTGTGTCCACCAACTGTGACCAACGAAAGAGAGAACCGTATTGTCGCAATTCATATTGACGTATTTCTGATAAAAATGGGATATTTAAAGAATGGGTGTTTTATCCATCAGGAACTGATTGGATTGTGAAAAGCAACATTACGTACAAGAATGAAGCCAGATGGTTGGAAGAGGGCTCAGTTGTATAAGCAAAAAATAAAAGTATTTTATTCAAGCCATAATGGTTCCAGAAGTTTTAGCGAATGCATAAATTAGCATAATAGCGACACCTAGAGGTGAATGGATGTCACTGTACCTGCCTGAATAGTGGGTGGAAAGTGGGACCCAAAAGACTTGAGACATGTTTTACACATTTTCCCAGTATCATCTCATTGCAGTACATGAGATCCAGGGGGCGGAGTTGGGTAGGATTAGGGGTGGGTTTAGGGATCAGGGGGTGGAGCTGGGCAGGTTTAAGGGTGGGTTTAGGGATCAGGGGTGGAGTTGGGTAGGATTAGGGGTGGGTTTA
The DNA here is from genome assembly GCF_016745375.1 of Pimephales promelas. Next base: position 845,567 of record NW_024121299.1, on the reverse strand, counting down.
GGGATCAGGGGGTGGAGTAGGTAGGGTTAGGGTTAGGGTTGGGTATCGAGAATCGAGTATCGATTGGAACCGGGACTAACTTTTAATTTTTCCCGGAATCGTTCAAAAGTTAAAATTTTGATTCCTAGTTTCGATATTCACAGTCCGCCGAGCGGAAGAAGAAACCGCTGAACAACACCAACGAAGAAGCGTCTACCGGAAGTGTTGGCATAACCGCGCGAGTCGAACATGAGTAGCTTACGTCGGCGGTCCAAAGTGTGGCTTCACTTTTCTAAAAATAACGAAATCTCGGCAAAATGCAAAATTTGTGACAAAAGGAGTATTTGTGACAGAAGGAGTATTTCCTTCAGAAAGACCGTTGGTTAGCAAGGTTAGCTAAACTTTTTTGACCCTGCCTCTTAAAAGAATCGGAATCGAGAATCGTTGGGAACCGGAATCAAAACAAGGAATCGGAATCGGAATCAGAATCGTTCAAATTCAAACGATACCCAACCCTAGTTAGGGGTGGGTTTAGGGATCAGGGGGTGGAGTGGGTAGGTTTAGGGGTGGGTTTAGGCATCAGGCGGTGGAGTTGGGTAGGCTTAGGGGTGGGTTTAGGGATCAGGGGGTTAGGGGTGGATTTAGGGATCAGGGGGTGGAGGGATCATATTTTTGTAGAAACAGTGAAACATTCTTTTAGGATTATTTGATAAATAGAAAAATAGAGAAGCACAGCATTTATTAGAAATCTTCTAAAAGCTGAATCAAAGTATTAATTTCTCTCTTATCTCTCTAACTTTTGAACAGTACACTGTAATTATTATTTTTTTTTTTAAAGGACATCTCACAAACAAAAGTTTTGTAATATTTTAGCCAGAAATGAACTGTAACTCTAAAATGGTGTATTAAATACAATAAAAAACATGGGGTGAGACTTACAAAACAAGAAGGCTCTTCTAACGTCAGCCAATAAGCAAAGTCATTGCATAAGTGCAAGTTATTTTGATGGAATTTGACATTTTGACCACTTGGACAAACACTTTTTCTATTTGGAATAACATGCACTGATGAATTGTTCATAATAAGAACAAGAATGTACATTAAATAAGGTAAATAAGGTCAATGTTTATTTCACATTGGCTCACAAACTACTGCATAATCCAATCCAGAACATATCAGACAAAGACAAATACTTCAAGACCTTGATTTCTGGGTTTTTCACTCCACATCTCACCATACAATTATCCTGACATTCCCTCTCTGGCTCGTGATTGTGTCACAAGATCTGCCTCAATGGACGTCTTTATCAGTGCGTGTTGACAATAGAGCGCCTATGTGCGTGTTCTGTTCGGCTCACGTGTAACTGCAGTAACCATACGAACACCATCTCAGGCTCTGAGCATTCCATTGTCATGTTAATACATGAAGTTGTTGTCTGGCTACCACCTCCAGACACAAGACAAATAATCATGCAAATGCCTATACTGGGAGAACAGAAATTTTCCACCAGTTCCTCCAGACTTTTCATACGCTCTAAAAAATGCTGGGTTGTTTCAATCCAAATTTGGGTCAAATATGGACAAACCCAAATGTCGGGTTAAAAATGCAATAAAAACTTTACAGTTTTGAAAATGAAAGTTGAAGTTGGGTTAAAATTTGAAATGACAATTTTAACCCAACATTTGGGTTTGTCCATATTTTACCCAAATTTGGGTTCAAACAAGTGTAGGTTTTAAAAGCTATTGCAAATTTTAATTGGCTAATTAAAATTTGGCTATTATTTTCATAGAAAACATTTCAGTTAGTTAGCACACCCAAAACCTGTTCCGGAAGGAAACATTTACATTTTGCCTGAGGCTTTTCCCTGGAAACGAAAGCTTTTTTCCCATCTCTAGATTTCAATAGAGTTAACAAATTATTAGTGCTGTTTGCCATTGCCATTCATATTTAAAAGTAAGGATTTGTACAAACCCCAAACCCATTTTGTAAGTGACTATATAAGAGTTTTACCAGGCAGGCCATCACACAGGCAAAAGAAAATCCCATAGAATTACTTTTAAAACATGATTGAAAGCCACAAGAATGTACACTTAATTGACCACGGCTTAATATCACATGCTTTCCTGCTATATTTCAGACTTTGGAGAGAATGAAAGTGAAAAAAAGTTCCTCCCGTCCTGAAAAATGCTGACTGTAGTTTGTGTAGGCTAAATCATCCTGAATGCACAGGAACATGGAGAAGAAAATTAATATAAAAGTGAGCTTTTCATGGGTCAAAGCCAGGGTTCCCGAAAAGAAGCAGAATATGAACACTAATTGGGAACACTTATAAGAACCAAACTTTAAATGATAAGAAACTTCCATTTTTTTGGAAGTGAACAGTCAAACAACCATCAAAAAGGACTTAAAGACCCTACTATGTGATTACTACTATAAGATTTTTTATGAAGCAAATACACTGATGAGTAAAAACATCCTGACCAAATGCTATGTATTAATGTCTGGGTAGAATAGGTGGTAAGAAAACAATCAGTTCTCGTAATCAACGTGTTGAATCCAGGACAAATGGGCATGCACTCTAAAAATGCTGGGTTGCTTCAACCCAAGTTTGGGTAAAATATGGACAAACCCAGCCATTGGGTTACATTTTTAAATTACATTTTTAACCCAATGGCTGAGTTTGTCCATATTTTACCCAAACTTGGGTTAAAACAACCCAGCATTTTTTTAGAGTGTGGATAAAGATCTGAGCGATTTTGACAAGGGTCAAATTGTTATGGCAAGCGATTGGGTTCACTGTAAAAACCCAAATCCTGGGTTGAGCCTTTTGGGTAATTTGTTTGGGTTATTTTTTTTGTGTAACAACCCACACTGGGTAAAATATGGAAAAACCCACCCATTGGGATACATTTTTAATTACATTTTTAACCCAATGGCTGGGTTTTTAGAGTGCAGGTATTGAGTTATTTATCGCAGGCTTTTTGCAACCTCAGACCTTAGAGCAGCTCCATCAAAATGGTGGAAAAGTCACAATTTTTATAATAATAATAATAATTAAAATAAAGATGTCAGACGTTTTTGAAGATGGAGGAGAAAACGGGAGAAAATGAGATGGAATTTATCGGCCTTCCCTGCCTTTTTTACCCGGATTACACAGACAGATAACTTAGATGACGTTTCCAACATGATGATGACGTAATCCCTGGCGCAACGCAGACCAGCACAAGATGAAGAATTAGAGGCGTAGCAAGCTTTTGAAAAGTGTGGGGGATGGATGTGTCATTTAAATTTGGGCATGTTAAGTAGACCCCTGTCCCTCTAGGGGGGTTCGGGGGCATGCTCCCCCGCAAGAAAATTTGGTACATTTTAAGGTTAAATGCATCAATCTGGAGCACATTGAGAGCTCAAAATTAAGAGCTTCAACTGGATTCGACCCAGGCCTGTGCACGTTGAACAACGAAAAAGCATTGACTTGTTGCTTACCTAAAGAGGGCTCAAACATCTTTATAGTTATGAAATCGAGTCTGTCATTATATTCTATATTACGCTATCAAAATTACAATACTTTTGTCCTAATTTCTTCACTTGTAAGAAATAAACCCTTGAGCTTTTATTTAGGAGAAAACACAGAACACCATGCTGATCGTGTGAGCAAAGAGCGCGTTTTTTTTTTTTTTTTAAATCACGCAGCATTACAAACAGAATGCCTAACGCAAGTCTTGTACTGTTTATCCAAAAATACGAAATATAATAATGAAAACACTGGACATGTCAATAAAACATAAACATAACATCTTCCCAAACACATATCAAGCTTATTTAAAAACCTCGAAAGCATAAACACTCATTCAAAGTACCTGGAAAAGGGAGATGTAACCATAAGTTCCCGCCTCCTCAGCACGAGCTGACCGATACATCTAACACATCAAGAGAGGCGGGACTTAAGGCAGAACAGCCAATCATCAGCCGGACACACTCAAAGCCGGTGTCATGTTTGAGAGGAGACAGCCGCAGCGAGCGCGCACACACACACTGAGCGCCAGAGAAACGGAGGAGCGACTGTAGGAAGGCGTTTGTGTAAAACTGCGGAAAAACGGCAGAAAAAGTGCGGGTGTTGAACACTCTCACCGAGAAAAGTGTGGGTGTTAAAACACCCACATCCCCCACGGTTGCGACGCCCCTGTGAAGAATTATAGTTAAAAAGTATATAAATGTGTTTTGTTTTTTTTTTTTTAGAAAATGACAGATCGTTTCGCTAGATAAGACCCTATTCCTTAGCTGGGAACGTGCAGAGCCTTTTGAAGCACTTCAGAGCCCTTTGGACTTCAAAACGGTTGCAATTGAAGTCCATTGTGTGAAGCAAAATCCTGAAATGTTTTCCTCAAAAAACTTAGAAAGAAAGACTTGAACATCTGGGTGAGTAAATTTTCAGGAAATTATCATTTTGAGGTAAACTAACCCTTTAACCCAACATGTGTTCTGTCCTATATTTACCCAGCCCCTGGGTTGGAAACAACCCAAATTAGGTTGTTTTTAACCAAGAGTTTGTAGAGTGTTGATCCCGGTCAGCAGTGGTGATTTACCAACAGTGGTCTGAGGACAAACCACAAACTGGCGCCAAGTGTTGGGCGCCCAAGGCGAAGGCTAACCCTTCCAAGCCAACAGAAGGTTTACTGTGGTACAAGTCCACACAATTTTAATGATGGTTATGTGTCATGTGTCAACATCACATTCTGCTGTGTAAGGGAATGTAAGCCGCTGACCAATCAGAATGTCTAAGACAGGGATGCCCAACCTTGCTCCTGCACAGTTCATCTCCAACCCTAATCAAACATGATCTGCCTTTAATTTTCAGGTGATCCTGAAGACCTTAATTGGTTGCTTCAGGTGTGTTTTATTAGGGTTGGAGATAAACTGTGCAGGACAGTCGAGCGGCAGGAGCAGATGACCCCTGTCCACCATTGAAAACGCCTACAATGGGTATGGAAGCCTTTGGAATTAAATAATAATAATAATTCGTTACATTTATATAGCGCTTTTCTGGACACTCAAAGCGCTTCACATAGAAGGGGGGGATCTCCTCAACCACCACCAATGTGCAGCATCCACCTGAATGATGCGACGGCAGCCATATTGCGCCAGAACGCTCACCACACACCAGCTTACTGGTGGAGAGGAGACAGTGATGAAGCCAATTGGTGTATATGGGGATGATTAGGAGGCCATGATGGACAGAGGCTACTGGGATTTTTTATGACCACAGAGAGTCAGGACCTCGGTTTAACGTCTCATCCGAAGGACGGTGCTCTTTTTTAGACAGCATGGTGTCCCCATCACTTTGCTGGGGCGTTAGGACCCACACAGACCACAGGGTGAGCACCCCCTGCTGGCCTCACTAACACCTCTACCAGCAGCAACCTGGCTTTCTCAGAAGGTCTCCCATCCAGGTACTAACCAGGCTCAGCCCTGCTTAGCTTTAATGGGCAACCAGTCTTGGGCTACAGGGTGATATGGCTGCTGGCAATTGGACCTTGAAAGTGGAAGAAGGTCTGGTCTGATGAGTCCTGTTTTCATTTCCATCAGGTGGACGGCCATGTGCACCGTGATCCTGGGGAAGAGATGTTGGATGGCTGTTGGACGACGACAAGTCAGTGGAGGGAGTGTGATGCTCCGGTCAGTGCTCTGCTGGGAAACCATGGGTTTGGCCATTCATGTGGACGTAAATATGACACGTGCCACCAACCTAAACATTGTTGCAGACCAGGTACACCTCTTCATGACAATGGTGTTCCCTTTTAGGCGGATAAAGCACACTGCCACACTGCACACATTGTTCAGCAATGGTTTGAGGAACATGATGAAGAGTTCAAGGTGTTGCCCTGGCCTTCAAATTCCCCAGATCTCAGCCTGTTGGACCAACAAGTTCAATCCATGGCGGCTCCACCTCATAACCTACAGGACTTGAAGGATCTGCTGCTAATATCTTGGTGCCAGACAGACACCACAGGACACATTCGGCGCTCTTGTAGAGTCCATGCCATGTTTTGGCAGCACGTGGAGGACCAACAGCATATAGGGATGGGTGTATAAGTGGTGCTTGCCTGTGCGAAAGACGCAAGGGTGTTGTGGTTGCTGTGCCATTTCAGCCGGTTCTCATCCCAAGGCGTCATAAATTGACGCTTTTGACATTTCGTCTACATCCAACGCATATGGCACCCTTTAGCGTCAATATGAGACGTAGAAGGCGCCTCCTAGTGGTCTTACCCTAACCCAGAACTAAACCTACCAATAACCGAACGAAGCTCTAAGCGTGTTATATAGACACTAAAGGGTGCCATGTGCGTTGGATTTAGAAGAAATTTCAAAAGCGTCACTATATGATGCCCTAGGATGAGAATGTGTTGGCCATTTCTACGGTGTTCGGAGTGATTTTAACATGCTGTCATTGTACAGATAGGTGTCTAGGTGGTAATAAATTACCTTTTGGTTCCATACTCAAAAACAGTCAACACAAAAAAGATTTTACAAAATTAGAGATGTCATATTAACATGTTAAGATATTATATATGCTTTAATTGGGATTATTTTATTCTATTGAGTTTATACCAAGATTTTTTAAACCAAATCTGCATTTCATTTTTCTCCTAGTATCTCCTTTTTAGTGTGACATACTTAAGTATAATTTGCACCTGAATTTCTTTTTAGGAGTTTTAAGGTAATATTCTTTGTAAAACAGCTTTGGAGCAGTATATTTATTGAAATAGTTCAAACATTTAACGAATAGTGAGCAGAAAAAAGTTTCAAGATACAAGTGTGAGAGATGTGGGCGGGGTGCTCAAAAATTCAAGCTTGCAGATGAAAAATGAAACAAACAGATGGATGAATCATTCATAATGAGATCTAGAACATTGACAAAACAGATGCCGACTTTACTACAAGCTAAATATTTTCAAGATAATGTTTTAATAATTTCCTTTGTCTTTAGTACAATGACTATTTGCCAGTTATTTAATTTAGTCTTTATAACATCATGCTTATGCTTACTATTTCTAAAATAGTACTAAATGGAACTGCATTCATGAGAATCTATCACACTTATATTCTAGGAAGGGGGTCCCTCACAAGGAGATCACCATATTAAAAAATGTTTCATTATGGCCACCAATAAAGTTTTAGAAAGTTTCCAAACTATAGAATCCACACAATTGTATAAAGGTACAACAGAAGTACACACTTGTAACTTTCTTCATATCTTCTGGTGGAAACTTGGAACTCAGGAGGGTGCCCAGTATGAAATGAGACCTAGATGCTGTCAATACTACAGTAATGAGGGTTTGGAAGAGGCCCTATATCACTCACAGAAGCCTGTTCACGTGGACTAATGTACTGGATAGACTATGTTCCATATGTGTTCGAGGAAAAGACAGGCAGTTCTGCAAAAGCAACCACGCTCTCTCCCATTATATCCACGCTATATACTCCTCCACCTCTCCCACTCTCTCTCACCCATGGGTATCATTGTCAACTCAACACTTCCACAATTCACAACATGCCAAACTCATTTCCTAAACTTCAGAAACCCAAACTTCTAACGTTACTGTAACTTTGATGATCTACTCTTCAAAACTTGAACTTTCAAACTTCAGTCCTGCAACTTGCTGTTGAGCTACATTACACTTCTACTTTTTCCCTCACCAACTTCGCAAAAATTAACGTTGCATATTAGTGGAGTGTTTGTGTGAGATTTTAGCTTGTTGTGAAATTCACTGACACTGTAAGTTCGAACATGACATGTTGACAAAGTATTTTCTTTACATTCCTTTAAATAAATATATCTTTCGAGGAACTATTGTTGTTGCGCGGCAAGAAATATGGCATTATTGATTAAAATACCAACATAACGCTCGTGCAAGAGAAAAATTAAAGTCCAAACCTTTGAGCTTGATCTGGTCTATGAGATCATTTGCGCGTGCCAGTTGGAGATGTGAGGTCGCCAGTTTGGGATCCGAAAAAGTTACAGTTAATGGGGAAAAAAAGCGCGAAATAACTACACATCCATGGCTGAACTAGATTCTAACGTTAATGGACACCCTCGAGAATCATTCGGGCTTTGTGTGTCCTTCACATTCCAAGAGAAAGAACATAAACAGCAGTAGAAATCCCACCCTCCGTGCACGAGCATTCTCTCATTGGATGGAGACATGAAAGCAGCCCAGTGTTCGAGATCAGGAGACCAGCGAGAACAAAACACGAAACCCGTTCAACGTCCTCGCTCTGTTTCTAAGAAAGACAAGTAAAAGAAAAAAAGGCAAACAAAAATCAAATAATTAAAAAGGATGTGGAAAGAAATAAGAGCGGTAAAAGAGGTTCTAGGTCTAATTCTAGCAAATGTGAGGTAATCCAAAAACTCTTTGCAAATAATAATTTATTTAAAAATATGCTCACATTAACTCTTGTTTGTATGTCTAATATGTCAACAATGTAAAAAAGCTCTCATTCAGTAATGAGTGACATGATTTATCATTGCATTGATATTTTTAATTCAAAACGGCAAAATTACATTTAAAAAGTTGAGTAGCTAATTTGCATAACTGCATTACTGTGGGTCGTTAAATAGCCATCGTAAAACAGTCAAATATTAACGCACTTGCACTTAAAGGAGTAGTTCACTTAAAAAAAAAAAAAAAAAAACTTTTGCTGATAATTTACTCACCCCTATGTCACCCAAGCTATCAATATCTGTCTATCGTCAGTTGAAAAGAAATGAAGGTTTTTGATGAAAACATTCCAGGATTTTTCTCCATATAATGGACTTCATTGGGAACCAAACGGTTCAAAGTCCAAAAGACAGTTTCAGTGCAAACTGCAAACTGTTCAAAGGGCTTTAAACGATTCCAGACAACGAATAAGGGTCTTATCAAGCGAAACGATTGGTCATTTCAAAAATGAATAAGTTTAAGTTTTATAAGCACAAATGCTCGCCTTGCTCTGTTCTGTGATGAGTGTTTGTGACTCTCCTGTTCAAACTCATTCATCAAAATGAACAAATCTTTTTTCGAGTCATGACTCGAAGGATCCTAGGTAAGGCACTTATTCATCGTCTGGTGTCGTTTACAGCCCTTTGAACAGTTTGCACTGAAACTCTCATTTGGACCTTGAACCATTTGGTTCCCATTGAAGTCCATTATGGAGAAAAATCCTGGAATGTTTTCATCAAAAACCTTAATTTCTTTTCGACTGAAGAAAGAATGACATGGACATCTTGGATGACATGGGGGTGAGTAAATTATCAGCAAAAGTTTTTTTTAAAAGTGAACTACTCCTTTAAAAGTGTTGCGTAAATTTCGGACATGGGCTACTTCTAGTCACATACTGATTTTCGCCTATATAGCAGGGCCGTAAACAAGTTCCTCCAATAATTGGAAATGGCCATGTTGTTTGAGGCCACCATGATGGCCACAACAGCGCTTGTCAAAAAATTGAACATTGAGGATTTGAACGACACTGTTCAGTTTTCAGCTATGGTATCATTTCCCCATCCTCCATTCCGCTGGATCCCCAGGGTACATTTGGTCATTGGACCGGACTGCAAATAATTCTTCCCTATAAGTGGGTCAGAGCCCGGCCATTCTGTGACAGTGTGGCACTGGGTTTTCTTGCCAGAGAACTGGCCATAATGCCACAATGAGACCTTGGCAGAAAGCCCAGTGTGGCCATGAGACGCTGGAAATAATTGAACGGAGACCCACTTAGATACTAAAAGACAGACCCAGTAAGAAAGAGAACAAACTGGTTAGCATTTCTGCTGCTTGCAATGAATATAGAAATCCTTTTGATTTTATTGTCATAGCACCCGATTACATTTCTAAAGCATTAGATACACAAATTGTTTTTTCTATCTATAGTGGGAACTGAAAATGTATCAATAATTATTAACATTTGGTCTCAAACTATAGCTAGCCACTACTGAGTTAATTTATTTAAACTTGCAACCATATTAGAAATTCTAACCTGTTGCATTTTATTTTAATCTTTACTTAATGTTTAATGCTTGAAAATAATTCTAATAAAATAAATGCAAAACATAATTTTCATAATACACGATTCAAACGTTTGTGATCAGTAAGATAATTTATTACTTTTATTAAGTGACAATAAAGACAATTATGCAACAAAATATTTCTATTTCAAAGAAATGCTGTTCTTTTGAACTTTCGTTTTATTCAAGAATACAATTTGTTTTTCTAATTTTCAAAAAAATATCAAAATACTCTTAGCAAAATTGATAATAAAAAGGTTTCTTCAGCAGCAAATCAGAATTATTTCTGGAGTAATGATGCTGTAAATTCAGCTTTGAATCACTGGAATAAATTACATTTTACAATATATTCAACTAAAAATATGTTTTTTAAATTAACTAAATTTAAAAAAATAATTATAGATGATTTAAAATTGGACTCAAATTTACATGCATTTGAAAACCATGACAGGGACTAAACAGATAATTTTTAAATGAAATCTTTTATTGTTTAATGCACTGCCTCACACATACACTGGATTCCTTTGTGATGTGCAATATGGGACAATTACTATGAGAATGTGATGGCGAATGGCTGCGACTAGATTTGCCGAGTAGTAATCTCATGTTTAGAGTCGAGCAGAAACACTTCCACATCTGTAAGCACAGAATCAGATGTGTGTAACTCTGAGCCGTTTCTTTATGCCATGACAGAAAGAAACATCTCCACACCCGACCTCATTCCTGTGTGTTCAGCACAGCATATAAAGGCAACTATACGAATACAAAAATAAAATCAAATAAAAGCAACCATTTGCCAGACTTCCTGCTCATACACAGATAACACAATACATTAAATCACAAAGTTACACCGCAAAAAAAAAAAAAAAAAAAAAACTGGTGGGGGAAAGCCACGTTAGAAAGAACAAATCATCAAAAAGAAGTGTACACCCTATACCCTGAATCCTTCGTGACCCTAGGAACCGAGGGTAAACGCTAGACGGTGTTCACCGCTGCAGTCAAACACACACATCCACGTGGCAGTGCAACCCCATGACCGTAGCGAAAATACGGAAATAAAAAGTCATCCAAAAACATTGTTCTAAACATTTCAATTTATGGGTTTGTTTTTGACGTATATGCACATGAATGTTTGTTCTCTCTCAAAACATATACACTCGATTCATCGGCAGATATGCCTGGTTATAGCGCACCAGGGGCACTTAAACGGAGTTATTTCACCCTGTAGCTTTTAATCCTCCCGTGTCGGGGTCGAGGACGCGCCGTTTTTCGTTTAAAGCCCCTGTGCATCTGACTTCTCTTTTCTCCGAACACTTCCTGCACCCTCCCTTCCTTACAAACCTTCATCTTTTCCCCTGGAGACACAGATACAGATAAAGTTGGAGAGAGAGAGAGTGAGAGATTGAGAGAGAGGGGGAGTGAGTGTGCGATCAGCTGAACGCCGAGCCGACCCCTTGCGTCCCACGTCGTCTCTCAGCCCATCTCTTTCCACTGCCGGTAAAACTCGGTGATGTTCTTCAGCTCCATGCCTGCCGCTGCCACCGCCTGGACAGACACCTACAGCAGGACCAACAGAAAAACTGTGTAAACACCAGTACATCATACAAACGGACATTACGACCAAAACCCCAACGGGTCTTACGGAGAAACATCTGGATAATTCTACTCGGTTGGGGAGTTACTAAGTAAAAGATGTGATGCTACGAAATAGCATAGCTTTTCTAATTAAGATATTAGAAAATAGAAACATGTACGAAATAACACGTAAAATTCGAGAAAATTATTGCAGTCTAATTAAAAATATTGATTTAATTTGAATTAATAATAAAAAAAAATGGTTTAAATGAATGAGTCACTTATAAAGACTTGTTTCATTACCAGATGAATCAGCATTGTAACCTCTCAATCGGGTCATGGGGTCTATACGATCCCAATTGACTTTTACTTAATAAAAAAAAAGGTTCCCTTTATCTCAGTGGAATAAGATGTTGTGACTTTTCATACATTATCTATTTATACACACACACACACACAAAAAAAAAAAAAACTGGGCTTGATTCGGTTGTTCTGTTTACACTTCTGGTCTTCAAGGTCAATATGACCCCACATTGAAATGAATGGGAAATATGAAAAAAAAAACTAAATATATTTTTTTCATGTGTCAAAAAAAAAAAAAATCCGGCATAAATCAGAAATTTTTTACACAGAAATGAAGGCCTAGTACTAGAGTATAAATGCAATGTATCGTAAAAAATAATATTTCATATGCAAGCTAATGGTGTAGTTGAGCAATTGTGTGGTATATGGATACAAAAGTACTTTATATCTCCAAAAACACAGCATTAATGAATAGATGAGAAGTAAACAAAAAAAATTATATATTATTTGTATGATTAAAAATGTGTATTTTTTGTACAATTACTCAATCAATTGTTGGGGTCGTAAAGACCCCGAAGCCCAGAAGTGTAAACAGGAAACGAAGACCATTTGAAGGGTTAAATGGATCTCTAGAATGAATGTTTTGATGACAAATGCATTTTTAAACAGTCGCTTGTCGTCACCTACAGGTGTGACAATGTAAATGATACAATCATTTGAAGCATCAAGTTACTTTCAAAAGGTGATTTGATCATTTTTTTTACTATAAGCTTTTATCCCAGTACTTCTGTGGTTATTTGAATTACTACATCACAGAAATAATGATACTGTTTGGTTGAAAAGCTGTTCCATATGTGACCCTGGACCACAAAACCAGTCATATGGGTACATTTTGGCCGGGATACAATTTTTTGAAAATCTGTAATCTGAGGGTGCAAAAAAAAAAAATCAAAACATTTAGAAATTTGTCCATTTATGTTCGCGTTTGTGCTGCATCCACCCAAAAAAAAAAAAATGTTTTATTTATTTACAGTAGGAAATTTACTAAATATCTTCATGGAACAATCTTTACTTAATATCCTAATGATTTTCGACATAAAAGAAAAATCGATCATTTTGACCCATACAATGTATTGTTGGCTATTGCCACAAATATACCCGTGCTACTTGTGACCAGGGTCACATATAAACATGACAAGACAACTGCTCTCTCTGACTCAGTGGCAGCACCAAAGCAGATTGATACTTTTCGTGTGATCAATGCTTTAATAGACACGGGCAAATTGTTGTCATTTAGGAATAAGATCACGTGGGTGTTCGAATCGAGTTAATCTTTAAATGATTAATCGTGGAGTTCTCATACTGTTATACATTTTTGGTCATACTGCCAACCAATACCACTATAAAAGCCTATTTAGAGTCTTCTAACGCACAACTGACCTTCATGGAAGCTGATCTTTCAGTCAGCTCCTCCAATGAGTGTCCTGTCAAAATGGTCACCATGCCAGCGGTGTCTTCATCTCCACTGCTCTGAGATCCCGTCAGCTGACGACAGCTGTCCACCATCTTATACAGGTGCCTGCCAACAGGAACAATCAATGCAGCGATGCAGTCTGCAGAAAACCCTACAGGGCTTTAAAGGGGTGGTGAAATATGATTTAACTTAAGTAAGTGTGTACTGTTGCTGTTTGAGCATAAACAACAGTATCAAAGTTACAACGCTCAAAGTTCAAAGCAAAGGAAGATATTTGCTTTTAAAGAAAAGGACTGCAACAAACAGCTGGTAGGGACTACACGACATTCCTCCTGGGTTAGTGACATCACCAACCCTAAAATGTGCATAAACCCCGTCCCCGGGGACACGCAGTCCATGTTAAGAGGAAGAGCTGTTGTATAAGAGTACATGTGTGAGTCTGCTCAAACTTTAGCATCCATCTTTTCACATGCAATAGAAAATAACTCTGTCTGCATCTCACAACAGTTCCTATATGAGCGATTTATAGATTACATGACAGAATATCCTAATTGAAGATAGTTAACTCCACATCAGCAACATAAATTCATCAACTAAACATTCAGAGACGTCCTGTTGTATTCTACATGTTGTCACGTCTTCTTGAGCATCTCCATCTTTGACTGACTCCGTTTAAACGTTAAGGGAGAACAGTTTCTGTCATTTTAGTGTGCCTGCGTGAGGAAATCGCAGCTGCTAACACACACAAGCTCTTGAAGCCCCGCCCTCTGCAGCAGCTCATTTGCATTTAAAGGGGCAGGCAAAACTTTAACATGCTATATAAAAATCTCTGTGGGATATTTTGTGCTAAAACTTCACACACACACTCTGGGAGACTTATTTTACATCTTGTGAAAATGGCATTTTACCACCCCTTTAAAATCCCTTTGCTCTGAAACAAGAAGTGAAAATGATAGGGCTTACCATGCTTCTATGTCCTGTCGCTTTAATTTGTCCCTCTCAAAGCTTCTTCCCGACTCTTTTTGACAGCGGATGTACCTGTTTCATAATAAGTACGAGTAAATGCTCAGGCATGACACATTAAATCATTGACTTTGACTGTTTAATGGTGCTGTTAGAATCGGGCGTCATGCTCTACAGTTCTGCAGTCTGGAACAAACAGAGCCACAATCCTAGTGTGCGCTGAGCTCAAGATGTACCTGTTCCCTTTCCGAAACTCTGTCTCAAGGAAGCGGATGCCATCTCTCGCTCCAGAGTTCTCTTTCTTCAGCATATCCAGACCATCAATCACTGCAAGAGATCAGAAATATATATTGATTGATCTTCCCTGGCGGCTAGCACCTTCTGAGCAAAATGCCCATTTAAGATTACTTTTCATTACATATGAGGTGCCAAACTGGAGATGTTTCGATCTTAAATTATTCAAAGTGTAGTAATTAAAAAAAAAACGAGTGTAAAAACTGTTAGGCTATTAAAAATATTTGCACATAAAATCAGAGGGCTGCCAAGGCTCCCACTCTTTTTTTTTTTACCAATGAATCTCCATTTACATGTAATTTCCCATTTCTAGAAAGAGTAAGGATTGTTTAAAATCATTCTGAGTCATGTTAATGAATAATTCAGGATGATTTTGGCTTTGAAAGAATGTTTTGCCCATTTCAGGCTTAACTATGGTTTACAGTCTAGTTTGTATACTGCTACAGAATTTTTATTAATAAACATGAATAAGCTTTATATTTTTATTGTTTATTTTTAGTTTTCATTGTAATTAAAGTTTCTGTAATTTTGTCATTTTTAAAAATATTTTTTATATTGCGGCAGTGGTTCATGTAGTTTGTCTACAAACCGGAAGGTTTGTCTCGTCTTGTTGTGAGCACAACCATGTGCCCTTCTGTTTACGTATGTTTTGTCTGTTTGGTGCAACCACATGGCTTCCTGCATGTTTCCTTGTGCCATGTGCTCGGCTGTCTATTGTGTAGCCCTACCCATCTTGTTATCGGTTTATTGGTTAATGTTTGCTCCTGATTTAATCATTTGCCCCACCTTTTTACCTGCCTTGCTGTTTCCCTATTTCTTCTCCTTGTGTTTGCCGTCCTGGATCATCATTGTTGGTCATGGCATGTCCTTGTATATTGCCAAATCGTCAAAGTCAAGTCTGTTCGGTTCAGTTTTTCCCCCTCGGGGTAGTTTTTGTTTTATTTTATTATTTAATAAAGAAATTAAACCCTAACCTGCATTTGAGTCCTCGCTCCTACCACCATTGTGACACTTATTTTGAGGACAGAACCACCCGATCGAGAGCTGGATGAAACATATGAGCGCCCATCTGTTTTCAATGTAGCTAACTTCATGACATCTACGCACTTATTAAACTTTGACAGGTGAGGCAATGTTAAAAGATGGTCACCGCGACATTGTAACATGATGTGCTTTTTGAAACAATTTTAATAGTTTCTTTAACGTTAGATTATCAGCTCTGAAAATATAATAATTGTACTAGAAACACCGGAGACCGAAAATGTAAAGTATACGCTACGAGTCGGACGAGACAGCGTTATTTTGGCTTCATTTAAATAACCGAAAATGATTTTTAATAGTTTTAGTTAGCAAAGTAATTGATTGAATTAATTTCCATGACATTTCCAGGCTCTCCTGAAATGTCCAGATTTGGACTCGTGGACTGACCTGTGCGAGGGATGATGATGATGAAGCAGCCGCTGGCAGCCAGCTGTCTGAGCAGCCCCAGGTGCTGGCAGAGAACAGCGGTATCTGGCACCAGATAAGGAGACATGGAGGACTGGGCTTTGGGTTGCTGCAGACTGCCCTCCAGCTGAGAGACCTCCAACTGCAGAGAGAGAGACAGACAAGGAAATGGTTCATTACTTCTACAATTCATTGAGTCAATTTGGATAAATGCTGTGAAGACGACGTGCATCAATGAAAGTCAAAAATAAACCCAACAGCTGGTCTGACCTGTAGCCGCAGCTGGGCCATATCTCTCATGAGCCGGTTTCTGCGAGCTTCCTCCTCCGCCTGCGGATGAGATGAGGCAAGGTCAATATCACGTCTGTGTAACCTCAAAACATTACTCAGATTTGACCCTTAGTAAACACAAGGTGTGAATAAGCAGCTAAATATATTTTTGCCCTTAACCCTTATGCTGCATTAGGGACATTTTTGGTCTTTTGCAGTTTAATTTCTTTGACCATTTTGGCTGTTTTAATGCAAATGGTATGAAATTTGGCAAAAATTGTGACTTTTTGGATACATGTAAAAAATGTGATCCCATTTTGCAAAATATGTATAACACACACTGTGTAGATCAAATAGTAACACTCAGCACCATAAAGACCAAAAATGGCCCATTGAAACCCATTAAAACGTTGTTTAAATCTGAGGCTGTCAGTAATACATGAAACATGATTTTTGCACAAACATCCTTTCATTTTGAAGCAAAAGCATTATATTTGCATTATATAGTGTATTCCACCAGATGACGTCACTACATATTTATTCCCTATGGGTGGAAATGCACCTTATTTTAGGCAATAGGCAATGTTTAATAGGTGGCCATTTTTGGTCTCTAACGCGCTAAGTGGGATTTTTTGCAAAGTGGGACTGTGATAATCCGAATCTAAAGTTTTCTCTTTGCATTTAGTTTATTGAAAATAATTGATTTTTTGTGTTTTTTCCTCTTATACAAATCGATGGTTTCGCAAACAAAACTGGTAATTAAAGGGTTAAAATCCTGAAATTGAATACATTTTTGGTAGTTATGATGAGAACTGATGCTGGTTAAAAGATTTAACTTGGTAAAAGTGGAAAATAATAATAATATATAATATTTTAGGCAATGTTTAATATGTGGCCATTTTTGGTCCTTAATGCACTCAACGGTGTTAAAAATCTAATGCAGCACAAGGGTTAAAGAGGAAGAGAATTACATTTAATAGACTGGAAAACACAAACTCAAAAAGAGTGGTGATTTGTCCATGTTTCTTTTCTTTTTTCTTTTTTTTTTAAGAATAACCTTAAAGTAGAGATTAATGGTTAAACCACAGATGGATATGACCTTACAATTCTGGGAAGTAAAATACAAAAAAAGGCACACATTTCAACTTCAATATTGTAAGAGTGAGGGAAAATATAAGGACAGAGAGATAAGCATTACATTTAAACTACAAGCATTGGATCTTTTGTCAATTTTAAGATGGTTTTGGAGATTGCATTTATTTGCATAACATGCCCTTATTGTGCCAATGAAGTTGAGTCATGCTCCTGCTTCAGATTTATGTTATACCATGCATATTTCTTGTTTTCAGTTTCTTGTGTACACTAGCATTCAAAACACTTGACACTGACAGCACAGGTTGATCCTTAAAAAAGGGACATTTTTGAAATATTTGCAATATTATTGTCTGTGACCATAAATTACTTACTTGAATTTTTTAATTACGTTAGAATTATTGCACTCGATCACACAAGCCACAAATCAATAGTAGGTCAGCTCATATGCATGGTTTGCCAGATTGCAAAGATTAAGAAAAACACCAGGCAGAAAATGTATCTTTTTAAGAGGAAAGTTCTGATTGGGGGATTTAAGCTCATGATCAGTAGCGGCTCGTGACCCTAAATTTAGGTAGGGCAGAATCTGGGTCTTAGCGCTTGTTTATGATAACATGCATAGAATCACTTTAAAGGGGTCATATGATGCGTTTACACATTTTCCTTTTTCTTTAGTGAGTTATGTAGCTGTTTGTAAGTTACAAAGCTCAAAGTCTCCTATAGACCATTTCACAAGATGTAAACACTGGTTCAGAAGCACTTCCTGTTTCAGTTTGTAACTGTTTTCTTTATTTCACATGTAAAGAAAACATCTTAAAGATGTCTGTTTAACTTTTTTTGATTCAGTTTTAAATGTTCTGTTGGTTGTATTTTATCCCAGCTTTTATGTAGTGTTAAAAAACTGAAACAGGAAGTGCTTCTGGACCAGTGTTGTTTACATCTTGTGAAATGGTCTATAAAAAACACCTAGATTGAATTCTCCCTTGCAGACCTACGTTACTCTGTGGAAATATTTGCATAATGCCACCCAAATGCCTACTCAAAGAAAGAAGGCGTGACTTCAGTGGTCAGTAGTGTTGTCACAACCATGCTGTGGAGATGCTGTGTGTTTCTATATGAAAGCAAAAGCTGCACTTTATTTGGCCTTCCAGAAGTGGAGGTAATTAGCAATCAGTGGTTAAGATTTATTTACAACACGGTTCCAGGACAGTACAACTCAAAAATAGGGCTGAACGGTTAATTGCATTTGCGATAAAATCGCGATATGATGAAACGCGATTTTGTAATCGCAAGAGCTGCGATTACACTGGTCACGTGACACGCGAAAAAAAATGGGTCTGCAAGATAAAGCATCAACTTGCCACGCTACGCGGTCTGGCGTTCAGAAAAGAACAATTAATTGTGTTATTTATTCTCTCCTCTCCTCAACAATCCTGGATCGATTCAGAGAATTTCAGAATCGAGTCTGAGCTTATAGTTTTTAAACACAGATGCGTGATGACGCTGCGCGTGCTTTAGAAACGAACCGCGTTCTGAATCTGCTTGCTTCTATTTTCTCGCTCTCTCTCTTCCTCACTCACACACACGACACCGCTCGAACCTTCCAAAACATAGTAACGTTATTTCATAAAGTTCGGGATTGAACCGAATTACAAGGACATTCGCGGGCTTCATTGAACAGGTTTTGCCGCTTTGCTTGATGTTATAACGTTACACTGTTGCAGTGCGCGTTCTCTCCCGCGGGCATTATTTATGTCTTTTGGAATGCAGTTGGCTTATATATTAAAACCATGAAAATCACTGAGAAGGCTGCTTTCATTTTAAAATACTAACGCGTGCTTTGTGAAGAGCGCTCGTGCATGCGGCCGTGAGCGACTCATTGGTAAATGTACTTGCATGTCAAAATGCTTTTATGACGCGAAATTAATGTAAACACGGTCAGTTATATCTTAAACCAACAGGACAAACCACATTTACAATTTCAAAAGAGATATATGCATTCGTGTGAATGCAGCTTATCGTATCTAAACTGAGGGGAAATCACTCCAGCGTTTGAATGAAAAACATTCAGACAGCCTACTTTTAAATACAGAGACCACTCTTTCTTTATTGCTTGTAATGTTTTTTTTTTGTTTCTCTTAATTTACTAGCTTTTATATTTTGAAGCTATATTATTTTATATAGCCTATTTAAAATTCTTAACATGTAATTGGTTTAATTAAATGTTTTTTTATATTTATTTTTTTAAAGTATGTGTTTTTACACATGTAATTAAATCCATATTTTAAGAGTTATTAAGATTAATTAATAAGAAAAAAAGTAGATCGGATCATGAGCGATCTAAAGATTCCCATCCCTACTGTACAATGATTTATTGCTTGTCTTTGTCGACTAATACGGAAGGTAAATAACTTTTTTTTTTAAATCGCATATTAAATCGCAATCGCAATATTGGTTAAAAAAAAAAAAAAAAAAAAAAAAAAATCGCAATTAGATTATTTTCCAAAATCGTTCAGCCCTAACTCAAATGTTCATGTGTGTGAAGTGCATTTTACGTCAGATATCAGATCCATTTTGCCAATCGGAAAACAACAGATCAGAACACAGAGAGATGACTGAAGGAACAAATAAATAAAGCTGGAATTGAATTCAAGCTTACAAACCTAAACCAACAGAAGAGTCTTCTTAAAATACAGCAGGACTCTCAAACTCTGAGCTTGGGTTAACAGCAGGGACAGAGAGTTCACGCTGACTGCAGTGGTCATGATTTGGTGGCGTCTTAAGAGAGAGACCCGCGCTGTTGACTACAGCCTTATTCCATGAATGCCTGGCAGTCTATGACATGCTTTTCATTCGCAGACCCTGAAGGTTTTAATGAAATTGTACCAGAAAGGGCCGCCTCTTCACCGGCACAGCAAGGTGGCACTTCAAGCATCATTTGTTCTACCCGTAAGGGCTGCATGGTTGCTTGGCAACATACGGCTCTCAGGCAAAAGCTCACAAATGTGGCGAGGTTTTATGAAAAAGCCTCGTTTTCTTTACCGCAGACATGTCTGTGTAGACCCTATCATTTAGAGGCACTTTCCATGACTATTTTGGCATGTTTTTAAATGCTACAGCTACACCAAATCACGAGCCAATGCACCGAATACACAAAAGAAATCAGCAGATTTACTGTTTTCTGAGAAAATAGTTTCTAGTGCAAACTGAAGCAAATCTATTATTGTTAAACTAATACTTTGGTTTGTTTATTTCATACATTACAATTAAATGTCATGTCTTTTACCATGCGGAACTGGGCTTTGGCCTGCTGAATCAGATTCTCCTGCTCTGATTGGCTGATGCTGGTGAAGATGCCCGCCTCTGGGTTGAAGTGTAACACGTTGCCTTGGAGACTTGTGAGGAAGTGACCAAAGCTGCGAATGCAGCACACGCGCACCACACACTGGACAGCACAGAGAAAACAAGACATAAATGAAGAACATGAGAGAAAGCAAAACACAATTGCACTTGGGTAATTTAATGAAATCCTCTGCTCACTAATTAGCTGGAAGCAGCTACTTGATTTTCCCTGAACAATACATTATGACACTCAAGCTGGGATGAGTGAGAATCCTAAGAAATGTAATGATTCCAACTGTTTTTAATAGTACTTTTGAAAGCACTAAATAATTCATCCCAATATATATCATTATTTGGTGCATTCAAAAGCACTACTAAAACATTTGGAATCATTACATTTATTATCAATGTTGGAAACAGTTGTGCAGCTTAATATTTTATTTATAATCAATTATACTTTTTTCATGATTCTTTGATGAATAAGAAGTTGAAAAAGAACAGCATTTATTTAAAAAAGAAATATTTTGTAACAATATACACAACCATTCAAAAGTTTGGGGTCATTAATTATTTTCTTTCTTTTACTGAAAGAAATGAATACTTTTGTTTAAAAAGCATTTGTTAAATGTATTAAATAATCATATTTTAAATAAATGTAGCTCTTTTTAACTTTATATTAATAAATAAATCCTGAAAAAAGTATCACAGGTTTCAAAAAATATTGGGCAGCACAACTGTTTCCAACATTGATAATAAATCAGCATATTAAAATGATTTCTGAATGATCATGTTACAATGACAGGAGTAATGGCTGTTGAAAATTCAGCTTTGCATCAAATAAATAAATTATATTTTAAAGTGTATATATAAATAGAACCATTATTTTAAATTGTAATAATATTACTGTTTTTTTTTCCAGTTTTTTTATGCAGCTATATATTTATATATACATTTAAATGTCAGCTTGATGAGCATAAGAGAATAGTAATCTTAAACATTAGACAAGATTATTTATTTATATATATACAGTATATACATACACACACACATATATATATTACATATACACTTCCTTTCAAAAGTTTTGGTTCAGTAATATGCTTTCTAAATATGTCTTTTATGCTCACCAAGGCTGCATTTATTTTTTACACTTTATTATATTAAAGTATATTATTTTAAAGTAAAATAAAAGTTTAAAGTAAAAAAAGTAGGGTGGTGGTGATGGCGCAGTGGATAAGACACATGCCTTTGGTGTGAGAGTCCCAGGTTCGAATCCACTATGAGACACCAATGTGTCCCTGAGCAAGACACTTAACCCTAATGTTGCTCCAGAGGCGTGCGACCTCTGACATATATAGCAATTGTAAGTCGCTTTGGATAAAAGCATCAGCTAAATTAATAAATGTAAATGTAAAATAAAGGAAAAAATCTAGTATTTAAAAAACAAAGCAGTAACCTGGTAAAACCAGTTTTCCAAATTTTAACAAATTAACACATGGAAAAATTTAAATCCTAAATGAAATATATGATTTGATTATATGAAGAATGCCACAATTTTTATATATGACACAAACAAATTGTAAAAATCAATTCCAAATGACATAAAGAGGTAAGTGTGATGTTACCTCATCCAGAGGGGTAAGTGGGGGTCTCTGGCTAGTGAAGTCCAGGCGTCGATGGGCTACGCTGAGGGCAGGAAGGTGGCGGAGGGCCAGATCCTCGGGCAACAGCAGTGTCTGGACCAAACCAGGCTGCTCACACTCACTCAGGAGTTTTGTTACATCCTTATTCAGACCTAAATCTGCAACAGAACGAGAGAAAAAGATTGCGTTATGAGGGAAATTAAAGGATATTTCTACTTCAATTAAAAAAATAATAATAATAACAATGACTTCTCTCACCAGTTTCTAATATCTTGCTGCCCTCAGGAAGTAGATTAAGCAGCACTGAAAGTCTGTTCCACAAGCTCTGAGAACTCTGTTTGAGACCAAAAGCCAACATAAGTAAGTAAGTAAGTAAAAGTTTATTTATATAGCACCTTTCACAGGAATAGGGCCACAAAGTGCTTTACAACAAAAACAATTTATATCATAAAATACACACAATAAAAACATAGACAGTACATGATCATATCAACCCACAGGTAGCTAATTGAAAGCCTGAACAAATAAATGTGTCTTAAGTCTGCATTTAAACACATCAACAGAATCAGAGGAGCGCATAGACGGTGGAAGGTCATTCCACAACCTGGGGGCAACTGCCTGAAAAGATCGGTCACCTCTAGTACGGTAGCGAGTGCGTGGAACCGTCAGCAGGTTCTGATCCACAGACCTCAGAGCACGTACAGGTATACCAAAGTGTAGCGAAGCAACAACACCAACAAAAAAACTATAGTGTGGTTTTCTCAAGAAAAATGCAGAATTTTCAGATGTACCTGAGCACACATGAGGATGATATCAGTGTTCGTCCTCAGCCAATCCAAAAAGACCTTCACCACCTGGATGAGACCCTGATTGGTCAGAATCTCCAGTCGCTCAGAAAGGGTTTTCTCACTGGGAAGAGACTGGTTGCTGTGAACACTGCCCTCAGAATCAGAGTCAGGATCTGTAAACAGCAAATCAAATAATCTTAGTTTTTTGTTTGGACTAAAATCTGCACTTACTTAAGAAAATAATAGTGCTTCAAAGACAGGGTAACATCATAGCGTTAAAGGGGCTTTAAGCATTTTTACTGATAATGTGTGAATAGCTTGTAACAAAACTTTAAAAAAGAGACTTTGCAGACTGTCTATGAAAGCCTGTAGACTGATTGGACCTGAAGGACTTTGGTTATATGCAAATGAAGTGTAACATCAGAGTTTCAAACTTCAAATTTCTTAAACAAGTACTACTACTACTTTTCAACAGTTTGGTGTCAGAAAGATTTTTTAAAGTAAATAGTTTCATAATATTAGAAAAGATATCTAAAAAAAAAAAAAAAAAAAATGCGGTTCTTTTGAACTTTCTTTTCACCAAAGAATTCTGATCGTTTCCATAAAACATATTAGGCAGTGCAACTTTTTCCAACATTGACAATAAAATATCTAGTATATAATATTAATCTTAATAATAAAAAAAAAAAATCTTAAGCACCAAATCAGCATATTAGAATGATTTCTGAAGTTAAAGTTAAAACAGAAAAGTTATTTTAAATTGTAATAATATTTCACAATATTAACGTTTTTTAATGCATCTTCTAAATAAATACAGTTTTGGTGAGAACAAGAGACTTCTTACCAAGCTCAAAAGTGTAATGTATGAAGAGTTCAGATGCAAAAGCCTCTAAATGCCATTTGAAATTTTCTTCTTTAATGATGATTTTTATCAAACTTGTATATTTAAGTTCAGTAATTTCACTTAAATAACAATTAATAGGTAATTATCATTGCCATTTAAGTGAAATCACTGAACTTAAATATACAAGCTTGATAAAAATGATCATTCTAGAAGAAAATATCAAATGGCACTTAGAGGCTTTTGCATCTGAACTCTTCGTATATAAAAAAAGTTAAATTAATTGCAAAAAACTAAAATGACTTCTCTGTATGCAATATACCTTTGTCGTTGGTTCCATTAGGGATCTCTGGACTCATGTGCTTCTGTGTTTCCCCAGTAGGAGGTGTGGCTTCTTGTATTGGGGCGGGGTTTGAGTCTGGGGTGGGGTTAGTGGGAGCCGCAGGGCGGAGCAGAACATTGCTAAAGGTGGGGGCGAGCCGGAAGCAGCGTTTTGCCTGGAAGAGCTGAGAGGACATGGCCTGCAGGTTACTGCTGATGCTGGCATCATTAGACACTAAAGGGCCGTTTGTTACTGGAGGGGTCGAGTTTTCCTCTCTAGATGGTTGCGGCTGCTCGTTTTCCTCTTGTTGCTGTTGTTGTGGCGCATTCTCTGCATCCTCCATGTCTTCCAAGTCCGAACGAGATTCCTGACTGTTCATGTCGGAATCCGTCTCGACGTCAAAAGCAGTGCCGCCCTCCTCCTCTTCTGAACCACTTTCGAAGCTGCCATCCTCCGCCAGTGGTCCCTTCCGTCCTTCCCTTCCTAAAGTGTTTATCTGGACCCTAGTTGCTCCCAGACCGTCGACCGGACCACCGCCTTCCTCGTCCTCTTCTTCGTCACTCTCAAATCCCTCGCTCAGGTCGCTCTCGTCCTCCTTGTGAGCGCAGCGTCTGCGGCGAAGCATGGAGAGCCGTGAGAACTTCCGCTTCTGTTTTTGCTTCTCCTCAGCCGATCTCTTCTTCTCCAGGCTTTTCTTCATCCCCACTGTACTTCCGTTCCCCTTAGTCACATCTTCCTCATTCCCCTTGTCCTCCTCTTCATCATCCTCCTCTTCCAGCGAGCCGTTCTGCAGGGTCTTCTCCTCTGAGAGGGCAGCACCACTGTGGTCTCTGACATCAGCGTCATCTACGAACAAATGCATCACATTGGGAAGGGTAGTTTTAACACATAACAAGAAAAAAGGTTACACTTTATTTCATTCTACTAACTATAAGTAACTTTCATACGACATGTCAACTAACTGTCATTAGAGTATTAGTAGGCTGTAGTTAGGTTAGGGTTCAGGTTAGGAGAACAATTTGACTTGTAGTTGCTAAGTTACTTATAGTCAGTTGAATGTCTTTTGGGGGAACAACAAAATAAAGTGTTAGCAGATATTAAGCAGACAGTCTACTCATACTCTAATGATAGTTAGTTGACATGTAGCGGCAAAGTTACTTATAGTTAGTTGAATGTCTAAAGTGGACTTTAAAAATAAAGTGTTACCAGAAAAAAAATAAAAATAAATCTTTTCCAAACCCTAGAGAGCTGCCTAACTAGACAGCAATTTAAGGCATCATAGGTGCTTTATTACAAAAAATTAGAGCCAGACCGATATTATCGGCCGATATTAGGGATTTTTCAAACTATCGGTATCGGCAGTTATAATGGCCGAAAAATGAATATTTCAAAAATAAAATAAAAACGGACGAAACACGCTTAAATCATCATCTCTCCTTGGCATGTTATATTGAAAATGTATGTTTTACAATTTGCAGTATGACGTTATCTATTGCTAAATTATGGCTCATCATATACTAGCTAACCACAAAGCTAGCTAATGCCACTATCATCAGTGGAAGACTGCTAATGTTTACATTAATGAGCTTGGAAACCACAATGAACTTTTTCTCCCTAAAAAAAGTAATGATTACTGTATTTATAACAAGCATATCTCTAGTTACAGTCCCTGCATTGTAAAATGTAAGTTAGACTTGTGAGGAGTGAACAATTAGACATAGAGAAAAAGTATCAAACGTAACTGATGATTGAAAATGGTTTGATGTAGCTTGATGGAAAGAATTTAAAAAGTGCAAGTGAAGGGATAAGCACGCTTACATTGTAATTATAAGGTAGCTTATAAGGCAATGTAGGGACTAATTATTATTTTATTTATCAGAACTTTAATATTATTTTGATGATGAAAGAAACAAGTTTATTTTTAAAATGCTTTATTATACTATTTTAGTTAAAACTCATAAATAACTACAAATAACTATGTTAGGGAAAACTGTTAATGTTTTGTTGCGCGTTTCTGGAAAAAATAAATAAAATACCGGCCGATATATCGGAATAACGGATTTTAAAACCCAAAAATATTTGTATCGGTCTTCAAAATCCTTTATCGGTAAAAATCGGTTAAAAAATAGATGTCAAAATTATGGTGCTTTCTAAGATACCTACTTTTCACTAAAATCTAAGGCAGCACTGCATAATTTCTTCTGGCAGATTGGGAAAGTACCCAAAATTACCTTACAATCAGAAAGACTAAAGCACATAGAAGCAAAGAAGTACCCGTACCAGTGTTATCAGTGCGCAGGGGTGGGACGTCACTCTCTCCCTCCTCCAGTTCAGCTTGCAGTCGAATGTTGACATGATTGACCAAATGGGAGAACAGAGCCAATGTGAAAGCGATGGAGGCGCTGTACTGCTTTGAAGCTAGAATTAAATCACAGTTGACAGATGAGTTTGTACTTCATTTGCGAGAAACAACTATGGTTGGAATACTTCCAATGTGCCCTAACAGCCATTAAATCAAGAGTTTATATATATATATATATATATATATATATATATATATATATATATATATATATATATATATATATATATATATTCTGACTTTTCAAAGGATGGAAATCACAATTCTACTCCCTGATAATTCTTCAGAACCAAAGAAACTTGAAATGTTGTATATTATTTAAAACTGAAAATATAAACACTAAAATCAAACTAAAAAGATTAATAAATATTATAAAAGTATATAAATAACAACACCCATGTAAAAATATAAATATGCAGTAAATGACAGTTGACAACAGGAAAAAAACATCTCATGGCATGTGGTGACTGGTTTGGACAAAAAGATTTTATCGATTTTAATGTTGTGGTAAAGCTGCAGTAATCCCAGGAAATTGTGCTTTTTGCATGATGTATCAGAATAGGCCCGAAGCAACAAACATCTGCCATTTCACTAAATAAAAATAAATAGGTTGAAGCCAGAACTATTTTTAGGTAAGTGAAGCAGTATCGGTCTGACATAAAATGAGCAGCAGATGTCGAACATCATGATCAGTCCTTTCAGTCCCTACTTACCCCCTCTCTTCAGACTGTGCACCACCATAAGGCAAGTCACCACCATCTTGAATATGAGGCTGTCGGGAAGCACAGAACAGAGCGAGTCGTGCTCTTCCTCCTCCTCGCTGGCTGACTGGCTGCCGTGAGCAGGAAGGGGCAGGTAGAACAGCACCAGGTTAAAGTCTTCCAGCACGGACTGGCACAGTGACGTCAGCTCCGTCTCCATTAGACTGAAGAGGTGACAGGTTATTAGTAAACTTGATATGATTCTCATCTCAAATCATGCACTTTCAGGAAAAGGATAGGGATTTTATAAACTTAAACGGGTTGATGCCCTCACCTGTTCTTGGGCTGCAACAGGCTCTGCAAATACATGAAGCTCACCAGAAGTCTTTTGATGTCTTTTGACCTGAAGCAAGAATAACCAAATTATTGTGACTGCTGCTTGCCAATACTAGTCTCCACTAGGGTTGGGTATCGAGAATCGAGTATCGATTGGAACCGGGACTAACTTTTCGTTTTTCCCGGAATTGTTCAAAAGTTAAAATTTCGATTCCTAGTTTCGATATTCACAGTCCGCCGAGCGGAAGAAGAAACCGCTGAACAACACCAACGAAGAAGCGTCTACCGGAAGTGTTGGCATAACCGCGCGAGTCGAACATGAGTAGCTTACGTTGGCAGTCCAAAGTGTGGCTTCACTTTTCTAAAAATAACGAAATCGCGGCAAAATGCAAAATTTGAGACAAAAGGAGTATTTGTGACAGAAGGAGTATTTCCTTCAGAAAGGATTATTTCCTTCCGAAAGACCGTTGGTTAGCAAGGTTAGCTAAACTTTTTTGACCCTGCCTCTTAAAAGAATCGGAATTGAGAATCGTTAGGAACCGGAATCGAAACAAGGAATCGGAATCGTTCAAATTCAAACGATACCCAACCCTAGTCTCCACCAAGTTATGCTGCGTTCACGTGCTATGGAAAATAGGATATTTTCCACTTGTGAACTGGTATTTACCAGTGTGTTGCGTTCAAGTGCTTTTGTTGTCGTAATGTGGTAAAAAGATGGAGATCCAGACCTGTTATTTAGCTAAAACTATTTTAGATTGCTTAAGTCATCTGCGACAGCAAGAAAATGATTTATCAAAACTCAAAAGGTAAATAATATGCTAATATATTTTCTAGATCATGAATAGTATATATTTTTACCATTCACGACTCTCGCGGTGCTCTCCGCCATTTTGAAAAGTTCAAAGGTTATCTCATCTCGGCAACTCATCCATCAAAATATTCTACGAGTTGCCCAGTGGAAAATACCACACGAGGGGGTGTTCATGTGCACTTTCCACGTCGGCTTTTGGTATTTACCATAATTACCGTAACACATCAACGCAGCATAAGGCTACGTAGAACTTTTTGTGTGGTTTCCAGAGCCGGTTTCAGTTGCTACCCAGGAGTGCGTTTCTTTCAAGAAAGCATCGTTAGCCAACTAATGAGTTCTGTCGTTATCAGCAAAGTTCAACAAATCGGTGTTTCCTGAAACCATAGATCCAACAAACCATTGCAAACAGCATCGTTGCTCGAGCTGTGGTTAGAAGCATAGTTTCCAATTTAATTCAGAAGTGAATTAAATTGACCCTCCCCATGTTCCATGTGATTGGCTGTACGAGTCACACTTTCAGGTTAATCACTAACTCTGGATCAAACCTGAGTTGACAGAGAACGTTTATACTGAGCATTCAGAACCAGGATGTATTTGAATGGTTTAGTCAACTCTAAACCTACTTTGAAACTCATGCAAGCTTCATGCAACAGGCCCCAGGTCATTGCTGAGAGCTTTATAGAGCATTGTTAGGTGGTTGTTAACTGATCTTTCCCCCCAAGTCTCTATTCTGGCCTCTAGATATGAATCAGAAGAGTCAATATTAATTCATTCATTAACAAAAATAATGCACAGTCTTACTGTACATCACTACACACTCCACAGTTCTCAAACAGCCTAACCAAACTTCCAAAGGGGCCTACAGAACGACTTAAAATTATCTTAATAAATAATCAGCGATTAAATCGCTTACAGACTTAGTTTTGCACATTATTTCAGTCTTAAACATGTTATTTTACATACCATTCTTGATAAGATCCATAATAAACTTTAAAATAAGTTTCGCCTCTTTAAATTAAACTTCAACGGGAAAAAAACATTGACACTCCCAGTTTCTGGTAATAGAAAATAGTTTAAAAACAAGCAGCTTTGTCATAATTACAGCACAAATACTGTTAGAAATATTATAACACATATGAGGGGCCTTTGAATATTGTGTTGAACAATGGGAGGCAAGTCAAAGGGTTTGAGAACCACTGATTTGTATTACAGGAACACACTTAACACATTTTTCAGAAACACTCCTACATCCTGTCTTTTATATGTATATAAAAGAGAGGGAACACACCTCTGGCGTGATGGTGAAAGTTTTTTCATCTCTTGTTTCTTCACCTGGTGGTACATCTTGGCTGCCTTGTCAAACAGACGTTTTAAATTCCCATAAGCGCCATCGAAGGGTGTCTCTGACTGAATACTGTTCAACAAGAAAAACCAGTTTGTCATGTTCATGCAGGGTTATCAGATTCTTGAAACGCTAATCATATCAAACCACAATTTAAAAGGGAAAAAAGGGATGTCCTTCACATCCCTCTTTATTATTACTGTGCTGTTGCTGCTATAGTCATGTTTTAATTTATATGCATTAACATGATTCTGTTCTCTGAAGCCTTACCAGCGCAAGTAGTAGTAAGTAGCCTCCACATTATAAAATTTACTTCCAGCAAGCGTACCCAACTGATTAAATGGCATGCCTGTAAAAGACAACAATTGCATTTCCCCAATGCAATAACGTGAAATTCAAACAAAATGAAATAATAACAATGAATACCATTAAATGTGAATTAAAATTCACTGTTTAACAGAGAAAAATCATAAAAAGCATGCTCTCCTGTGCCAGGAAAATGTGTTGTTGAGAGGACTCGCTCACCGGCGTGAGGTGCGACAGACAGGGCCTGGTGATAAAAGCGCTCCGCCAGCTGCTCCGCTTCCACTCCCGCCAGTTCGTTTTGGTACCGCGCTTCATAAACATCAAACATGAACATGAGATCGCACTGCAAGACAGAGCTTTCCAAGGCTGATTTTATTAAATATCAAGTGAGAACACACTTACCGAGATCTCCCAAGTACACGAGGCATCTGTGACAAGCCATCTGGGCCCACTCCATCTCTTTAGGGGTGGCTGAGACTGGTTTCTTACGACCTGTGGTCATTGAGCACAGAAAGGTTCATTCAGCAAACGCTAACACTGGGTAGTATGACAGGTTATAATGCGAGATATGATAGATTTTGCTGCACAGTATTCTCAAACTTTTCCATCACTTCAAGTGTGATGACTAAATAATATTTATTTCATCATTCTTAAAGGGATAGTTCACCTAAACATTCTGTCATCATTTACTCACCCTCAAGTTGTTCCAAACTTGTATACATTTCTTTGTTCCCCTGAACACAGGAAGATATTTTGAAGGAAGTTTGTAACACCATTGACTTTCATAGTAGGAAAAAAAAAATACTATGGAAATCAATGGTGCCCCAGAACTGTTCAGTTTCCCGCATTCTTCAAAATATCTTCCTTTGTGTTTAACAGAACAACACAAGGCTGAGTAAATGATGACACAATTTTCATTTTGGGTAAATTTTTCCATTTCCAGCCAATTATATATTTAAAAGCTGATAACTACAGAAATGAAAAATTCCAAACCTCTCTGAAGATTTTTCAGATCATATTGAACAAGTGATTCATACAGCATATGTTATTTTCAACATTATATATGCCATATGGTACGATAATACCATATAAAAATATTTTTAGTGGTTATCTTGAAGTGATAACATGCACTTCCATGATGAGAAGAAACCTAAAACGCTTTATAACCTTTATATATTCACCTCTGACACATCAGTTTGATACTGTAAATGTGGCTTGATGTTGCATGATCACAAACAGCAAAGCACGGTCTGAGATGATCGTTCGCTCCTTTATCTATTGCTGGTTGGACTGGCACACATTCATTCATTTAATGAAGTCAAAAAAAAAAGGCTCACTTATGGTAAAGACAAACAGTTGAGTAATGAAAATGAGCAATCATGCCATAAAAACGATTATTATTATTTTTTTTTTTTTTGAAATTCTTAATTTTATATTATAGAAAACCCTATAACGAGAAGAATGTACATTCACTAAAAATCAAATTATTTTCCCAGACATTTCCAGACATGGGAATGAAAATGTTTGAGTTCCCTGATATTTTCAAGTTCTCCACAATTGGGGAAAACCTAGACATATTAACATATTTAACATAAAGGCTAATAAAATGATGATGTTGGGTTCCCAAAACTTTTGACAAGTCCATTTCCATAACTTTTTTTTTAGTTATTACTTCATAAAGATAACACTCACAACGAGCAATTACTAGCCAATTAAATAAAATTCACAAGTATGAAGAGAGAAAGAGTGAAGAAAAATCACATTCACTATAGAAATATTTATTACAATATTTTTATTTTTTTAAATATATCAAGGAATTTCAAATATATTTAAGACTTATTTTACATTCGATATTCCTTGATATACCCCAGTTTTCTGCCTTTAATATGCATCTGGAAACATGTCTCACCGATGAGTGGGTCTGTGACGTGTGTCCAGTCGATGCAGTCCTGTAACTCCAGCTGATAGTGTGACTGGATATAGAGCAGCAGGTGTTGAAAGAAGCCCACCCCAGCGATCAGATGAGTCCTGTAGGCACACTCCAGAGCACTGCGGCTGTGAATATGCTGCAAACACAGTCAGGATTTCAGCCTGATGGCCAATGCAACAGCAAAAAAAAAACACAACTACTTTTAAATAAGGAGACATGTGCAGTGTTACGCAACAGTACCTTCTTATTGGTCTTGATGACCTGAATGACCTCATAATAGACTTTCCTCCATAGCAGCTCTTCTGCCTTGCGTCCATAGTCCACAGGATGCAGGAACATCAGCTTTACACAAAGTTCTCGCAATCTGGTTAAAAAAAATAATAATAATATATAAAAATTTTAAGAAGCCCTGTAAAGTAAGTATATGGGAATGTTGATGAGTTATTAAGAGCTAATGTAACTGCTTCCTAACCAGGTGATGCAATAAAAGCTCTCTCTTCCATGTAAACACAAGATAATCCGAACGATTATTGCAGATAGAGTAAATTTGTGCTTACTTGTTCCTCAAGCTGATATTCTCAGGTTTGAAGACCTCCCTATACGATGACTTGCCGCTGATTATAATATCCAACTTGTGCACCGTTTCCACCACAGCCCTTCATGAAAACAGACAAGAAATGATGAACACTGTTATATACTGTACACCACAAACTCACAATATAATAAATCCCATTCAACACTTTCAAAAAATAAAAATAAAAATAATAATAAAAAAATCCATAATTTATAATAATTTTATATTATCTATATTTATTAATAATTTATGATTGAGTTAAATCTATTGGGTTGAAATTCAAACAAATCAGTAATGGTTTGCATTATATGGCATCATTTTCCATGTGTTTTTTTTTCTTTCACAAAGATGTATTATAGCAAATAAAAACCTAACTTGTTTATTTACTAAAGATAAAATGTTTATTTTATCGTCATGGGACCATAAAATTGAATTTTACCAATGTAAAAAAACTGTTGCTTTTCAAATAATCTTTTTGACAATAAAAATGTATTAGAAAAAAACCTGATCTAAAATATATATTTCAAGTCCAATTTTCTTCCCCTTAACGTAAATGTAACTTAACACCAGAGCAATGTTTTTGATTTATTTTTTAATGGTTAAGGTGTAAACACAGGCATTTGATTTGAGCTTAAAGATTCATTTCATTCCTACTGAATCATATATGATACATGCATTTCTAAAAATGGCCAAAACCCGTTGTACACATTTCACTACATGCCTGTCGTCCGATTGATAAAGTTAATAAATTTTTAGTAAATAAAGGACTTTTAGTATAATTGCATAAATGTCCATCTTCAGGACATCATAATAATCTGACTTTTTGTTGTGAAATCTTTAAAGATTTGTATAAAGTATATAAGAATGTTTTATATTGTTAGTAATATTTCAAGATGAATATTTACTGAACTGAAGCAACTTAGGTTTAATTGATTATCCATACAGCATTTTTTTAAAGAAAAGTTTTAGAAAATGTTTTGTTAAAATTTTATGCATCAATTATGATACATCAGGATTTTGAGATGTAGCGTGACAAGACAGTTTTTACAGTCCTTTTTATGAGTAGTCTGTTATAAAAATAAAAAAAGGTCAGAATTTCATCTTTGGCCAGCAATAAACTGTTCCATTCAAAAAAATGGCTTTACAATACATGGCTAACAACCATTGCATAGTTTATATGTTTTAACTATTCAACCTTCAATTGTGTATGTAATTCCTCATGTAATTCAGACCTATCATTTTAATTACCCATATCTGTAATTTTATAGGAAATAAAAACAGTATCCATGGACATAAATCATTAAGTAAATTTAAAAGCTATAATTTCATGCCACACATGACAAATAACATAAGATTTCCAGATGAGACATATGGGGCTGAGAATGACTATACGGCCTCTGTGGCATGGACTATAGTGTCATGTGTCTCATTTAGCATTATCAATATATGTTCAAACACTTCTGAGCCCCAAAAACCATCAAATACATAACAAGAATTACTGAGATTTTCTGACAGTACCGGCCTGCTGTCAACGCTCTTACCTGTACAGCCGTTTAATATGAAGCACTTTGGCCTCTGGCTCGCTGTCCTGACCCGGTCCGCTCATACTAGCAGTGATAGTGCGGCTGCTGGAGTCTGTTTTCGTGGATCTTGTTCTGGTTCTGATTCGTTCAGCTCTAGTTTAGCGCGCGGCTAACGTTAGCAGGTTAGCTAACTCACCTATTTCCCTCAAATTACAACTTAAACACAAACGCTGTCGTTCCTGACCTCCCCCGTCACCGGCCGCGATACCCATCCGTTCGGAAGCCGGTGTGTGTGCTGGTGTCGGTTCGGGTCAGCTGTCACATTTTGAAGGGGTTGTGTTTGTGTTGTTGCTGCTCATCATTTCGAGTGTCGCTTCGCGAGCGGCCATTTTTTCCCCTCCCACCGCACACAGTTCAGCGATCGCTGCAAGTATCGCGATAGTTGCAAGTAGCGCTCGGCTCTGCAGGCGAGATGATCAGCCACTGGTGTAACGGTTCCTTACAATGACCATTAGTGGTCAGAAAAATATTATGATAGCCAGAATTCCTCCCAAACTACTATAGTTATTGTTTATACTGTAAAATTAAGCTTTAAGAAGCTTGCAGCAGACGTATTTTTATGTGTGGTAAAAAAAAAAAAAAAAAAAAAACAGCTTAGGCTACCACCGTTTTTTTGTTTTTTTTTTGTCAGAAATATGTTCTGTAGCCTACTTTGTTTCTCTGCATCTTTTCTCAGTGGCTAAATCAATTGATCACCCAGAGATAAATCACCATAGCCTACATTTCATATTTTTGCATATTTAATTTTTTACAATTTACAATAAATAATGGCATTGTGTGAAGGTAGACTGTGATTAATTAAGATTTGTATGAATGGAAGGGTTAGGCCTTTAATTAGGCCTTTTAATTAGACCCTTTTAAGTTACAAACATTAGGCTATTTTAGAGTTCTGTTGACATAATGATGTAGATCATTACATTAACTTAATGTCGTATGTAATTTAAACAAAAATTTCTGTGTTAATTGGCTTGTTTTTTAATTAGGTTGTGGTAACTTAATGAAATTGTCTTGATAACTTCGGAAATTAGGCAGTGAATTTCTAGTTCCCCGCATGCATTACAGACTGAATAAGTGTTGAAATTACGTGTTAATTGGTTTGTTTTTAGTGAAGGGACAGTCCTGTTAGTGTTTAATGCTGTTATGTTTGAAGTTTTTGTTTTTGAAGTTAAACTCTATCAGCAATGACTGTGCTAATGTCAAGAACTGCACTAATGTCAATGACAAGTATTATCTTGTTCATTGAATATAGGCCTACATGTTAAATAAGTTAAGCATACTATATAGCTGATCATTTGAACTAGATGACTAAACGCCTGAAGAGACGACTCTACGACGGCGATACGTTATGTCCTAAATTAATACATGATTAACTAACTGTATTTTTCTATACATTTCTGAAATGCACTTTCTGTAAAGCTGCTTTGAAACAATATGTATTATGAAAAGCACTATACAAATAAATTTGAATTGAATCGGAAATTGATGCAGAGGGTTGCGTACATTTTTTTTTTGTTTGAGCCAAGGCATTCTTTTTTAGAGTGAAGAGAAGTAGTTTTCCCTCTTGAAAAATGTTTTCCAGGTGCTTGCACCTCCAGTTTAGGGCAAATACGGGGCAATTATATAAGTGCATTTAGTAAATAGGGTCAGTCCCACAAATTATCCCAAGAAAATGTCCAAAGTAATAGTTTCAAAATGCAAAATAATCTAATGTTCAGTACAGTAATAAGAAATGTATTCATATATTATTAAAATGGTAAAGTTACCGGCTTACATCATAGGAATGAGTTTGTACTGCCTTAATTTCATCCCACACATTCTCATCAACCCCTCATCTCTGGACACGATTAGCAGGCAAACCATCTGGCATCACCTGGCAACTGCATCTGTGAATCATCAGCAGGGGGTTTGAACACGACACAGCAATCCTGAAATCACAAGCTTCCATCTTGTTTCCTTGATCCTTTATCTTCTACTTTGACTGATAGCATTAGTAAAGCAGAGTTGATGAAGACCAGAAGAATCTGTGAGTGAGTGTCATTTCAACTGAAACAACTTTATTTTGCAGATAGACAGACAGGCAGACAGACAGAGAAAGAGAGAGAGAGAGAGAGAGAGAGAGAGAGAGAGAGAGAGAGAGAGAGATAGATAGATAGATAGATAGATAGATAGATAGATAGATAGATAGATAGATAGATAGATAGATAGATAGATAGATAGATGAAAACAACACTCTCAATAAATTAGTTCAATAATAGATAGGGAATAATAAATAGACAGACCGATAAAAACATCATTCAGTATAATAAATGAATACAATACAAATGTATTTCTTTATTCATCTGTTTAATTGATTTCATTTCTATAATTAGCCCACCCGAAAAATATAAATTCCGATTTATTCAAAAAGAAATGAAAGTCTTCAACAGCTTTGAATAAACTAAAGAATGATGAAATGATAACAGCAGTCATTATATTTTTACAATAATAATCATAATTCAATAACCAGAATATCAACATTCATAACAAATCCAAAAAACATCGGCAATACACTCTGACATACCACTCTTTCTATTAAGATAATATATACAAAAAGAAATCAAATTCCCAAGTGTCTGCCCTTTTCAAAAATGGAAATTTAGGGGCGGGGCTTATGGCTTGTCAAGAAAGATGAGTGTGATTGGCTTATGGCTGACAAAGATCAACTGAAGTTTATTAGAAAGAGGCACATCATGGGAACTCCATTCATTTACAGGGGACAAAGAAGCGCTTACTTGCATGGAAGAGTTGCTAGGCAAGTAA
This sequence comes from Pimephales promelas, assembly GCF_016745375.1. The sequence goes on along the minus strand of NW_024121299.1, from coordinate 808,452 downwards.
TGAGGGAATAAAGCATCAAGCCATATAAAAGGTCAGTATAGTAAAATGGGAACGTCTCCTCACAAGAGCGATCCAAAAAAACAAAAACAAAAAAAAAACCCTCATCTGATGCACGGCACCGCATTGAAACTGAAAGCAAGAGGAGATGCAAAAGCTGCAAAGATTAGCAGGTGACTTATGTCTGGAAAAGTGGATATATGCATACATACGGTAGGTATTAAGCCTAGGCTATATATTTATGTACAAGCATTGCTTGGTCACCCAGAACCTGTTACAAAACACCTCAATCAGTGAGAAAATGAGTGCAAGCTTTAGACTGGCAAACCCCGCGGCGGACTCCCGCTTTCAGACTGCGTACAATCAGCCTGAGCAAAAAGTGCTTCGAAGACATCCGCCGACGAGTCGCCAGCGTGAGTTTTAATTCCCACAAAGTTCTGTTATGCTTTTTCTTGTCCACATGTCGAGAAAAAGGGAAATCGGTGTAAAAGAACACATTCTGTACACTGCATATACAAACATACCTTATGTACAAATACACATATATATATATATTTATATTGTATAACCATACATCCAGTATATACACAAAGACTGTACACACACTGTATATACACACAGTCACCCACAACATTATTCGACCTGCATGATCTCTCAACATTGATATTTTTGTCTAGCGGTGTAAAAAGGAAGCAGAAAAAAACGTCTGTGTTGCTCAGCTCAAAGGAAATAAAGTTCAATTTAAAACAGCAACTTGGCTTGGCTTTTCAAAACTACCCACAAACGTTCGCCAGCCAAATCTCTAAACAAGAGGATTCCGCATCCAAACAGTGTCGTCCATAAAATCAAGAACTCCACAGCAAAAACGAAAGCGAGTTAAAAAGTAAAAGAATCCATCCTTCCTTCACATACGAAGGAGTTGCCGAGGATCCGGGACGTAGCAAAATGCGGGGAGGGGGAGCAGGTAAAATAACAGGTTGTCGATACTTCTTTGCAAGGAGATTGTCACATAAACACGCGGATCTAAAAAGGATTATTTTCAGTTCTTGTCTCACATTACCAGCATGTAAATATCTGGGTGAGGTCCAGTCAAGCAGTGGAAACAAAAGTTCGGAGACCTCCAGCCTCTGAACGAATCCGCTGAAGGACAACTCAGCGTCTCTTGAGAATAAAAAGGCTGGGCGTGTTCTGTTTCCCCAAAATAAAAGACATGATTGAGACGCAGGCAGGCATGACCAGGCAGAGCTAATGAAGATCGTAATGAGAAGAAGTAGAGGATTGTTCAATATCCTACATGTAGTTAGTTAAGAACCTAAAAAACAGCACCTTTGAGATTGATCTTATCCACAGAACCTCTCTCAACGAACCACTTGCGCTGCATGCGACGTCATCTCTCGTGCTGTTAAGAGGCACGCAGCAGCCGTCTGACAGATGTTAAGCATCCCAAACTGCCATCACATCAAATTATATCAGAGAGAGAGAGAGAGAGGGCACGTCAGAGGAGGGGAACCTATTTATTTTTTCTTTGGATCGGCTCTGGCACTGAGTCTAAGCCTCAGTTTCCCCTCTGTCAACCAACCGAATCGCGTGACAGCGCCCTGGAATTAAACATCGGCCAACCTGAAGAGTGTCCTTGGTGAGGCCTCCAATTAGGTTCCAGATTGTCCTCCATGAAGCTTTGCGTTTGGCTGGAGACGCAGGGAAAAGAGGACGTGCTTGATGAGCTGCTGACCAATCACTGCTACTAATCTCAGAGAAGAAATGGACTAACCACCCAAACAGGCAGGTCAACTTAAAAATGTTTTTCCAGTTTGCATTAAACTGTGAGGCAATTGAAAGTTTACCTGAGTCATTCGATTTTACGTCTGAGGTATATTCATGTCATGGCACATTTGTCAGCCGATAACCCTGCTATCCCATTTCTCTCAAGCGCTTTTGGGACATAAACAAAATTGCCTGTTGATTATTACTAAACGGTGTAGAAGTCACTTAAAGATAGCCCTCGAAGCTCGAAAAAGCTAGAATGGCGAATCAGTCCATTCTCCTCTCTAGTGCCTTCCCAGCCTTTAAATATTACAGTACAGCTCAGTGTTTTTATTGTGCAGTTATGATTTATGTTTCCTTGCTCTCATCTAGGCCTGCTGTATTGGTGTAGCTCTATTACATACAGAACTTGAGGAGTTTTTCAACGCAACAACAAGGCAATCAGCAATGAATTGGGTTACAAATGAATGACTTGTGTCAGCGAAGCCACGAGAATGTCTTGAGTCTGTAGAAACATGACAATGAACTGATTAATCGGAAAACAAACACTAAAACGAAAGCTGTAGTGAAAGATGAGGTATACAATCAGTACCAGATGGCAGTGATACTTCAATGAAGACTTATAGCTAGCAATATTTCTGTACAGTACATAAGATTTGATTATTTTACAAACCAACAAGATCTTCCCTAAAATTGCCATTCGACGGCACCAAAAACTACGTTAGAGATGCTTGGGCAACTTTAAAGTCAACATGAAATCAAAATGGACCCTGTATACTTCTAAAATGCACATTCCTGGTTTTATTATTCATAATTTGTAGCTTTCCAGTTGCTCAAAAAGCCAAGGGCATGGGTTCGATTCCCAGAGAATGCATGAACTGATCAAAGTTTGGATGAAAGCATCTGCCAAATGCATAAATGTAAATGTAATGATTATTTGGTGCAAGTCCCTGTTTACTTTTTCAATGCGCATTCTTGATCTTATTTTTTGATGCATGGTATTCTATATTAAAAACAGGGCTGTTTTCATAATCTTTTAACAAAATATAATGTGCACCACCTCTGAAAACAATTCACAAATCCATTTAAATACAATTTTCAGCCACCGAAATCCATTTTTTCTATTTTATACTCGAAAACGTGTCACATAGTGGATTAAAAAATGGTTGCCTTCAAGTTGACTTTCATGTTGAGTTTAAAATGTCTTTTAAGACAAAAAAACCCAACACAAAGTTCTGCTTATTTGAAATATCAGCTCTCTTTGAGAAAAACGCATCAGAAAAATGTCTTATGACCACAACAGCATTCTGGCCTAGCATTTTGTTTTAATAAAAAAGACAAAAGGTTTTTTGACCTGACAGAGATCACCTCTCGCTCACCTCATGTTGCACGCACACACACACTGAAATAAATCAAAATTGGCCTGTAAGGAGATGAATGGGAGGGCGAAGACATTACTACTGTATATGAACAGTTAGGACGATGACAGAATGAGAGGTGGTGATGTAACACAGAGCAATGCTTCGTGAATCCATAGCACCAGTTAAATACACATAGGTTCTGAGATTGAGAAGAGAAAACATTGCACAAGTTCAGTCTAGTGAGGCAATTCAAAGACCAAAAGCACTTTCCAGACATTGTCCACAAAAACCCGAGCCGAGACATTTTCAGCATTACATCTAAATGAGCAATCTCAAAGAAGAGAGTGGAGTTTGCACAACCATTTCTGTAATTCTGCCATCCTTATTCTTGTGTTTGTTTGAAAACCCTGTCTAGAGATACAGAAAGGCACTAGGGAAGGCAGATGACAAGACAAAATCCCCAAGACAAAGCTGACGCATGTCCGTGGGTCAAATTTCGATCTCTATACACTTCGAAACATACGTATAAGTTTGTTTGCCCACCGTTCCCGGCTTCTTGGGTCGTATTTTTTTTTTTAACTCAGTCAAAAACTTGGAAACTGAACCAAGCACTTTCCAGTGGTTTGGATGACGTGGTGGCAGAGGTACTGTACGTGCAAGGGGCTTTTAACTTTGATCCAAAGAAAAAGTGATGTCGGAATAACATATCGGATCCAATGGAGAGCCCTTTTGTTTTGGATGGTGCAAGTAATGTCCCGCCTCCCATTTGTCCTCAGTCTAATGTACAAAAAAAAACCTCATCCTTATAATGCGGATGACAAAAGATGTGATTTTTCCTTCCGAATTCCTAAAAATGTTCTCAGATTTGGTCAACGTTGTTATTGACCTGCTCCCCCTCCAAACTTGCCCTCGATGATGTTGCTGATTTTTCAGTTGCCGGGGATCTCTCCGTTTGGCCGGAGTTGTGCGTGAGGAAGAGAACGAGGAGGGGAGGCTAACGGGAAGGACAAGATTCCATTCAGGGGGGATCGGGTGGAGGATTTGTCCGAGGGGGAGACTCCAACAAAGCCAGGAGTGCTGGTCAATTCTCCTCCAAAACTCACACCGGGGTCTGCTGAACCCAAGGCGGAAAGCTGGTTTTCCTAGCAAGACAGAGAGAGAGAGGAAAAGGGAGGAGAAGAGAGAGAGCAGGCGGAGGAGGGATGGAAGGATGAAGATTCCAAACACACACAAAAAAAAGGCAAATGGAATGCAAAGGAGTTCCCATGGCAAGAAGATCGATAGGGAAATGCAGAACAGGAAGATCAAAGTAAATAGAGGTCACAGAGAGAAAGAGAAAGAGGTGATGAGGGATTGGAAGAGCAGTAAAGGAGGAATAAAACAGGAGCATGAGTTGTACAGCAGAGGAATGAAAATTTTCCATTGAAATGCTCAGGGAAAGAGGGATAGACACAAAAAAGAGGAAGAGAGAGGGATGAGGAGGGAATTACAAATGCTGTTGATACACTTGTGCTCTTGAGAGGTTGCACTGCAGAAGACCAGAGTGGTTGTCAGTGACGATGAACGATTCAATATTGGACCGTTTTGGGTAAATATACCCAAAATGAGATTTTAAGTAAGTAAGAAGGGAAATTTATTTATTGATTGATTTATTTAATATCAATTTTGCATTAAAGGGGTCATAGCACAATTTTTTTTAGAGCCAAATCAATTAATCTCGATGTGTGTGTGTGTGTGTCTGTGTGTATTTATATACACTATATATATATATATACACACACACACACACACACACATATTATATAAACAAACTTGTATGTTATATGCGATTAATCACAATTAATCGATTTTTTACCATTTAATTTTTTTGGTTTTGCTCAAAATATATATGTTGGATCAATCAATTCTTCTCATGGAAGCCTTAAAATAGATTACCAGTCGAATGTAAAATGGCAATGTAACGTCCCAAAGTGTACATTTATTTGACCTCAAAGATCAGAAATTTTGATGACTCATGATATGACCCCTATCGCTGCTCTCACTCCAGTGTCTGAGTGCAGTAGAATAGACTTATACTGAGCATGCAACTGATGCAAAAGTGTGATCAACTGAAAAGAACAGGAAGTGAGAATGAATATTTAAGTCGAATGTGTTTTTTGTCCTGCTATCGCAAGCATATTTGGACTGTTGTGACAATGTGCCTGACAGTGTTATGCAAGCTCAAATGACTCTAGGGAACACATTTTTCAATCCATTTGCTATATTTTATAAATGATTTATAAAAAAGTAGTTTATATTTGTATTATATTGCATGATTATACAATTTTGATATTTAATATCAAACCAAAACAGTGTCAAATCCACTATTTAGAATTTCAGGGAGTTTTCACACATGGTTTGAACCGGAGTTTGGTTGACTGTACAATTGTCCATCGTATGCACACTTGGCAGAACTAGTTGGTCATCCGGGTACTTTTTGCTCACTCTTTTATGATGAGTACTTTGAATTTGGACATACTAATTTTGAAACATACAGAATTTCACCTACTATATAGTAGGGAAATGTGCACTTCGGATACAACCTATTGCAAACTACACGCCGCCATTTTGAAGTGCATTCAACTTTGTAAAGTGGACGAGGGAAGTTAATTTCGACAGACTTGGGTACTTGGGTACACTTCAGGCAGATCCATAGACCACTATCCAACACAATTGTGGCGTCACAACAGAAATTCGCACTTAATTCCTCCACAAGTGATCAAGGGCTTAGCGCGTTCCATTTAAACCCATTGCAAAAGGTTTCACCTGAACTGTACACTTGTGCAACGCTTGCAAGGGAAAGGCATTAAAAAAGTGGACTTGAATGCAGCCCTGGTTTCGTACCTGAATGAATTCGTCTTTTTGAATGAATTGTTTGAGTGAATGATTCAATGACTCCCTCATAAGAAGATTATGTAACCCCTCCACCCGGGTCCTACTCGCCCCACTCTGTGCGGGCCTCGAACCCGGCTCTTCAGCGTGACAGTCAGGTGCTCTAACAAGGAGGCTAAAGACTGTAGCCTCTAGCGTCTGTCGCTAGAGAGCCTATTGACATCAGAGGAGTGAGGTTTTTACTTACACAGCAACTACTAGCTGGCCTCCGTTACACTCACCCCCCTAAACCTCACTCCCTTCTGGGTCACGGCACCAATGTAACCCCTCCACCCAGGTCCTACTTGCCCCGCTCTGTGCGGGCCTCGAACCCGCTCTCCAGCGTGAGAGTCAGGTGCTCTAACAAGGGGGCTAAAGACTGTAGCCTCTAGCGTCTGTCGCTAGAGTGCCTATTGAGATCAGAGGAGTGAGGTTTTTACTTCCACAGCAACTACTAGCTGGCCTCCGTTACACTCACCCCCCTAAACCTCACTCCAATCCGGGTCATGGCACCAATGTAACCCCTCCACCCAGGTCCTACTCGCCCCGCTCTGTGTGGGCCTCGAACCCGCTCTTCAGCGTGACAGTCAGGTGCTCTAACAAGGAGGCTAAAGACTGTAGCCTCTAGCATCTGTCGCTAGAGTGCCTATTGAGATCAGAGGAGTGAGGTTTTTACTTCCACAGCAACTACTAGCTGGCCTCCGTTACACTCACCCCCCTAAACCTCACTCCAATCCGGGTCATGGCACCAATGTAACCCCTCCACCCAGGTCCTACTCGCCCCGCTCTGTGTGGGCCTCGAACCCGCTCTTCAGCGTGACAGTCAGGTGCTCTAACAAGGAGGCTAAAGACTGTAGCCTCTAGCATCTGTCGCTAGAGTGCCTATTGAGATCAGAGGAGTGAGGTTTTTACTTCCACAGCAACTACTAGCTGGCCTCCGTTACACTCACCCCCCTAAACCTCACTCCCATCCGGGTCACGGCACCAATGTAACCCCTCCACCCAGGTCCTACTCGCCCCGCTCTGTGCGGGCCTCGAACCCGCTCTTCAGCGTGACAGTCAGGTGCTCTAACAAGGAGGCTAAAGACTGTGGCCTCTAGCATCTGTCGCTAGAGTGCCTATTGAGATCAGAGGAGTGAGGTTTTTACTTCCACAGCAACTACTAGCTGGCCTCCGTCACACTCACCCCCCTAAACCTCACTCCCATCTGGGTCACGGCACCAATGTAACCCCTCCACCCAGGTCCTACTCGCCCCGCTCTGTGCGGGCCTCGAACCCGCTCTCCAGCGTGAGTCAGGTGCTCTAACAAGGGGGCTAAAGACTGTAGCCTCTAGCATCTGTCGCTAGAGTGCCTATTGAGATCAGAGGAGTGAGGTTTTTACTTCCACAGCAACTACTAGCTGGCCTCCGTCACACTCACCCCCCTAAACCTAACTCCAATCCGGGTCACGGCACCAATGTAACCCCGCTACCCGGGTCCTATTCGCCCCGCTCTGTGCGGGCCTCGAACCCGGTTCTCCAGCGTAAGAGTCAGGCGCTCTAACAAGGATACTAAAGTCTGCAGTCTCTAGCATCTGTTGCTAGAGAGCCTATTGAGATCAGAGGAGTGAGGTTTTTACTTCCACAGCAACTACTAGCTGGCCTCCGTTACACTCACCCCCCTAAACCTAACTCCAATCCGGGTCACGGCACCAATGTAACCCCGCTACCCGGGTCCTATTCGCCCCGCTCTGTGCGGGCCTCGAACCCGCTCTTCAGCGTGAGAGTCAGGGGCTCTAACAAGGAGGCTAAAAGATTTTTACTGGCCTGCGTTACACTTACTTGCTTTGTGCATAAATAAATATCTGTTTTTGAATGAATTGGTGGAGAAAGATTCAGTGAATCACTCATAACACAGTCACTTGTCGTCACCTATTGGCATAACTATGTAACTTGCAGAAAGAGTCACGCTGAAAGAATTGCAAATGATGCATCAGATTTTCAGATCAACTCAAATATTTATGAAACACTTTGACTAAAATATTGAGCCCGCAATAGTTTCATAGCTAGTGTATTATCATTGCCGGATAAATTATTTTGAACTTGGGTCCGCTCTGCACCAAAAGCGTGAAAACAACCTCAAGCCCATTTCTGCGACACACACACAAAAAAGGGATAGTTTGACTTTCATATTTTTTGTTATGTGTAGCTGGGCTAAGATTCTCATATAGTGGAGACACCATTTTTATTTTGCTCTTATCCTCTAATCTTACCTACAGAGGCGCAGTGCAGTGCCAAAAGCTCATTTTATATCTAAATCATGCTCAGTGTGTTTTTCATCAAGTTCAGTCCTTTTCAGTGAAATCTGGATTGGGGTGGAAACATTGGAGTTAAATCAAGCTAAAGTTAAAGCGGAGGCTAATGCATGAGAAACTCATCAAAACAACATGACAACAACATTTGGTGATAATATGTTTTACCATTCTAATATATACTCACCTGTTTTTTGTGTTTGACTTCATTTTTACAAGAATTCTAAGTGAATGGCTCAACTTTAATAGGTTCTATGTTTTTAACACCAAGGAATTTGCTTTGGTTCCAGACTGTTACATTAGCGAAGTGGCTAGCTTTGCTAACATAAGTCAGTCTGACTCCGTTACAGTGCAATTTCTTTCTCTTCTCAATCAGAACCTAGTATTTGAGAATGAATATGGAATTAGTGTTAGGGAACGGAGGTTTGGAACTAGCTGCAACACTAAACAAAGACAAGTGATGACGACAACAGGAGTAAAGGGTGCATCTCTGTCAGAACTGCAACTCATACGACGGTCACTTTTGTCTGGAACCATTGCTTTTCTTTAGGTGGTAAAATCGAAGTCCTGGTTGAATTGGTCTGTCAGGTAATTTAGGTTCAAAAGAAAGGGTTAATACGTTCTGATGTGTTTCTACAGCTCTTTAGATGCAATCACACGCAGAAACCTTTAAAACATCATCTAAAGCAAACTAAATCATCAAACACATCGAGTAACAGCACACACATTCACCTTTCGCTTTCATTCAGCCTTTTACTTCACACACAAACTTAATTTACCCAAAAGAAATTGCGTAAAAAATGAGTTATAGATGCAACCATGAACAATACATTTCTATGCAACAAACTACACAAATACTTCTACTGTAAACCACCAGAAGCGCTCTAAACACCGCAACAGAAGCATGAACACGTACACACTCTCACACTCATCCGGGTTCTCATGCACGCTGATAACCCACCCCCGACTCCTGTCAGGGCGGCACGGAGAAAGATACGGAGATTTCCCAGAAATCATCATCAACTGTTTCAAAGTGCAATGGTGATGATGTAGATAGAATGGACATGATGAGAAGAAGTCCTTCGCCTTGCACTGAGCCATATGCCCTGCTTACCTCTAGTTTATGTCAGATTATGCTGAAATTGGGACATTTTGTGTGGATGTGAGGTGAAACCTCCTGCAAAACAAACAAACAAGCTTCCGAAAATGACAGCATCTCTATGAATCTGTGAATGGTGGCAAAAATGATTTGCAGGATACTCAGCATTTGATAATGCACTAGTATCCAAATGATGTACATTTATCAATCTGGCATAGTTTTTCTGCAGTATGCAAAAAATCTATCTATCTATCTATCTATCTATCTATCTATCTATCTATCTATCTATCTATCTATCTATCTATCTATCTATCTATCTATCTATCTATCTATCTATCTATCTATCTATCTATCTGTCTGTCTTTTTATCTGTCTATCTATCTATCTATCTATCTATCTATCTATCTATCTATCTATCTATCTATCTATCTATCTATCTATCTATCTATATATCTATCTATCTGTCTGTCTTTTTATCTGTCTGTCTATCTATCTATCTATCTATCTATCTATCTATCTATCTATCTATCTATCTATCTATCTATCTATCTATCTATCTATCTATCTGTCTGTCTGTCTTTTATCTATCTATCTATCTATCTATCTATCTATCTATCTATCTATCTATCTATCTATCTATCTATCTATCTATCTATCTATCTATCTATCTATCTGTCTGTCTTTTTATCTGTCTGTCTGTCTGTCTATCTATCTATCTATCTATCTATCTATCTATCTATCTATCTATCTATCTATCTATCTATCTATCTATCTATCTATCTACTCTCTATCTGTCTGTCTGTCTGTCTATCTATCTATCTATCTATCTATCTATCTATCTATCTATCTATCTATCTATCTATCTATCTATCTATCTATCTATCTATCTATCTATCTATCTATCTACTCTCTATCTGTCTGTCTGTCTGTCTATCTATCTATCTATCTATCTATCTATCCATCTATCTATCTATACGTCTATCTTTTTATCTATCTATCTATCTATCTATCTATCTATCTATCTATCTATCTATCTATCTATCTATCTATCTATCTATCTATCTATCTATCTATACGTCTGTCTTTTTATCTATCTATCTATCTATCTATCTATCTATCTATCTATCTATCTATCTATCTATCTGTCTGTCTGTCTGTCTGTCTGTCTGTCTGTCTGTCTGTCTGTCTGTCTTTTTATCTGTCTGTCTATCTACTCTCTATCTGTCTGTCTGTCTGTCTATCTATCTATCTATACGTCTATCTATCTATCTATCTATCTATCTATCTATCTATCTATCTATCTATCTATCTATCTATCTATCTATCTATACGTCTGTCTTTTTATCTATCTATCTATCTACACAAGACTGAACTTTTAATCAACAAATCTCTTTTCAAACTCCTCAAACTACAAGGCCTACATAAAATAAAAGTTTGTCAAGGCAACATTTATTCTAGTATAATTAACTCTGGCTGGGAAGTAGAGGCGTATATGACTTTGTGCAGGCGAGGTGTAGTGTGTGTGTGGACAGTATTTTTGTGGACACGTCCAGAGTACATACGGTGGATGTGGGAGGAGACAGAGGTGGAGTGGGCGGGTCACAGTCAGGTGAGTCATTACCTTTGCATTCGCAGTGGGACGGGTGCAAGGCGGGGCTGCACTAGGATGGACTGCCGCCTCCCCTAAGAGAAATCACCGTATCTCATCAACACACAGGAGAGGACAGAGAGGTGTTTATGTGAGGGTGTGGGCCTGTGCACAGCAGGCAAAGGGAGTGTGTGTCCGTGAGACGGGATCGGCATGCATGTGGACATACACTCACACACACACACACACACGCACGCACACAAAAACACACACAAATTCCCAGACAAACATTTAAATGTCTACCAAATAACACAAACATACCTCAGCTCACCACAAAGTAAAAGGCAAACAAAGCTCTAAATGCCATGTTGGTCATCTTTATGATTTCGCAGCCAACATGCAGCTAAACAAAATAAAACTCTTCTCTACAAAATTCCACAGAAATATTCCTCAGCTCTTAAAATCCCAATCAATTGGCGAACAGGGACATGCTACTGGCTCAATGCACCTGACATAATAAAACAGCAGAACAGAAACAAACACAGCGTGTGAACGTCTGCCAAGCACATGAGCAAACACAGAACTGACAGAGACGCATCGTTAAAAACTACGAGACAAAACCAGGGCGCTTTACAAACACAAACTTCTCTCTCGATGAAATCAGAGTGGCTTTGGAAGAGTTTTTATGATAATTTAAAAAAAGGAAGCTATTTTATTACAATTGTTTATTATGAAGGGAATAGGAACAAATAATTAATTGTACATATTTAAAATAACTGTTTACCTAATATTAAGAACATTTATAATAATACATGAATTATTATTATAAATTAATTCATATCAAAGTCACTATGAAATCAAAATAAGCAGTTCTTGCTTTAATCATGGAATATTGCCATTTTTATCATAAATGATTTATCTGTGAATTATTATTTTTTTTAATTCATATGACCTTGAAATCAGCCAAATCTCATCTCTTCCCTGATGATGTGTTCACTGGCGCGAGGGCGGGACAACCTGTAACTCACATGAGATCGACCAATAGCAAACCACAACCAATCAATTCCCAGTGTTTGAGAAGCAGCTTCACTTAATTGGATAAACGTCATAATAGGGAAGAAAAGACTATTGCAACTTACCCCAGATAGCAAACTGACATTGAATCAACGTGGAAATATGACATCGAAACAACGTTGATCTGACATTGTTTTGCTCATCGAATTAACGTTGAACCAACGTCAGACGCGTCATTCTTTCAAAACTAACGGAAAATCAACTTAAAATCAACGCGTTGTTTCAACGTTATGAAAGCAAACCAATTTTCGATTTTCATTTAGCTTTGAAGAATGCCGCGTCTGACGTTGGTTCAACGTTAATTCGATGAGCAAAATCAACGTTGTTTCAATGTCATGAGAGACGTCGTTTCCACGTTGATTCAATGTCAGTTTGCTATCTGGGTACGTTTCATGCAGATCTCCTAATCATCAGTTAAAATGTAATAGATATAGCTAATACGGCTGGGTAATAAATATCGATTTCTCGATATTAATCGATTCTCATTTTTACGAACCGATATCGATTCTTAAGTCTCAAGAATCGATTATTCATCCTGTTTCATTTGAATGAATGGGATATTGTATCGCGGCTGCGCGCAATCAAAAAAAAAAATCGCAATAATCTTTGTCCTTTGTTACTATTGCTATGAAGCAAAGTCTCAATTTTCAAATTACGTCCATTTTCTTTAGAAATTCAAAAACATAAATAGAGTTTTGGCGCTGTGGCGTGAGATCGCTCTGGCGCAGCTGTTGAGAAGCAGCAGCGCTGATCTCTCTTCCGGGTTAATAATACCGGTCACAGCGCGAAATAAACATGAATGAGCGTCTGAAAGTGTGTTAAAAGATAGAGTATAACTTATCGAAATTCGTATCATGTCACATTGATTCGCTCAATCAGCGTTTCAACCGTGGAAAGACGTCAGTTAAACAGCTTGTAATCAATGTCATGTATCGTCATATTTACCTCAGAAAACCCACATCAACTCGTTAGTCAGCTAGGAAAAAATAACTACAGAGAGGAGCATTTTGCTAAATATATAGCCACCATTTAAATGTTTATATTTCATATAATCTTCTTATTATAAAAATAAATAAAAGTGTAATTTAAGTGATTCGTTCATTATTACCTTCATATTTGAATAAATCTGGCAAGTTTTTTATGACAGCCACCATTTAAATGTTTATATTTCATATAATCTTCTTATTATAAAAATAAATAAAAGTGTAATTTAAGTGATTCATTCATTATTACCTTCATATTAGGCTAATGAAGCCTAGTAGGCTACAACTAGACTCCCATAGTTTACAGCATTAGTTAAGAGATTTGATTCCCTTGAGAAAAAATGCCATTTATTGTAACTGATATCCAAAATAATCGTTATTGAATCGAAATCGAATTGCAAGCTTGTGAATCGAAATCGAATCGAATTGTGAAATTTGTCTCAATACCCAGCCCTAATAGCTAATCTGCAGACCTTTTGGTAACGCTTCCTTTTACAATACAGTACTTACGTGTACTTTGTGTACTTAGAAAGTACTGGCTAATAAAAGGTAAGTACATGGGTTAGGGGTAATACCTAGTTATTATCCAGTAATTGTAATTACTATAAGTACATAGTAAGTACATGGGTAACACAGGACTGTAAAAGGAAGCGTTACCGACTTTTTTTAGCCAACCACATGTGGGTGATTTTAACGTTAAAACATGTTAAATGAATGTTAAAGGATGTTTTTTTTGACAGTTGCACCTCTTCCAAACGTCCACCTGAGCTTCATCTAATAGATGCTTTCTTTCACACACTAATCGTATTCTTCAGGAGAATCTATGCTGACTGCGCTGAACTTCCTTCGGTGGTTCTGTCCACTCAGCCGTTTCCCTGATCCCCGAGTTATACGTGCGGCTCATACTCAACTCCCTCGTTTTATCCCATCTTATCTCATCAGAAACAGGATCATTGATTTTCTTTTTTTTTCAAAGTCACATTGAAAGTTGATTTAAATACAGCTGGAGCTTTGGATCAGAGCGGTCGAGTGACGTGTGTGCACAGACTGGAACTGAAACTGAGAATTTGGTGTTTGTTGTAACATACAGTACAGCGATGCACCATTTATGAGAAATCAAAGCATAAAAAAGAAGCGAGGGATGACACATGGTAAGAAACATGAAGCATTTGACATCCCTGCTGGAGGTACTAATGCTTAACTAAACAATTCTCCACTCGAGGTAAGGCAACACTGAGCAAATAATAATACGCTACAAAAGTTCAATAATTATGCAAAAAGTATTTTTAGATCTGTCTCATTGGAAATATGTATATAATGCCTTAAAAGTAGACAGCGGTTAAATGGAGAGCAAAATAAGAAAAGACCAAATGAGAGTTTCATTGTCTCAAACTGTGCTCAGATTTGTCAGATCTGCTCAGAATAAATAGATATTTGCATTCAAATAGAAGAGATCTCAGTATGAACATTTATCATCAAGAGCAAGTGATCTGATATACTACATTCATTTATAGCTTTATATTCTTTTAGTGTGATAACAATGTCTCTATTTGTCTATTTCTATTTCTTATTTGTAATTTAGGTGAACCATCTTAATAATTATTACCTAAATGAAACAATAAAGAACTCTATTCAAATTGTATTATAATATTTTTTTTCCCCCTGAAATCCCCTTTTTAATGTCAACTACAGTTTAAAAGTTTGGGGCCAGTAAGACTTTCTCAAAGAAATTATACTTTTATTCTGCAAATATGCATTAAAATGTTCAAAAGTGACATTATGATGCTTTATAATGCTTTATCCGTTTCAAATAAATGCTGTTCTTTTGAACTTTCTATTCATGAAAAAAAATAATAAATAAATAACGGTTTCAACAAAAATATTAAGCAGCTACTAAGCAAACTGTTTTCAACATTGATGATAATAAAAAATGTTCATATCAGATTGATTTCTGAAGGATCACGTAACAAATTTAGCTTTGCATCACAGGAATAAATTATATTTATAAAATATATTTAAATAGAAAATAGATATTTAAAATGGTAATAATATTTCACAATATTGCTGTTTTACTGTGTTTTTGATCAAATAAATGCACACTTTTGAACGGTAGTGTCAGATGGGTGGTTAAATGTTACAAATTTGGGGTTTAAGACTTTGGGTTTAAGTTAGTATGTTTCCATAGAACAAAAAAAAAAAAATATCAAAAGATTAAGGAAAAGTTAATACTTTTGCCCCAGTTTCACAGACGAGGCTTAAGTTGTTTTAACTGAAAGCAACTTGCACTAAATATCTTCAAATATGTCAGTGCCATTGTTTGGTCTCAAGATTTTCTTTATAAAAGCTTCCTTAATGTCTTTATTGAACTAAGGCCTAATCCTGGCTTAATCTAAACCCTGTCTGTGAAACCAGGGCTAAGTGTCCTGAGCTTAGAAAAAGCTCAACATCTGATTAGTAAAACATTCCTTCAGTCCAGCGTTTCGCATCAGGATGCTCTTCCTCAAGTGGATCAAATCTGTGATCTGTAAGTGCTGACCTACTGAATATAATACGGCAGTCCTGTAAAGCATTCAGACAGGCAGAGCAAACAAGCAAAGACACATTCCAGCGTGGACATAGGACAGACACGCAAACACGGACAGGAGATATTCACAGAGAAAAAGAACAAGAAGACAGACCTGGTCTGCGAATATCCTGGGTTTCTGCTCAGGCACCACCCCTACCCTCAGCTCGTCTTCCACGGCCATGAGTCTTCATGGGAAACGAGAAAGCGAGGGAGAAAGAAAGAGAGAAACAATATTAGTTCCAAAGCACACAGACATCAACAATAAGTGTTCATCTGCCGCAAACATCAGATCGACATGCTTTGATTGTGATATAAATAGCGTTTGAAATGGCTTTTGGTCCAATCTGGGAAGCATACTGAAGAAAAAGAATCAACCATATTATGTCATGATGACATATTTCCATCATCCCATGGGAATAAGTGAGATGATGAATGAAAACGGGCCACGTTGTATGGCTTTTAACGACGGCTGCCGCTCTTACTGGCAGCTTATTTCAGACCATTGAAGTGGCCGCCAGCGGATCAAAGTGACGTTCGGTTTCATACACAAAAACGGATGTTTTCATATCTCCACGTGAACATATCACACCACATGCTGTTTTTAGGCACAAGTGGGAGCCAAACGAAGCACTGTGATTATCAAGTGAATGACGGTTTTATAAGGAATGATGTTTTTGGTTTGATTTATGTTGACAAGATGACACGAGTACATGACAGCGATATTAAATGTGTGCATCTGGGTCAAATATGAAAAGTTTCATTGGATGGGTATCATTGAGCCAGTTTAGGGGACAGATTTGATATTTTTTTGATGTAGAATGATATGAAATAGTCATTAAAGATACATGAATTCATTGCAGAAAAAGGCCCGTTCACAACAAGGATGATCACTATAAAGATGGTTGTAAATATAAAAGAATAGCAGAGTCTGCACCACAACTAGATATAACAATATAACGGCATAGATAAACAATAGAATTTTTTTTAGCTGATGAACGATAAAGACATTGATAACCAATCAGAATCCATCCTGCTAAAAGAACTCTTCTAATAAACAGAATGATATCGTGCATTAGTGTGGACGGTAATATAGTTATCATTCTTGGTGTGAACGGGCCTTAACTTATTCTAGTCTTTAGCATTTATTGGAAATAAATAATGAATTCCACAGTTTAGGTTTAAAACAATATGATTGGATATTTTATTACATTTATTATATTGCTTGTACAAAAATTCAAATGCAAAAGTAAAAACAACAACAAAACAAATTTAGTGCTTCAAGATTTCTTAAACAGACAGAAGCATCCTATTTATTAAAGATATGCTCAGGCCTGTTTTATATTCAACAATGCGATTGTTTATTAACAAAGATCAGACAAAAGGTCATGGGGTCAGACACAGTTCACAAGCAGAGGTCAGAAGGGTCACGATTAATACACCTTCATTGTGCTATTTCTCATCGCTACTGTTATCAAGGTATTGCACACAGTTTGGCTACAATATTTAAATAAATATCATCTCGTATACAGAATATATAATTCTATGCTCTATATTTCTGCTTTTAAAAGAATTTATAGGGAAGCAATGTCTTCTAACAGTATTCGATTATTTAATACACTCATTTTTATACATCAATTTGAATATATGAAAGTCTAACAATGGAAAACAAAAAAGGCGTATTTCAGTGCAAACGTTCAAAATGAGTATTTATAACAACATCACATTACAAAAGATATTTTCTAAAAAATTAATTTCAGTCCTACATTAATCATCTATTTATGTTTCCTGGCCTATAATTAATATCTCTATGTTTATTTCACAAACAGCACCACACAAAATAAGATATTCATAAGCATGACAACTCACTTACCTCATGTTTAATATTTTATACTGTATCTTCTTTCCAGTTTATATTGAACATAACACCAAAACACACTCACCAAACTGTGTTAATATTTATCTATGAGGGTGAAAACAAGTCCAGGACAAAATTCACTATGAAATCAAAAGAAAAAAAAAAGATTATAATTTGCATAAAGAGAATTAAACTAAAAGTAGCAGTGCAATAAATACCATGATATACAAATACTTATATAAAAATAAATTACACGTGTGGATCGTGTTAATTGTTGCACTGCCTTAAATGAACATTTTTCTATTGATTATAGACCGAAATATGACCTGGAACATGGGTTTTGTGAGAATTAAGTCATGAGTTTGAATATTAGGAATCATATTTGAGGCTTGTGTTTGAACATAAGCAAACACGAGCCTCTTTCTGAAGCTTGGAAATATCTGCTTTTATTGCATATTTCAAAATGAATGATCTAAACACAGAACAACCGAAATCCAAATGTGATGAGGAATGGTTGACACATGAGATCGCTGTTCTCGTGATGGCACATAGAGATATGGAAAACGTGGACATCTGAAATATGATCTATTTTGACGAGTAAGACACTTTCATCACACAGTGTGTTATAGAGAGAACATGTGCAGGTCGATCAGGAAGCGATTCTGTGTGTTTTCAAGATGTTTTGCTACAATTAATGATGGTTATCTGGAAGAAAAATCCCCTGCACCATTTCTCTTTCAAGACAAACAAGCATAAAGGCTTGTCTAAATACTTTATTATTGCAGATATGCCGTTTTTACACTCATTAAAGGATCAAATCGCCCTAATGAGTGAAAATTTCATCATCATTTATTTACACACCCTCATCTCGTTCTTAAATCCGTATGACTGTCTTTTTTTCTGTTGAACACATGGTTACTTGGTGCTTTTATGGTGCTTTTGTCCTGTGTGAAAGATGTGTGAAGATTAAAATCTCCTTTTGTGTTCCATTGAAAAGTTAACAACAGTATACAGGTTTGCAACGACATGATGGATGAATAAATAACCAGAGAATTTCTATTAATGGATGAATGATCCTTGTAAGAGCTTTAAAAAGCGGCATTTTTAAGTTCTTTAAACATTAGAAATTCATAAAGCAATTTCTTTTCATCTTAAGCACATTTTATGACATTTTCTCCATGTCAAACTTGTTTCCTCAGACGGCAGTGCAAATACATTAACAATACTGCACACATATGACTGCCTCCATTACAAACACATCCTGTTATGATGATCAGTTATGATTATGAAGACTAATACACGCCAAGGAAGAGATGATGATTTATATTTGTATGCCCTTTTGGTCTCCCTTCACCATCTGAGTGTCTTCACTCCATGTCTTCATTCCTAGAATTGGATTGAAACAGCAATATACTCTGTGACAAAAAATACGCAGTAAATGCTGCATTACAGGAAATTACATCATCATTGCATCAACCAATGGGAGGGGTGATGTCTTTTCTAAGAGTGAAGCAAAATATTGGCTGATGTGTCTCTGTGGATTCACAAAGCCGCTAAGAATCCAAATAAAAGATGAAATGAAACAACAGGGAGGAAATGAACCCAGTTCGTCAATTAAAAAACAGCTTTGTGATGGCAATTACAAGACCAAGTCCAAGAGTAAAGATGTGGTTAAACTACTATACTGTATATAAATGGCAGATGCTCTATAAAGGAAACCCCTTATAAAATGTATAACACATCTATCCAGTGACCCTAAAAAGTATGTGGACACATGCATCATCCATGTCAAACAAAATATCAAAGAATGATTCTGCAAACAAGTGCCTTCAAAAACACTTTCTTTTAAGGATTACACTCCCATTCAAAGGTGTAGGGACAGTTATTAACAAATGTCACTAGATTTGACGTTTTGATAGTTTGATATTTTGGTAACCAATGCAATGACATTCTGACATTTTTAAGTTTGGCTTAAATGTCCAAATTCTTTTTGGGCCCACTATTTCTATACAGAATTACATAAGGAGTCATTATCAGTTAGGCTTAGAAGGAAGCGTATAGTACACAGCGAGTGTGATCACGTTTCTCCCGCCTCTTTTTTTCATATTACCTGTCAATAATTCCTTTAATTTGGTTGTCTTTCTCCATCTGCTGCTGTCTCAGTCTCCTCTCGCTGTCGTCCAGTCGGCTCTGATACTGCAGCAGGATTTTATTGGTCTGCTGCTCCTGAGTTAACAGCCTCCTCTCGTACTCCTCCAGCTTACGGTGTGACATCATCAGACGGTCCTTCAAAGAGTTGATCTCCTCCTCGTACTCGCGCACCTGGGACGGGACAAGAGATGAGGACAGTGGGCATGTTATCACAGCAGACGTCACCCTCATGATGGTTTTGGTGAGACAGTAAGGTAATTAGGTACTTAGTGGATACACAGTGGAGACACATCCCTTTGGTGTGAGAAACCCGGGTTCGAATCCACTGTGAGACACTGATGTGTCCCTGAGCAAGACACTTAAAAGCGTCAGCCAAATGAATAAATGTAAATGTAAATATACAGTGACGTGAATAAGTTTGAACACCCATGCTTAAGTATGATTTCCAAAAGATGATTTTTTTATTCCTCTTTTTAGGCAACTTTAGCATGGGTGTCGAAACTTATTCACATCACAATATATATATATACACACACACACACACAAGTAAATAAAAAATTATAAAAAGAGTTAAAATTAAAGAAAAGTATTAAAAATAAACTGAATAATTTATGAAAATAAAAATATACAAGATATTGTCCATTAAATGACTTTAATAAAGTTTCAGAATATTATTATAATATCATTTTTTAATACTTAAACAATTAAATAAAATAAATGATGAAATTATTAAAAAAATATATATAATAAATAAGATATTATCCATTAAATGGCTTTAATAAAGTTTCAGAATATTATTAAAATATATATTTTTAATACTTAAACAATTAAATCAAATAAATAATGAAATTATTAAAAAGTATATATAATAAACAAGATATTATCCATTAAATGGCTTTAATAAAATTGCTAAATATAATTTAAAAAAATGAAACAAATTAAAATATTAAATAAATGTAAAATTAAAATAAAAAATGTAATAATGAAACTATTAAAAATGAACTGAATAATGTAAATTTTAATTAGAAAGATGTTATTCATTAAATTACTTTAATAAATATTATTAGATATGATATTTGTGGAAGTTATAAAACGAAAGTAAAGCCGGTTGTACAAGCTTGCAGGCATTTTTTTTCTTTGGGAGAGAAAAAACTCACTCACTATGAATATTGTTATAGGCCAGTGGCTTCAGTGTTTTCAAAAACTTCAAAAACACACATTTGTTGTTTTTGTTGAAAGGAATGGCTGTGCTGTACTTTGCTTTTCAGCAAATGATTTGCACACAAGTCTTTTTAAAGCAGCAGAATTGAAAGATCCAGTCTCGGTGGTAGTCCAGTCGAGCCGTGTACCAGCTGCTTTGACACGATTATCAGGTTAACCGGCCTCCCGAGTGTCTGAACTCGCAGTTTACGCTCGTCTTAAGGTTATAAAGCTACGCCCAGTGTCCAGCGCTGGTGATTGACTAACTAAAAGTGGTGATGCTACAATAATTCATTTACTGGCATCATTTACTTCCTCTCATGCTGTTTCAAATCCTTTCTTTCCTCTGTGGAAAAAAAGTCAATTTCTGAAGGATATCCAGGGCAGGATATTCTTCAAAATTGCATCTTTTGCACAAAGAAAGAAAGTCATGCAGGTTTAGAATGACATCCGGGTTAGTAAACAATGATTGCTTTTATAATTTTGTAGCTCAGCCATTTTCAAAACAGTGTGGTTTTTTCAGTAATGAGGAATTTTCAGATTTTGGCCCAAATTTTGCAACTTATGAGGAGGCATGATTTTGCTCCCTACAGCTTTTCTGGAAGGAGTGTGTCATTTATGCATGAAAATGTTGCCTAGGTGGGCAGCTACAGTCAATGCAAATGAACAAATTCTCCATGCAAACCACTCGGGAATGAGAAAGTGCTGATTCATAACAGAATTTTATGGCAGATTTTGAAGATGAAACTGTCCTTTAATATGCACACTGAGAAGCAACGAAAAGAGGTTGTGTGTCACCTCCACACGAGCATCCAGACGGGGTGACAGAGGGTAAAGAACAGTCAGGACGTCCTGATTGAAAGCCCATGCTGCTCTCTCCTGTGGTCTGTTCACAGCAAAAGGCTGACCATTCTCATTTGATATTTAAATAACGCATAAATCAGGCACCATCTGTTGCCAAGGTGAAAGACATGATATGCATTTCCTTGACACTTGTGTGCGGACACAACTGCACTCAGACAACCGAGTGTCTTGGGAGAGTACAGAGGAGGAATCAAGCTCGAGTTCGGACTCTAATTCAAAGCTCACAACATTCACATCACAACAGCCGTCTAGCATGGCAATATCGAAAATAAAATAAAATACACCCAAAGCACATAGTTAACATAGCTGGATGAGAAGCTGAGAAACACACCCTGTCCAGACGTGACTCGTCCATGCTCTTGGAATACTCCTTTAGCTTGAACTCTTCTCTGTCGATGCGGGAACTCTCTATGTCAGCAGAAAGATGGGGCATGTTGGACACCCAGGCGACGGTTCGCTCAGAGGCGGGGGACGTGGGGTTGAGAGTGGATGGAGATTGGGAAGAGCCCTGAGAAATAGACAAAGACATCCTGTAAGGAAGGAAACTTACACAGTTTGGGGTCAGTAAGATTTTGAATGTTGTTGTCTCTTATGCTCACCAAGGGTGCATTCATTTGATCAAAATTCAAAACAGTAATGCTATAAAATGTTATAATTTATTCCTGTGATGTTATAGTTGAATTTTCAGCATCATTACTCCAGTCTTCAGTGTCACATGATCATTCAGAAATCATTCTTATATGCGGATTTGCTGCTCAAGAAACATTTATTATAATTACAAATTGTTGTGCTGCTTAACATTTATGTGAAAACCGTGATTTTTTTAAAGCAAACTTGATGTATAGAAGGTTTAAAAAACCCAGCTATAAATTTTTTGTAACATTATAAAAGCATTTCCTCCCAATTTTGATCAATTTAATGCGTCCTTGCTAAAGAAAAGTATTAATTTATTTGAACAAAAATGTAATTATTAAGTATGCTGACTAATTCTATTATGCTATCTACAAACAATGAAAGCGTAATTCTTCCAGTTCTGTTGAACACATTTTAGCACGTTTAAATCCATTTCACAGAATTCTGCAGATTTTTCTTTAAAATCTACACAAATATGTGACATTTTTTAATATGTGATAAATATTCCTTAATATTGCTGAATTTTTTTTAATAATTTAAAAATTATTAAAGTTAAAAGTTATTAATTATTATTAAATATTATTAATATCTCCAAAAATGCCCAAAAAATATATTATATTTAAATTATCTTATAAAGATATTATATAATATAAAGATATTAAAATATCTTATAGATATTTTATATCTTATAGATATTTTATATCTTATCTTATTTTATAAATATCTTATATCTTATAGAGTGGTATTTTATATATTTTTTTATATAGTGAAATAAATATTTATTTGAAATAACCACATTTATAACTATGTTTTCCATTCATATGGATAAATTGTGGTGTGATAAATATTGCGGATTACTAAAAAAATATGTTAAAATTACAATTAAAATATTGCCAATCTGGTGGCATAAATGACTGGAATTGATTTCTAAAAATAATTGTATCTAGATCCCACACAAAAATAAATATCTAGTTGAAGAAATACTAGACATGGATAACAGGTAGAGTAGGAATGTTTTCTGATCCGAACACCTGTTTGCTCATGGTAGGCTTGAGCAGATGCTGTTGCTGGACCTGCTGGCGTTCCTGATGTGATTTCGATTGCTGCGTGGACTGTGGCGTTCCTCCCTGAGAGCCCTGGGATCCCTGGCTCTCCCTGGTGGAGCTCTGCTGATGGGGCAGGCCCGGGGGGGTGCTGTCTTTGACGGACAGCTGCTGCCGGGGCCCCTGTTGCCGGCTCCCGAAGCCAGACTCCGGGGACTGGAGCAGGTTCCCGCTCTGTGGCCTGGTCTTTGCTGCAGGGGTGGCGGCAGCGGCAGAACTCACGGAAAGTTGATGTGAGGGTTGCGATTTCATGCGCTGTGTGGGAGGAGCCATGGAGCTTTGACGGACTGGCTGAACGGTGGAAGGAGGCGTGGCTAGTGATGAATGAGATGTGCCGGTCTGCGATGCCATGCCTGCCAACTGCTGCTGCTCCTGGTCATGAGACACATGCTTAAATAAACAACCTCCATTTCTGCCACTCATTTCTAAATCAATTTACTCAGAAATTTTGATGGTAAGCAATGGATAATATAACAATATTTTACAGATTTTAGGGACAAAAGATGCTAATGGATGTTTTTCAATGGGCATTTGTTTTTAACGGGCGGATTGGATCCACCTCACAATGAAAGTATGAAGTCTTGCTTTGATTCCCATAGACAAAAGAAGCACAATTTGTCAACATTCGTGGACAGTTGTCTATAGTGAATGTAAACCATAGACTGTAAAAAAAGATGGACGCCCCTTCGCTCTCTTCCATTGGTCAGAAGTTAAGCCGCCTGTATATCCCGAAATGGCGCTGACATCTTGGAATTGAGTCTGCGCAAAAGCGATTTCGGGACAGGTGAACAGGAAGTAAAGCTGCGAAATCAAGGCCCCGCCCTCACTCTCGAAGAATCAATCGCAAGAACACGCTCCTGCATTTTTAAAAAAATGAATTATAGAAATTTAGATAAAAGTCCAATCTCCTCAGTCCTCCGAAGATCCAGAAAAAAGTCGTTCAGAGAAAAGTTCGCTCACACCAAATGACGTCACACCACCGCATCAAATAACAAACTAAAAGTAAACTTATTTTAAAAACAAACACTTGAAATTATATCAGCGTGATAAAAACTACAGTAAATGACAGAAACCATATTTGGAAAAACGATATTTGAAGTGTAATTTAATGGTTTAGTTGGTCTCACGTGCTGTCGAATAACATATGGAGGCGGGGTTTGCGACCTATACTAGGACCGGTGTTCTGTCGATTTTTGCTGCCTTGTCGAAAAATGCTACCGTTGCGCGAATTGATCACAGAATGCCGATTAAAGTCGTATGAAATACAATTCTAATACAATTCTAAGTTATGAGTAGCTACTGTATACTGTAGACTACTGTTTTTATTTTTATTTTATTTAAAACGGTGTGAAAAGTAAAAATTATCATAAAATATTCATCTTTGACTTGTCAAAGTACACCTTTTCTTATAGTAACTGAAACTTTCAGTTATTCCTTTTCAGCTGGCTGACCGTACAAATATTCATATGGTAGTAAGCATTTTTTAAAGGGAAATTATACATTATAAAAGGAAAATGTACCTTTTGTAAAAAAAAAAAAAAAAAAAAAAAAAAAAAAAACTGTGAGTCTGCACATGCGCATAACCAGTAAGTAGGAAATCTTGATGGGTAGCATGAATTGTCAGAACACCGGCCACCGGGGGGCGATCGAGATTGTTTTGGCTTCACTTTTCAGGGCTTGTGCGGCATGCTTGATGTAAACAAAGGTAATCAATGTGCCTTGAAGTATTTTCTTCTAAGAACGAATACGTAACAATATTCCTTGTTTAAATGATTCCTGCCAAAGGCATAGGCAAAAAAAGAGGATGAGGCATGGTCAGGTTAGTTAGTAGTGTGTTCTATGTTGAAACCATAGACTGTAAAAAATATGGACAAAGCGTCTGTGACATCACCCATAGACTCTCTGAAGAGCGGGTTTGAGGCTGTTTATGGGGGGTATGGGCGGCGCCATACTGGAAAATCTTGGGAAATACAAAATACATAAGTTTCAGAAAGGATACAAAGGTGGTATGATGTGTTGTGTCAGATCATGGCCGAGACGTCAAATTCACTCGGCGCAACCCGTTATCAGCTGTCAATCAAAGTTAACCGCCCTTATTCGTCATACGTTTTATATCTAATATGATCTAAACTAACGAGTTAAAAAAAAAATTCACCCCCCTCACAGTTGTCAGGCACGCGGAACATATTGAAGATCACAATAAAAGTCCATGGGACCAAACTGTAAACATATGAATTTATGCTGTGAAAACGGATATTTTAACATGACGTCTATGGATATTTGGGACCGCCCTCTAGCGGATTTGAGATGTATTGTAGTTTATCGCACTTCCGGGTAGGCTTCATCTTTCAGATTAGAATGTTGCCGCTTGGTTGAAACTCGCGGTTATGGTAAGGGACGAGGCATTTCCCAAACATGCTCAAAGTAGTTGACCAATCACAACACAGTAGCCTAGCTGACCAATCAGAGCATACTGCAGCACTTTTCAGAAGGAGGGGCTTCATAGAGACAGGAACTAACAGAACGTTACTGACAGACTTAGAATAGAGGAGCTGCAACAATGTCAAATATGTGAAAAATAATGTGTTTTTAGAACATTCAAGCATTAAAACCTATTCTAATAAACCCAAAAAACTAAAGGTCCCATTTTATATTAAGTGGCTTTAAGTAATATGTACTTACATTGAACAATAAGTACAATGTATTATTGTGTTCCTGTTGTATTGTAAAACACTTTTGCTGCTATTGAGGTGTGATACGGGTAAGGTTAGGGACAGGTGTGGTGGTATGGGTCAGTTTAAGGGTAGGTTAAGGTGTGAGGGGATGGTCAACTGTGTAATTACAAATGTAATTACATAAATTAATTATAGCTGTAATTACATGCTTGGAATTTTAAAAAATAAGTACAATGTAAAAACATGTATGTACACAATACGTCCATTGTATCAAATTATTAATTTCAATGTAAGTACATTAATATAAAGTGGGACCAAACTAAATAAAGGCATAATAGGTCCTTTTTAAGATTAAACTGATGGTCAAGAAAATACCTGCATGTGCATCGAGAGCTGGCGTCCCCTGAAGTCACTCTGGTTATGGCGGGTGTAGTCGTCGCTGTAGCTGTGGGAGTGAATGATGCTCGGCTGACCCAGGTGAGGGCCGGGTCTGAGGGTGGACAGGTCTTCGCTTCGGGAGAAACCACCATGGGCGAACTGGGGGATGTACGCTGGGTGAGAGGCGTCCGGCTCAGGGGCCAGCAGGAGAGGAGGAGGAGGTTGGGCTCGACTGTGCTGGTGGTGAATCTGAGGCCCGTCAGCAGCGAGGTGGAACAGAGGGTTCTGGAAGGAGAGGGGGTAGCGGAGGGCGGCGGCTTGCTGCTGTTGCTGCTGGGACAGCGAGTCGGTGGTGGCTCCCATCTGGCTCAGCTGGCTCAACCTCAGACCCCCGGACATGCTGGAACCGCCGGACCCGGCCGACAAACGCCCTCCGGCGCGCAGCTGACCTCCGAGGCCTCCTCCCAAGGCCGCGAGCCCACCGTAGCTGCCGAGGCCGGCAATCGAGGCCTGGGAAGAGTTGAGCATGTCCCCCATAGACTGCAGGTTAGAGACGCTGTTCATTCTTGAGTCCTGGAGGTCCATCATAGAAATGTTTTCATTAACACCTAGAACCTACGGGCGAGAGCGCTGCAGATGCCTGCCGGGCGCAGCAGTTGTGGGCGGTTTATGCATGTGGCTTGACTGTGTGTGTGAGTGATGGGTGTATTAACTTGAGGGTTAAAAGGAATAATTCACCCAAAAATGACATTTCTGTCATATGCTGTTATTTATTCAGTGGAATGTTAAAACATAATTTGTATGCAGCTCTTTTTCATACAGTTTGTCACATAAAATAAAAATAACATTAAAAAACTAAATCGAAGTAGTCCTGGCACTAATGTCAAGAAAAACTGAATTGTTTAAATAATATATATTATATTTAAATAATAGTAATAAATAAGCAACATTTGATTTTACAGGATAATAATTCATGTAACTGAATTCAAAATGGACAATAAAAGCACCATTCATTTCAATGTTTCGTTGTTACATTAATGATTTTCTGAGAGATGGGATGATGTCAAGGAAAATTATATTTAATATTAAAATATAATATTCTATACAATATAATATTTAAATAAAATTGGTACATCATATAATATCCTATACTACTACTACTACTAATAATAATAATATATAATTAATACATTTATTTAATATAATAAATAAACAATAAATAATTACAGTCTGCTTTTATAGACAAAATTTCTATTTATTTTTATATTTATTTATTGGGAGAATGACACATGCTATATTCTGAGACTATTTTGAAGCCAAAGTACAGATGAAATGTAAAGTGAGCTAAAAATGGTTTTGTGTGTAAGTCTAAGGGAAAACCTGACATGACAGGTGCCATTTGTGTCATATTTAATTTTTAAATCAATAATAAAAAAAATCTATGTGTTCATAAGACCTGAAATATACTTCACAAACAATACGATTTAAAATGATTTTATAAAATATATTTATTTTCCATTCTGAAAACTTTGCACATGAAAAAAGTGCATGATAAAATAATCACAAAACTATTCATTTTTGGGTGAAATATACATTTCTGCACTGTATGTCAGGACCCTGAATCCTAAATGGTGATGGAAGATTAACGTAAAGAATCTCTTTATGTATTGACGGCACCCACATCATCTTGAAGCCCTCTTTTCCATGCTTGGGTGGTATTTGACCATGCAGTAAGCAGGTCAGTGGCGCTTCCTTCTCCGACAGGAACAAAGCGAACCCTCAGAAAAGCTGGTGAAACGTGTGCTAGGGAGTGAGCTGTTATTCAAATGAGAATTTGGACCAGACAGCACTGACCATTGTCATGAAAGAATTCTAAATGAAAGGGGATATTATTTAATCAGAACCCCCCACCCAATCAGAAACCACTGTCCTTTGGGACTTACCTTTGGGTCTGGATCAGTGATATCAGAACTGCTAGTACAGTACGCTGGACTAGAGCGGGCCAACGGGGGACGGGCAACATAGAAAACTTCTTTAGATGAGGCTCGGTGAGGATGATCGCGATCCACAAAACCCCCCATTCCAGCTCGGGACGGGGGGGCTCCGCCACTGGACATGGCAGAGGTTGGAGAGGGCAGGCGAGTGATGTCGATTGAACTGTATGACATATGAGAAAGTTGACAAGAAAAAGAGTTCCCATGCTTTCGATGGTCAACATTAGACATCCTACAAGTCAACTACATGTCAAATAACTCTCATTAGAGTATATGCAGACTGTTACGTCCGGGTTAGTAGAATAAGTTTACATGTAGTTGAAAAGTTTGTCATAGTCAGTATAATGTCTGGTTGGGGAGCATCACAATAAAGTGTTACCAAGCTCAGCTCCAAAACCTAGCAAGCCATATGATGTGGTATTTAATTGTAGTTCAATCAACTTTGATACTGTATTACATTTTGAACATTGATATATTATTATAGTGTTTGTTAGTATTTTGAAGTAGATTTATTTTCTTTTTTCTGTTTTCACTTAAATTTTAATTGAAGCTTTGGCAATTTTGTCATTTTATTAGTTTGTCTGTATCATTTGTATTCCTTTTTATACATTTGTTTTAGTTGTTTTAGTACTTCAAGTTAAAGTAAATAAAAATGAGAAATGTTGGAAACTAGCTGAAATAAAATATTTGTAAGTCTTTATATTTTATTTTATTTCAATTAACATTTAATTTCTTTAAATAAATAAAATGTTTGTTTTTTAAAATTAAAGTTAGCATTAATAACCCTGCTCTGACAGAAGCAGAAGTATGAATATATATATATATATATATATATATATATATATATATATATATATAAAGAAAATCCAAATGCAAAAATAGGGGAAATGAAAACTAAAAAAAAAAAAATCTATAATAAAATACAATACATAAATAAATATTTATTTAATACTTGTAGGTGGCTTTGCATACCTGCAAATATGGTGATTCTCTTTTGAGGGACTCCTTTTTTTAAATATTTTATATTAATTTTTAATATTTAATATTGTCAATACATTTTATTTAAAATGTTTTTTTGTACTTTTTTATGATTTTTTTTATGATTTTATGTGCAGCGCTTTGAGAAGTTGCTTTTAAAGGCGCTAAATAAAATAAAGTTTATTATTATTATTATTACTGTTTGAAAAATATAGTATATAAAATACAATACAAGTGTTGTTTCCCTAAATTAAACCTTTGTCTTTTTTATACAGTTATTGTACTAAAACAAAAAACTATTAAAAAGTAGTAGTAATGTAAAATTGAATAAAAAAGAAAGCAGAAAGACAATTAAATCCTGTAAATGTTTTTTTAAGCACTCATTTGCATCTCCTCTCCGGTTTGTAAACCCCTGGCATAGAAGCCTAAAAATATTAGGCAGACTAACTAGGTTTTGGAAAATCCTCTCTTCTCCAAGGTGTTGCGATGTGACACAAATATGGGTCATGGGTGCATATAAAGACCCCAGACGCACCTGTTGAGGTCTCTCATCATGAGGTTCTGGAACTCGGATGAGATGGCCCTGTTGAAGCTGGGCCGGGAGAGCAGCCTATCTGTCTGTCTCTCTGGAGGCTGTCTGTCTGTCTGGTGACTGGGCTGTCTCTGGAGGTGCGGGTTACGGAGGGCCATGCTGATGTCATTAAGAAGGCGGGGCAATGGTCCGAGTTTGATGATGGCATCCTTTGGCACAATATAAACAGACAGAAAACAGGAGACCAACCTAATGACCGATCACAAACGCAAGTAGACAATCACGGTTATCTCCATCCAGATTATCAAACAGCATCTACCTTGCTTAGTTGTGCCATGACTTCCCACAGAAGACTGTGCAGGATCGAAAGCTCCCTTCCCAAGTCGATGTAGCCCTCAAAAGCAACGGCGTTGCTCACGGTATCGAGATTGGAGATCTCGTAGAGGAATTGCTGCATGGAGCCCCACTCCATCTCTAAAAACTCATTCATATAGCACATGTACTCCTCCTTACTGCCAAACCTGTAATACAGTGAGGAACTGGTAAGGATGCGGGCTGATATGGTTTGTAGGAACATAAAATGTTGCGCAATGATAAAGATGTTAATGCTCATCATCATCATTAGCTTAATGGCCAATGATCTTGGCTGACAGCCCTAACGTCAAAATGTAACCCATAATACTGGAGCACTAAAGAGATTCCCATTACTATTGTGTCCTAAACCCAAAGTCAAGAAGACTGTCCCGGATCAATTATATTAAATGCTGAAAAGGTCATTTTAAGCATCATAACATTATAAAGCACAGTGTGAAAAATGGACGTTAATTCTGAATATTTGCTAAATATTAGATTTTACAGTGTTATTAAAGAATTTGTGATATTAAAGATTAATTTCAAGTGAGCTTTAGACGGCACAAAGATAATCTAAATTTAAAAATTGGGAAAATGAGAATGCACAGCTAAATATCAAATATGGAAAAAAAATTAATAAAATAAAATTACAATAAAAAATTATGATAACCAATATTGTCCCAATATATTAAGCATCAGAATAGATAAAATGAGAATGCACAACTACAGTAAATATCAAATATATAAAAAATAAAATAAAATAAAATAATAATAAAAAAATGATTAGAATAGATAAAATGAGAATGTACAAATATCCAGTGTGGATAAAATAACAAAATAAAATAATGCCAGTTGATAACTAATATGGTCCCATTATATCATGTATCCCATAGCAGAATGATGAAAATGAAAATGCACAATTAAATATCCTATGTGACAAATTAAATTAAATATCGCTTGATAACCAAAATGGTCCCAATTCATCATCCATCTCCAATCAGAATGGTTTCCTTTCTTTACAGAACTCAGAGCACCCCGCAAAAATGGTGACATGGTAATAAAGTTAAAGACCTTAAAGAAGTGTGTACTGACTTTGAGAAGTTTGCAAGGTTCTGCACAACTTTGGCTATGAGGGTGAGTGTGCGTGAGGTCTGTTCATCGGGGTATTCCTGTGTGAGATTGAATAAGGATGGCGACATGACGGCTGGACACAGGAAGCGCAGGAAGAGGGAACCACTGATCAGTCGATCTGCAATGTCCTCTCTTCCTCTCTCAGCGCATCGCACGCGCCAGGACGCAAAGACTTCCTTCAGTTCCCTTGGAAACGCACTGGGAAAAACAAACAATATATTTCCAGTATGATTAAAGCAGTTGGTTTGCTATCATCTTTTCACTGTCGACTCTTTTAAAATACATTAAAATATATAAGCCTGGAAATTCATTTGCATCATCATACAATTTTAACCATGCAATCTTTTTATGAAGATCTACTATCATAACTATTATTAAAAAGTTGTTTTGCCACTTAAACTGTTTTAAAGAGTCACAGCAGTAAAAAATAACATTTTTACTGTCTTGTGGTGTGGTGCACATTATTAAATATAATACATTTTAACCAAAACTCTACCCATTAAAAAAAATAAGAATAATTTCACTTTCCATAGAAAAAAGCAGTAAGGGGCCGTTCAGACTGCATCTGTCCCAGCTGTTTTTTTTTTTATTAGTAGTATTTTCTTCCTCTCTGTAATCGTGCTATAGCTAGTGATGTATTTGATTGCTGCAGTGCATATTGCTGTTTTTTTTAAGGGATAGTTCACCCAAAAAGAAAATCAAGTCATAATTTACTCACCCTGGTGTTGTTCTAATAACAAATGCCTTTGTTTCTTTTTTGGACCACAAAAGGAGTAATTAAAAAAAAAAAAAAAATTCCCGCTCGTCCATATACTGTTATATGTCCATATAATAATTCTTAACTCTTTCCCCGCCAGCGTTTTAAAAAAAAGTTGCCAGCCACCGCCAGGGTTTTTGACGATTTTCGCTAAATTTTAATGCCCCGCTGAATATTTTCTTCCATAAATATATGAAGATGATATATATAAAAATAAAGATCTGAGCCTCTGCTTTTAGCCAAAAAAAAAAACGTTTTTATTTTATCTTCATTTGTTCTTTTTTTATTGCCTCTTGAACAGAGGTAGGTTTTGTCAAAAACACAACATTTTGGACAAAAAACTGAGAAAAAGGTATTTTTATCAAACAAGTGCATTTAAAAGCAGAATACATTCAGATGTTGTTTCCTTCATATATAAAACTTTCCAAAATAAATTTAAAACATAAATAAATGTAAAACATATCAAATTTCCCAGGATGTAAGGGAAATGTAACTTTTGCAATAAAACTTCTGCCTCTGCCTCTCTGTGTTCTACCTGTGAATAATGAATAATTGGAATTACAATAAACAGGCCTACACACACACACACACACACACACACAAATACATATTACAATGTGGTAAATGTGCACAAAGAGAGAAATAATTTGACAACACCTTCATATTTAGACAGCCACACATAAATGCCTGCACACACACATAAATATTATAGTGTCATAATATTATACGATCTATCTGCGGCACGTCCATGGCTAGAACTTTCTGTGACAACATGTGCATCTCTCTCACTGACTACTTCGTCCCGATCAGATTCAGAATTATCAAATAAAGAGTGATCGGACTCCGAGTCCATTAACCTCCAGTACTTCAGCCATATACCTCTGCATTGTCTGTCTGATACATTCTCACTACTCCACTGTTTGAGACGATTGCAATCTGTTTCTCTGATCAAAGAGTTGCGCACTCATTCAGGACATGCGCGTGGGTCTTCCTTACCGTATACCACCTAAAACACGGATACCCGGAAAATTCCGTGTTTGGCGGGGATGCGTTTTTTCATTAAACACGGAAAATTCCGTGTTTGGCGGGGAAAGAGTTAAAGCTGGATGAAAGATCACACCTGTGTGCCAAAAATTTTGCCATCTGCCAATGTCTGTTTGCAGTGCTGTGTCAGAGGTATTAAATCGCTTGCAAGCAGCTAGGGTGATAGAACGCATCGATGCCTCTGCATGGGTGTCAGCAACTGTTGTTGGGCAGAATGAAGGCAGAAAAAGTCAGTTAAAATGGACCTCATGGAGCCAAATAAAGCAGTGATTGTGGACAATTGTCCATTCCCACACACCAATAGACTACTCTCTGCTCTAAAAGGTTCTACTGTTTTCACTACCGTCAACCTGACTAATGCTGACTACTAAGTGCTGCTGCATAAGGACAGCTGCGACCTCAATGCCTTTATTACACACGAGAGACTGTTCCATTTTTGCCTTGTTCCTTACGGATTGGCTTCTACCCCTGCGACATTACACAAGATGATGACTATCATCCTGAATGGCTGGTCAAGAATTGAAAATTACCTGGACCACATTATCATCCACAGACGTGACATGTCTATGCACGACGAAGTGCTTCAATCGATCTTGAAACACCATGAAGCTGCTGGCTTGCTGCTCAATAAAGACAAGTGTTTCTTCCGACAAACCAGCCTGCTGTTCTTTGGTCATATTGTTTCAGCAACAAGTCTTTTTTTTTCTTGATGGGTCCGGATCAGATGGAGGACCTGTGCCTAGACACGACCACAACACATCCCTGAATTGTCAGCAGAGATTGACTCTCCTAGACTAGACTCTCCACTGTGAAGGTCACATCGACATGACAGCCAAGAGCACTGATCCTCAACAAACGGATCTCCATGATGACTCCAATCTTCAACCAGATGGAACTGGATTAATATTCTGATCTAATCTGAATTCTGACCTATAATGCTGCCTGAATCATGCTCATACACTCTTTGTTCGTTGGCCAGAAGAGAACTTTACATTAAAAGTGTCATAATTTACAGAATGACACTTAATGACAACTGTCATAAACATTCATATAGACTACTTCATGTTCATGACAGGTGTTATGTCATGTTTATGACAGTGTCATGCCAGTCTTATGCACACCCCTTCAAATAAAGTGTTACTGTTTTTTTTTTTTGTTTTTTTTTCCCCCTCTATTCTGTCACCTGATAGAGTTTTGGTTCCTTGCTACTGTCGCCTTTTGCCTTTGGCTTTTGGCTTGCTTAGTTGGGGACATCGTCTCGGTAGTCTCGGGTTCGATACCCCCGTGCGCAACCGGGTCCCATGACAGCGTTCACATTAGCGTTGTTTCATGCGAACCGTGCCTCGTTCTGAACTAAACTGCCAGTGTGAAAGCCCCCTAACATGACACCTTCATAATCATGACATATGTTATGAATATGAAGGAAGTTTTATGCATGTTTGTGACAACTGTCATTAAGTGTCATTCGCTCAGTTATGACATTTTTAATGCAAATGACATTGTTTGAGATGTCATTGTTATGACAGCTTGACATAAACCAGTACATCATAACCTGTAAAATTAATTATCAAACTTAAGAAACCACTTAGCTTTATTGTTTAACATTACATTAAACTGTCAGGTGGTTGGTTTTGACATTGGCTGTCATGAAGCCATTATAACCTTTCAATGACAAATTCAATTGTTGAGGTCACGAAAAATATTCATAAATAAGACATCTTAAACAATGTCATATTTGCATTCAAAATGTCATTATTGAGCAAAAGACACTAAATGACAGTTGGCATAAACCCTACTTCACATTCAAGACATATGTCATGTCATGGTTATGAAGGTGTCATGTCAGTCTTATGCACACCCCTTCAAGTAAAGTGTTATTAAATGAATTTCAAACTCTGGTGGCAGCTAATGTTAGCCTTTTAGACAAAAGAGTGATTTTTCTGGTGTTTTTGCTGTTCTGGATTAGTGGGTGTGGCTTGCGGAGCTTTGCAATGTGGTGCATTGTGGGAGTTGTTGTCTTACATACAAATGCGCCCTTCAGTTATTTTCTCGGTCAAGAGGGTGCCAAATTCAAAAATGATTTTACATTTCTACTACATATATGATCCACTTTCAATAAAGATTAATGTTGAAATTGGTGAAATGCTCCTTTAAATGAATTTATATATATATATATATATATATTGCAGTGTAGATAGACAGATGTGTGGTTTAAATAATAGCAGAGACACATTTTAATGTAATGTGTTCGTGCATAAAAGAAGAAGAAAACAATGGATGATGTTTAGTATGTGTGACAGGAAGATGGACAGAGTTGTTTGTGTGAATGAGGTTAAAAGTATGTGTGAGTCAGTATTCCTATCGGCACTGTGTCATCCTCTCCCAGACACTCCAGCAGACAGGCTTTATTAAAATATACCTTGCCCCTGCCAAGGTTATGCCAGTGATAATCTCTGCAAAACTTTCAAAACCACTATGCACAGCTGACTGAACTGCAATTTCAAAGATTACAGATCTTGTCATACAAAAAAAAAAAAGAGAAACCCACCAGTTTTGAGGGAGCAAACATCTAAATATTCCTGGAACACAGTGTTTCAGAAGAACACTTTAAATAACAGTCATTGCAGTCCAGACAAATCTGACAACCTGCCTTTTTTGGCTATTTTATTGATCACCGAGACCTCTAAACATTTAATTCTGCATGCAAATATGATTTTGTCATGGATTTTTCTTCTTTTACTGTGTGTGAAAAAGAGCCATAGTCCACATACACTGAATAATTGTCTTTTTGATTTTAATCACGTATTTATCACACATTCAGTTCCATGTAAAATTGTGGTTATATATACAGTATATATATATTCTGCATCTGGCATGCATGGCCTGTCTAATGCACTGCAACGTTCTATACTTAGAATAGAAGTAACAGTCTCTTTATTTGGCGTGAATCAGTGTGCCTAGTAACCCGGCACACTGAACTGTCTGTAAGGCATCCATCCGTGACATTTGTTTGATGATGTTCTCTCCTCTGTCAGAGTGTTTTATAATTATGGGTATTTTGCAAAGCCTGTTGGCTCAACAGAAACTCAGGTTAGCATCCTTAACATACTGAGACACATTCACAGTAATTATTACCACACAACCACGTTAATCAAGTATTTGTGCAAATAGCGTTATAGCTATTTAGCGAAACCGTGTGCTTTTTTAAAATCCTTTTCGTAGGCCTGCATGTGTGCAACATTTTATTGGACTATTTTTGTTTCTGTACCAGCTGTAAATAGCTGTACCCTTGAGGGTTGAGATGGGATGGGCTAGAGGGACTTCTTCCACATGAAATAATTACTATGGTTCAAAACGGTATGTGATTTGATTGCATGTTTAGTATGTTAGGCTATTCCACTGAGAGGGACTGTAATTTAGAAACTGATGACAATATTGCTTTCTCCTTAGAGGAGAAAAGGAACATTTGTATCTGCATTTTTGTCCCTGTCTCTGAGCATTTATCCAAGATGGTGACCCAAAAAGAAGGGAAATTACACCTGAGAATAGGAAGAAAAAATTCATATCACGTGCAGGGCTGGTAATTATCCATGGAGAGGGACTCTCTGGTGTCAGGTGACGCTGAGAATGCTTGTGAAGTATCACCCATGTCTGTTTGTGTCCAAGTTACATGCCGGCCTGATCAAAGCCACGGCCGTCAAGTCATATCAGGAGCAGTGGAGAGTGGAGAACAAGTTTTGGCTAATGAATGTCAGAGAATGTAAAACATGTCCATGGGGCATTTGGTCAAAACCCTGTGTTTCCTCCCACAAACCCATCAGGTGGAGCCACCCAGCACCCCATAGTGTGTATGAAGAGTTCAGATGCAAAAGCCTCTAAGTGCCATTTGAAATTTTCTTCTAGAATGATAATTTTTATCAAGCTTGTATATTTAAGTTCAGTGATTTCACTTAAATGGCAATGATAATTACCTATTAATTGCTATTTAAGTGAAATTACTGAACTTAAATATACAAGTTTGATAAAAATCATCGTTAAAGAAGAAAATTTCAAATGGCATTTAGAGGCTTTTGCATCTGAACTCTTCGTATATCCTGCGTCTGGTAGGAGACCGTCTGCAGTCAGCAGGGGGGGACCAGGCTGTATTGAAGAAGGAGAGGCGTTTTCAAAGCTCACTGAAGCAGCGATGCATTTCTCCCCTGGCTAGCTGTGTTTAGAGAGCCCCCGTAAACAATGAAAGGGGGCCATCATACATGCCCTCTGAGGGCCAGGCACAGACATAATCATCTGATAGTGATGACGGCACTATTACCAGAGTGCTTTCATTCTCCTGCTTCAGTACACAGCCCTGTGTGTGTCCATATCTGTGACACAGAGTTCAGTTTGCAGTGTTTAAGCCTGTCCGCTTTGTATTTATATTCCAAGGCTTGTGATGAGCTGGTGCGTTTATACACATTCTTCTTCGTTTTTGCTGCAAATGGAGAATCTTACACTATATCGTAACCAAGAGGATGTGCTATCATTCATTATGGTGCATGTGGAATCACTTGTGCTGAGAAAAAAAAAAAAGGTGAGGTCTCTTTTGAAAACACATAAAGGCTGTCAGAGCTAATTGTGTTGAGTCTTTGATCTGCTGCTGCTATCGAATCTCAACATTTCAAGCAGCGTGTGAAAGCTTGATATTGCACAGAATGGATCACTTTTGCTCCAGGCTGTAAGCTTACACTGCATGCAAATGCCCCTGCAGTCAATAATTCCATGTGGTACATCTCACGTGGCATAAGCAATATCCTAAATTACTCCGTACGGACCTCTTGACTTCTCAGTGTGATGACAACCCCAGTCAAATGAAAATAGAGGGATTTATTCATAATAAATAAATAAATAAATAAATAAAAAAATACAGGAAAGTGAGACAAATCAACAACCTTGCAAATGGGTCGATAATGTAAACTTTTTTGTTTTGTTATTATTTATTCATGTAGTATTTTTATTGTTTTTTTTATTTATTCATATATTATCATTTTTATTGTTATTTATTTATGTATTCATGGTTTGGGGTGTGTTGAACATGACAACAAGCCTAAAATATCCTAAATATTGTATGACATGCAAGATTAATTTGGGGTTAAAAAAAAAACATACAGTATGGCACAACTTCTTAATTAGGAATGAATGAAAATGTTTCCAAAACAATTTTAATGGTATAAATATTATTAAAAAAAAACAAACAAACAAAAAAAAAACACTATGAAACCAAATACAGTAATAAACATTTGAGGTCGATCAAAAATAAATAAATAAATAAATCATCAAAGTTGTCCTAAGGCAAGAACCGGTATTGTTCAAAATTCATGTATAACTTTGATGAAAGGTTTTGATCCACTTAAAATGTTGACTACTGTAATCTAAAGTACATTTCTAAGCACTTGGAACATGTGTCTCAATCTAGATTTTTAAAAGATTATTGTTTTCTTCATGGAAAATCTTAAAATATGTCATCGACTATACACACTACTTGGACACAACACAGAATGTGTGGTAAGCACTTCATGCACATTTTAGAAGCCACATACTTACAGTGAGGGTTACATATACTCTTTACCTCTGAAAGCTGTCTTTTATACTCTGATTTATTGATAGCTCTAATGTCCCGAGCTGGTTTTGTGTTTTATTTCAGGAGCCACCGCTTTCCTTGCTCTCCCCTTCTCTTTAATTTTTCATCTCAAGCTGAGAGGATGTTTCAAGTCCATAATGTACATGTCTTATTAATGTGAAGTTTTCATAACAGGGGTTTAATTGTGAGAAACGTCCCTATTGTCCCCTCTTCGCCCCATCACCGGACTGCTTTCGGCTCCCTCCATCCCGGGTCTGTCTGAGGGGCCAGTGCAGGACACTAGTTGGGCTTTCAGGTCCTTTGACCACACTTCCAATTAAATCCAATTAAATTTGCTCTATTTCCAAATGTGACTTGTAACTTTGTTCATTCCATCCATCCATCCATCCATGAAATGCACTAAAAGGAACATTTAACTGAAAAAAAAAATCTAATTGTGTAATCATTTTATCATATTAGATTTTTTAGATGGCGCGGGTAGGTTTAGGTCTAGGGTGTTACTGTAGGATTAGATAGCATCATCTAACTGACGTTAAAGGGTACCCTTAAACGGATATTGATGTATGCGACTGCAACTTTATTTCTCACACAAAGCTATCGTGGAATATGCTAC
The DNA here is from genome assembly GCF_016745375.1 of Pimephales promelas. Next base: position 768,943 of record NW_024121299.1, on the reverse strand, counting down.
TTTATGGTATCATTTGAGAAACAGAACAAAGTTGCAGTCGCATACATCAATATCCGACGTTTTAGGGTACCCTTTAACGTCAGTTAGATTACTCTATCTAATCCTAACCCTACCCTAGACCTAAACCTACCCGCGTCATCTCTATGACGTTAAAGGGCAGCAGAAATCGTCGGATGTTGACGTATGGTCAAAAGCGTCAGTTAGATGGCATCTTGGGATGAGAATGTGTTGGTTATTCAAGCACTTTAATGAGAAAAGTTATGTCTGATTTGTGAACACATTTTTTTTTATTTAAATCATTTGATCTGGTTCAAAAATCTGCTCTGAATTACTATTTCATAGATTAGAACAAAGTTCACACGAGTTTGCCTGACAATCATCCCTTCATAGCAAGTGCTCACTGCAAGGGAAGATTTTATCATATGAATTCATCATAGCATGAATCACTTTTCTGTTTTTTTTTTTTCTGTTTTTAATTTCAATCAACAGCATTGGTGAGGGTGAGTAAATGATGACAGACTTTTTAGGTGTGTTTCATTGTCATCTCTATCCATATTAAGGGCAATTCAAAGGTTGTCTCCATATTGGTCCATTTTGGATGTATAGATTTAGAATGAAATGTAAAGTACCTCTAAAGATTGTTTTGCTGGTTTGTCAGTTTTTTGTTTTTGTTTTTTTTCTCTACACTTAGTGCTGCAGGGGTGATTGTGCTTTTTCGCAGCTGTAATTAATGATTTTTTTTATTTATTTATTTATTTATTTATTTTTTTTGCATCTGACTGAACCTGGCATTTGTGGGATGTCACCCATCTCGTTTGAGACTCTGTCAGCCTCACATTAAAGTCCCAATATAGATCCGCCAGTTTCCTTGACTTGGTAACAGCACACTACATCGGGTCTGTTCAAAACACACAAGTAATCTGATTTTACCATTGCTCAATACACCACCATACATGTTTGTATAGATTTTTATGCAGTACAGTATACAAATGACACTTTCATCCCAACTAGAATTATCAATATCTTTTTACAAACACACTAGAATCAGGGGAAGTAGCCATGAAGTCGGGATGGTCGATGACAGGAGTGTCTGTAGCTGCTCAAAGGCAGTATCAGTCAAGCCAAATGTCACACTGATCTTTGAGATAAATGTTGAGGTTTCACCTACTCCAAATGATGATGTGGGAGATAAATCATTTCTCAGAGAGCAGACAGCTATTTCTTCTGTCGTGATCTAAGAAGTACAAGTGTTAATCCTCACTTGTCACAAAGCTTGTACATTGACACGCTTGTGTACTAGTGTTTAAAACAAAGATAATAGTAATATAAAAGACACATTGGAGGTAATTGACTAAAAACGTACTTATTTCTAGAAATATTTTTTTTTGTTTGGTGGACTATACATTTCTTCTCAAACATTTCTGAAAATCTAATGAAAAAAAAAATGGTGCCATGGATTTGTTTTATGTTAGTAGAATAGAGTAAAAATATAAAAACATTGTTTAGTTAGTTTAACTTAGGTGTTGTTTTGGCATCATTTTTTAAAAAAAAATTGTTCAGAAGCTGCTTAGTGTGAAAAAAATGCCTTTGTGTTCAGGTTATGAGAAGATCACATTGGCCTGAGTCTCTTAAATTAGCTTCTCTAAAATATATTTGTGAAGCTGGCACATGATTCAGACACAGAAGCTAATGATTCACTGGGCCATGCCAATCGAGTAGCTTCTCAAACAGCCATCAAACCTTGCCCAGACGGCTATCAGTGGTTAGCACACACTTCTTGCTCATCACCCTAATGAACTGTTGAAACAAACTCTTAGTCATCATTCACATTGAAAAGTCACTGTTTATGGCGGCAAATCAATGCCAATAATAACCGAGCGTACGAGTGATCCTGGCGTGCGGTAAATTACTTCCAACAGATCTACACGCGAGGAAACGGGAACTCGCAAGCTCATTCCAAAACCATGCGCCCGTATGACATCTCCTCGCGCACATGGTCATTCCCCACGCTCTCGATCTCTTCTCGCCTGCTGATTTTGCTTGCTCAAACTTATTTTTGGCAGTTAAGGGGCAGGACTTGATGTTTTAATAACCTCAAATGTCATTGGTTACTTCCCCTTTTCGGAAAGTCGGTTGTGAAGTCGGCGCACAGATTTGAATGAGCTCGCGAGCTCCCGTTTTCTCGCGTGTAGATCTGTTATCCTTTCGCGGAAGTCATTTACAGCGCGCGCCAGCATCAGTTGTTACGCCCCGGTTATTATTGTCATTGATTTTCCGCCATAACTGTTGCTAAATTGATGAATGTGGGGGAAAAAAGGAAACACTTCAAAATGTTATACACGCTCTTTATTGCATAATGTGGCTTCCTTTGTGTTTCTGCCACACACAGATTGTGACATACAGAATTGGAAGCTGTATATAAGTTCAGACCTCCTAGTGTCTGCCACAAAAGAACTAGAATAATCCAGCTTGAAGCAGAGTTGCATCTCATTTTAAACTATATCATCTGCACATCATATTCTTGTACACAGGTCAGAATTTGTGTATTCAGGTGAATTGAGACACTTTTTGACATTGAGTTGACTGGGGGAAAATGTCCCCATTATCCTGAAATAGCCCTATTACCTATTAGCCCTTTACATTGTTGATTTCATTATGATGATTGAAGCAATCATTTGTGTTGTTGTTGTTACCGGACTTGTCCAGTTTTTGTGAAGTCAGACTAACTGACGTGGATAATGAGATTGTAGTTTAATCCACCATGTAAACACGTTATTTAGACTACAATTAGCCTTGATGTTGTGTGCCTGTGCCTATGAAAGACTGATATATGATACGATTCATGGCTGAAACTTTGGATTAGGAGCTAAAACCAATTAATCATCACTGATGCATAATCATTATCTATCACACAAGAGCCACAGTGTGAGCTTAAATATTGTGTAAGAGGTAATTAATTATGCCAATTTTAATTCACTCAGACATCATCACCGTAATTAAAATAATTATAAACTAAATATCAAAATAATTAATTGACTTTGTCATAATTACAATCACATATATTTTACGTTTGTATAGTACTTCAAGCTATTATTTTTCGCTAGGAAAAATAATAGAATATAACATTACATGTTTCCATGTGTATCATATCATTGCTCCACCTTGGTGCATTATTTATGTGACTGTGATTTATAGCTTACCAACAACAAAAAATTGAATCTATGACGGCTTCATGCCATGTCTCCATATGTCTCTCTATATGATTCCTAATTTAGAGGTTTAGAGTGTTGATGCCTTTTCATATCATCTTCATCTATTTCATTTATCCTCTCCCATGACTTTTTTTTAAGTCTTTGCTGCTGCTGCTGTGTATTTTGATTCGTTTATATATCTCTGTGTCTCTGCCTTCGAAGCACATCTTTCTCCCAGCTCTATCTTAAAGGTAATCTCATAATTCAATATTGATTATATTTCTTTTGACAAATGAGGTGCTCTGTTTTTTCTGAAGGTTCTTCAATTGAGCGCAGACAGACTCCATTGCTTGAAGAGGGGGGAAAACTCTAAAAACATGCAAGTAATGCAAAAACATGGAAAAAAACAAAAACAAAACAAAAACAAAGCAAAAAATGAAGAGAAAAAAAAATAATGCTGACCTAAATGCCAATGCATATCTACAACAGAGTTTCCCCCTATCTACAGAGAGCTAAAAATGAATCAGTACATTGCTTTCCTGTTGATGGAAACAGTTTCTCAAAAAGTGGCCATCAAATGAATGATTAATTCACAGCTGTATGTATGACACATACTTTGGATCAGATTCCCCCATGCATTTTTTATATTTATGAAAAGTACTGCTGGGCAACCACTCCACAGAGCCGGACACATGGGAGCCTGTGTTCCATTAAATGTGTCTTTCTTTATGAGTGATATCTTTACCTTTGAAATTGAACAGACAGACAAATAATAAATAAGTAAAGAAATAAACCGAAACCAGTCTTTGTCTGTTTACTTCTCCAGAAGTGCTCAGAGACTTCAGAGCGCAGAGGAATTGGAAAGAAATCGTCAGGAAAATTTGTTCTCAGTAGAGACCTGCATATCAAATAGCTCTTGTTTTCTGATATCTTAGAGTTTGGCAAAAACATCTGTCTCTATCAAGCAGGTCATGCCCAGTGGCAAACACGCTATTAGCACATAAGAGCTAACTCTTCGTGAACTAATATGCCCACTTCTGCAATATACTACTGTATGTGGAAAGCAGTACATCAAGCAGTTTAGTATTTGACTGTGTCTGAATCCTCAGATATTTATAACTGTAGGGGAAAAATACTTGAATGACCTACTTCCACTGCGATTCTGAATTATATGACAGATGGATTCTTTACTATCTGATGAAGAAAAGACTGGTAGGTAGAGGAACAGGGACAAGAATGCAATCATACAGTAGGTCATACCAACATGATGAATGGAGTATACGCATGATGTGTGCATTTATTATTACACATAGTTTATAGGACATATTTCTTTAAATGTATTACCTACTCTGACATTGTGCAAGCTCAGACAAAGATATTGTAAACAGGATACTGCCATTTTACATTTTGAAGTAAAGCTCTACATTTCATTATGGATTATGAAGGAAATTCATTATGGATTATACTGGATTATTCATGAATATACACTACTGTTTGACGTACGATTTGTATTTGTTTGGTTATTTTATGCTTTTGAAAGTCTCTTATGCTCAGCAAGGCTATATTTATTAGATCAGAAATACAGTAAAAACAGTAATAATGTTAAGTGTCGTTACAATTTAAAATAACAGTTCTTTGAAGAATAGACACTTCAAAAGAGCAGCATTTATTTGTTATCTTTTGTAAAAATGCAAATAATTCTACTGTCAATTTTTATTAATTTAATTGTTTTTTGCTGAAGAAAAAATAAATAAAAATAAATAAAAAAATCAGACCCAAACTTTAAACTTTGTTTTCATGCAATACATTTGGCAGATTTTTTTTTTTTTTTCACATTGACTAACCAGTTTACTGCTTCCCATAATGCAATACTTCCAAAGTAAATATGAAGAAATATGAGGAAAATAGCAGGTTGTAGTAGGATTGGGACAATTGTTTGGCATTCAACAGTTGGACAATATTGCTAACACTTTATTTTGATAGTCCACTTGACATTCTACTAACTATAAGTAACTTTGCAGCTTACATGTCAACTAACTGTCATTAGATTATTAGTAGACTGTTTGCTTAATATCTCCTAACACTTTTTTTTAACACTATTTTATTGATCTCCCAACAGACATTCTACTGACTATATACATAACTTGGCAATTACAATGTTCCTAACCAGAACCCTTACCTAACAGTCTACTGACAGTTTACTAATCCTCTAATGAGAATTTGTTGACATGCAGTTGAAAAGTTATTTATAGTTAGTAGAAAGTCTAAAGTCATCTATCCAAATGAAGTGTAACCGGATAGTTTGTTTCAAAATGTATGGTAACACTTTATTTGAAGGGGTGTGCATAAGACTCACATGACACTGTCATAAACATGACATAACACCTGTCATGAACATGAAGGAGTCTTTATGAATGTTTATGACTGTTGTCATTAAGTGTCATTCGGTAAATTATGACACTTTTAATGCAAAATTGACATTGTTTAAAACGTCTTTGTTATGACAACTTGACATTAACAAAGACAGAAATGTCTTTGTTATGACAACTTGACATTAACCATTAAATCATAACTAGTCCAGCGTGTTCCACTTTACTTGAGGTAAGAGGAAATATTAATGACACTGTTGTTAAAGCATTTGACAGTGTAATAACCCTTAATGACATATTTATAACTAGTACAATGTGTTCCACTTTACTTGAGGACAAGTAAAATATTTATGTCACAGTTATAATGGTGTCATGACAACCAAAGTTAAAACTAACCATAACATATGACATGGTAATGTAATGTTAACTCAAAGCTAATTAACTTATTAGACCTGTTATGACATATTTGGAACAGGTTGACAGGTTATGATTTCTTGGTTAATGTCAAGTTGTCATAACAAAGACAATTTAAACAATGTCAACTTTGCATTAAAAGTGTCAAAATTTACTGAATGACACTTAATGACAACAGTCATAACCATTCATAAAGACTCCTTCATGTTCATGACAGGTGTTATGTCATGTTTATGCCAGTGTCATGTCAGTCTTATGCACACCCCTTCAAATAAAGTGTTACCAAAGGACCATTCGTTGGTAAAAAAAAAAAAAGAAAAAAAAAGGAGAAGAGGAACTCAAGGAACCTCCTAAATACATATCCAATGATGGCTTACATCTCTCTTTTGTAGATTTGACTACAAAAAACAGAAGTGTAAATTCTGAAGGAACTGCACAGACAAAGATTTGTCTTACATGCTCTCAATGGCAAGACGTTTTAGCTTTTATTCATTTACATGATATGAATTCTTTATATCAACAATTAGATTCTTGATATCAACAATTACATTCTTGATATCAAGAATTCAATTGTTGATATCAACAATTACATTTTTGATATCAAAAATGTAATTCTTGATATCAAAAATTTATTTCTTGATATCAACAATTGTATTTTCACTAGTGAAATGTCACTATAGGCTGCCATTCAAAACCAATTGTTGATATCAAGAATTGATTTCTTACTAGTTGAAATTCCAATTTCACATATCAGAAATACAATTATTACTAGTAAAAACCTTTATTTTTGATATCAAGAATTCAATTGTTACTAATTGAAACATATTTTCTTGATATCCACAATTGAATTGCTAGTAGTAACAATGTTCATTTTTGATATCAATAATTACATTTTTACAAGTGACAATTTTAATTTGTGATATCATGAATTTTATTGTTACTAGTAAGAAAGCCATTTTAGATATCTGAAATAATATTGATATCAGACATACAATTTCAGATATCAAAAATGATCATTTTTACTAGTAACAATTGAGTTGTTGATATCAAGACATTTCAACTAGTGGCAATGTAATTATTGAAATCAAAAATGATATTTCTACTAGTAAAAAAAATGGAATGGCAAATTTTGAATGGCAGCCTATGGTGATATGTATGGTATGGTATTTCACTAGTGAAAATAGAATTACAGATATCAGCAATTAAATTGTTGATATCAACAATTACATTTTTGATATCAAGAATTAATATCCTGGAAATGAATAAAAGCTAAAACGGCTTGCCATATCTCTCATCCAATCAGGTGCCATCGATCAAATAGCATTCAATTGTTACCAAGGAGAGATTATATTTCGGGCTTGATCAATGGTCCCCAGCACATCTTCAGTAGATGTCTGATGCTGTTCATTTGCATGGATATTGAGCACTTATGGTACAAAATCAATGATTCTGGCTGGAATATCTTCACAGGACAGACAGAACAGATCTGCAGAAGCCAACCAGCCAGCTTAGGACTAGATGGCTTCACATCATACAACTTGGTCATAGCTACACAAGAGCACTTAATCACAGGCCATCAAACTCGCCCTTTCCTCAGGTTCTATTTTTGCTCCTGCATTATTCCATCCCGGTTAGAATGAAAGTAAAGCGGTTATAATAACGGTGGCTAAAGTAGTGATATTCAAGGATCACATCTGTGTTGCTCTTGGGTGGAAAATGAGCTTCTATGTTTGGACTGACTTATTCAGCAGATTATGCTTTGCATGAGCTGAGTGAATTTCCTTTTTCTGCTTTCACATCTTGATCACTGCCTACTTTAGAGCACATTTAGCTCTTCTCTACTTCATCTGCATCATCTATTTATTCGTTACAGAGCTATTCTGTGCATTGGAATAGGATATAACATTGCAATCACATTGTTCAGACGAAGTAGATCATTAGAGAGGCAAAGGAAAAGGCAGGGGAATCGACACAGGAGATAAACATGGCTTACTAGCTGAACCACCAAGGTGAGCAGGTAAGGAGTCTGTTTCCACATTCAAGGCCAAGTGATGATTGGCTGAAAGGTGTGAACTTTAGTACTGGTGCTGTGGTGAGGAGGAACACGTGATGGTGATTAGAACTCAGGAGAGAGTGAATGATGTGTGGGTGTGACTGGAGAGCCTGGCGTGACCTTGACAATTTGACAGCATACATCCTGAAATAAAATGCAAGATACATTGCATTTATATATATATGAATCCAATGAATGTTACGTAAATGCTTATGTAACAATAGTACATAATTATATTTACATCTTAGCAGTTATTTGGTGTTAAAGGGGTCATGAACTGGCTTTTTAAATTGTATTATATTGTTGTCTGAGGTGAACTTATGACGTTCGCTTAATTTTTGCATTCAAAAACATCAAAATGAATGAGTCTATTTTCTAGTTTTGAGCCTAACTCAGAAACACTCTGTTTTTATGGGCGTCTCGCACTGAAGACTTGGAAGTAAACACCCTCTGCTGTGAGTGGAGAGCATATTTTATTGAGTTTCAAGTCACTCGTTTCAACTCGGGAAATAGTTTTGAAAACGTCCAATGCTTTAAAATGGCAACCAGAATGATTCGCCCATACATGTTCAACCCAGAGTCTGTGTGTTACACCATTCCTGTCAGATCCAATATACACATATACATTCACAGCACCGTTCTTTACTCTTAATCGGTCTGCAAATCCAGTCTTGCTTACAAAACAATCCTCAGTGAAATAAAGGGAACAGACGGACAATATTTTACCCTCATCAGCTGGAACGTCATTAAAAATAAAGTTTATCCATGCATTCCTATTGGAATCCAGAGGAAGCATATGCAGTGACTGTCTTCTTCCACAAACAGGCACTGCACAATATTTTGTATTGCTCTGTATCTCGATCCGGTTTTTCATCACGAGGTAGGCCTATGTTATTTAGCTATGCGTGTAATGCACGAATCGGTGGGCGGGGCTAAACCGGCTGTGTTGAAGTAGGAGTTGATCTTCTTCTGCGGGGGTGGTGTTTTATCCTCTTTGAAATATGAGTCGTTATTTGCTGAGCCTGGTGTCAATAAAAGCTTTTATTGGACAAACAATTGTGTTTTTAGTTCTGAAACTTAAAGCATATTCTTATAATATGATGACCTCTTAGATGTCAAAAGCTCAAGAAAAATTTGATTTCTCAGTTCATCACCCCTTTAATGTGTTGTGTGTTATTGTTTTCTAAAGCATATTATTATTATTATTATTATTATTATTATCATTATTATTTGTTATTAGTTTGTTTTATTTTCCATCCATTCTCCAAACATCTTGTCCTAGGCTTGAAGTGATACTTCAGTTTTTCTGTCTAATTTATCCTTGCCTAGAGGACCGCTTAAAGCTTAAACAAACAGCATTATTCAATGTGTTGACATAATTTCCACTGAAACAGGAAGACAGGTCATGACATATCGAAATATCGAACAACTCCTACCCATTTTCAAAATAGACAATAGCATTTTATATCACAACTCGGCCAGAGCTGGTGAGCTCAGTAAAGCCACAGTTTCCTTCTAATCTCTAACCGTTTCACCTCCTAATCTCCTCCATATCGCTTTAAAATACAGCATTCTGTGTAGAATTCAAATGGGTCTGATACTTTTCCTGGAGCTATCATGTATCTAGACTGAAGCAGACTGTGTGCGCACTGCGGCTGTGTGACACTAACGTAAAACCAGACTGCATTGGAAAGCATATTTACGCTGTCTGAATCGTTGCCTATCCCCTTATATACAGAACACTATGTGCCATTCACCATGTAGAAAATAGTAAAGTGACTGATTTTAGCCACAGCTTCAGCATCTATTTATAATGTAAGGGGTGGGACGCTTTAGATTCTAGAGAGCATTTGATTGGACAGAAAATCTGATGAGAAGGTGAAATGCAGAGTGATGCCATCAAAACTACCGGCCCATATACGGTGAAGTGAGAGACTTAAATTTGCATTTATTCATTTCATTTAGCTGACGCTTTTATCCAAAGCGACTTACAATTGCTATATTTGTCAGAGGTTGCACGCCTCTGAAGTAACTAGGGGTTAAGTGTCTTGCTCAGGGACAAATTGGTGTCTCACAGTGGATTCGAACCCAGCTCTCTCACACCAAAGGCATGTGTCTTCTTAACCACTGCGCCATCACCACCCCATTCAAGACTATAGGTTTTGTGAATTTTGTCAGTGTTTTGGAGCACACCATATAAAAGGAAGGCTAGAATATTCATACTAAAAGCCGAAAACCTTAATATTTCATTTCATGGGGACTTAAAGATGAACTGAACTGAAATTTGAGAAAAGGTGATATAACAGATGTATTTTATTTATTCTCATTGGTACAATTTTTAAAATGGCAGAATTTGTTAAAAGGGATAAAATGGTACATTAAAAGTGTTGTTTTTGTTACACGGGCGCCGCCATGTTGGATTTCAACGTTCGACTACGTCACTGGCATGGTAAGCCACTCCGTTGCCTACCCGCACCAGCAGAACAGCCGTAGCTTGTAAACAGTCTGAGGCTCGCTGACATGGCTGAGGAAACAGATTTTTTAGCGACACACTATTTAGAGATGTGTACTTTCGTCAATGAGTACATGAAACGTCTGACAATGCATGAAATGTTTTATTTACACAAGTTACAAGTTCAATGCATCACGTTAACGTTACTCGAATCCTTGATATTGGGGTGAGGGGGAAAAGATCCCTGATGTATAGTTTACTGTAAAGGATGGGATTTTCTCCTTCCTAAATGCACCCTCGCCCATAGAGTGAACTGCCAGTACGTTGTTAATCTAAACAATCTGAGAAAAGTGTAACAAGTTAGCCCAGCCGTCACCTATTCGTAAAATACCCTATGGGGCGCTCGCGTCTCAGCTCGGACATCCATTAGAGACAGCATAGCCTCCTTCAACACGTTTCTCTCACCGAACAGCATCCGAAATGAACGGTGCATGGTGATGCATTTTTCGCCGATCAATAAATGTCCATGTTGACCTCTCTGCAACAGATCGTCTCCGTGCAGTGTCTATGCGCCACAGCGCTCGCGCCCACAGTCACTTTCCCCCAAACGATCCTGTACTGCAAGTGAAGCCTGAAACTGATCGTCCTCCATGTGGTGGTAGTTAGACACTACCGGCCTGTCCCTCACGGGCTCAAATGCGTAATCCATGCCGTTAAAAGTGCTCATTTTCGTCTGTGTATACAGGACCTACAGCTGTTGTCTATGGCGCTCCGCGGGTCCTACCATGCCAGTGACGTCATCGGAACTGCCAGCGCAAACAAGCGCAATTTTGCGTTGCTTAAAAAAGCTATATTAATATATATTTTAAAAAAATGTTTAGTGTAATTTACTTTTAATTGTCATAAACAACACGTTTTCAAAGTCGAAATTTTTCAGTTCAGTTCATCTTTAAAGTAAAACGTGGCTCAGCTTAAATCTCTCTCACTTCTATCAAATTACTAATAAGTTAGCATGGATAGATGGTCTGTAGGAATGTGTAGCATTTAGATAATGATCAGCATTTTGGCTCCGCATGGACACCTCTTGTTTGTTAACCTTTAACCCTTTGCTTATCGATCTCAGCAATTGGGAGGTGTCAACTGTAGTCTCTCTATCTACAAGTTTTATGTTTGTTTGCAAGCATCATCTGCTTAGATACAACCATTTGTCATTCAGCCTACCTAAAAAGACACAGATAACAGGGAGCAGTGCAGTTTATGTGCACCTTGTCCCTGCTTGCTCTTGAAAGAGCAGCACCTCAAGGAAGATTAATTCTCCTTGCTGCCCAGCTTTCAATGCAAGGATGCTAAACGAGGTGATGAATACAGTACCATGAGTTATCATACTCTGAGGAATAGAAACATCACATCTGATCCTGCAGTGGTGATTCACTGGTGGACGTGGATGCCTCTCAGTGGACAGTAATTGTGTGAGAGAGTATGTTCCTGCCCATCAGGGAAGAAGTGCTTTGATTAATGCAGGGAAAGTGAAACAATCTATATATAAAACAAACATTTAAAGGGGATGTCTAAAGTTATTTCATGCATTCTGACTTATTTACACCGTGAAAGAGTTGGATTCTCATGCTAAACATGGAAAAAAAAAAAAAAATTCTCGAGCATGGTCTTAGATAACGTCAGAAAGGGTGGAATTCCTTGTATGGGCACTTCCCCTGGAAGTGCTCGTGCACACATTAACCAGAGCAAGAAGAAAAGGTTCTATATAGAAGGTTCTATACAGAACCCTTTTTAAGGATTCAATAATAAGATAAGAACCCTTTAGGGTTCTTTCTAACCAGGAAAAAGGTTCTATGTTTTGTCCTTTCCGGATTAAATATTTCATGTAATTGACAAACATCAAGACCCTAAAATGTATTTATGAATGCATGTGAATGATCACAAAATTCAAGATATGGGGGTTAGAAAATGTATAAATTTATATCATTTTATGTAGTTAATCAATATCACACGAAGAGTGCCATTTAAGTTTTTCTCCTCCAAAAATCAGCATGATTAAAGTGTGATATTAAGTCACTACAACAGTTTAATAAGCAATAATTTAATCACAACTACAACATGTTGCAGAATAATGTATAGAATGAATAATAGCCTATATAGAACCTTTGTGCCAAAAGGCTTCTTTCTTGTCATTATAGAACCTTTTTTAGCATAAAAGTTTATTTGGGGTTGGGTAAAGAACCCTATACTTCATAGATAGAAGAAGCCCAATGAACCCAATGCAACAGCCATCAACGTAAGCCGTTTGTAGTAAGCAGGGCTGTCATTTTCTTTATAGACCACTAAATCAGTGTGTTTTAGGTTGTGAGGGAAAGATAACCTTGTTCAGCTTCCCTAAGAACCCAGCAGGGGAGCAGTGGATGCAGTTCATTTTTCCAGGGCAGCAACAGTCTGTTTGTTTGTTTCCCGTATTTTGGTGACAAATATTTTAGAAACAAGGCCCAGTTCGACAGTGGATTTGCAGATCGTTTGAAGCTGAAAGATGGAGTGGTTCCAGCATTACACTATCCCTGTCATGAGTCGGAATTGCAGACTGTAAGTAGCGTCAAATTTGTGTATTTTGTTGCCGATTGGTGCGTAAGTGCATACAGTATAATGTTAACAACACGAACACAGTGAATCTACGAGTTATCCACGGATAATGCGATGATGTCTTTTTAGGACACTTTAGCTCCACCTACGCCACGCCCCTAGGAGCTCTGCTGTTTTCGAAAAGAATCGGTACAGCTGTATTTATATTTTATAAATCTGATAAAACTAAAGACTCTACCGTTAAGGAACAAAAAATATGGGAATGTAAATGTGATATAATGTGATAGTTTCCTGTGAGGTGAAAATCTACTAATTTAAATTGAAAATTGAAATAAAAAACAATCAATGTTATTTTATGTTGCTGTATGCTGCTATAGGATTATATTCACAACAGACACCACCTTTAACTTTTCAATTGGCAACTGCCATTGCTCTGAGTTCAGTGTTCAGTCTAAGTATGGTTTTCAGTCAGCTATAGGCTGCTCGAGTGGTATTTGAAAGTACAGAAAACTGAGCTTTGACAAACCTTTGACTAGAACTACCTTGAGAGCTTGAATAATCAGTTCTGGATAATAAATATAAAGACAAGGTTGTTTTCATTTACTAGCTGGGATTGTATGTGGGCGGACATGATGGCATCACCTGTGAGATGTGAAAGAGCAATTTACTGTAAAATGTTTCAAATAATCAAAAAACAATTGGAACTTTCTAGACTGTTGATATGGCAGAAGCAAATATAAAATGTCCTCTTTTTATATAACAACATACAAGTAGTGGAGAGAACCAGGAGCTTCATCCCAATGTGAACTATGTGAATTAGTGATCATTTTAAATGTGCTCCATGATCTCACAATCAATAATGAATGGTTTTATAGCACTGCATAGTGAAAGCTTAACCTCAAACTCCTGCACAAACCTTCATACCATCAAATTGTTTCCTTTCCATTCACACTCAGTTAAGGACTGAGGTTGTCCTTCACTTTGCCCCACTGTTCCTGGAACGGTGCTCTCTCACTAAACAGTTGGGCAAGAGTTGTGTGTCAAGCAGAATAATCATGTGGTCTACTGGGATTCCTGCACTTGGATGTTTTTTGTGTTCCAAAACCTCTTTCAAGGTGAGAGAGCAATTCCTCATTGTCTTATGTGATGGAGGAGATCCAGCCTTATCTGCCAATCACACAGGGGACCAAGGGCTTCATCTTGACAGAATCGGATCTGACTTTTCAAGTCACTTTCTGGATATGCCTGACTGTCACTGTTTATTTTGCTCAAACTGATGACGAGCTGGAACAGTTTTTCTACAAGTATGCTCAGCCTCTCAGTTGCATGACAAATAGTCCCATGTGAGTGGCAAGAGTCTTGTTGTTGAATTGCCAGGCATCTGTAGGAGAGGCCCTCTACTCTTTTCCTTAACTGGCACTTACTAGCAGCGGGATCCTAGCTGGTTCCTTCCTGAAATTCTCTTGAGACAAGCTCTATATAATTATTATTTTATTCTTGAAGTTGAATTCTGTTATTGGAATGGGTAGCTGTGGCGAATGAAGCTTACGATGACAACAAAGTTACTTATAACTATGGAAAACTCAGGAGAATCAGAATAAACAGCCACTTATAAACAAGAACAGACAAAGAAACAGACAGAAACACAGGCTATAAATGCATGAGGCAAACAAAGGGAAGGAATCAGGACAGCTGAACAGAATAAATAATCAATCAGTTACAAATGCGACTAATGAAAACCCAAAGGCAGACAAATGGGGAAATAACCAACAGAAACAAAACATGAATGAACGTTAGGTTCAACTGGAGAGAGGGTGGGGCCTCTGGAGGAGGACAAGTAGCTGGTGAAAAGCTGGCCAATGAGATACAGGCAGGAAGAGTCACGGTGGCACATGCGGCGAGGGGAGCCATGGAAAACTAGGAGCAGACGCAGGCTGATGGTGGAGTCGGAGGATGGAGTAGCCATGGAGGTGGGGATGATGGACGAAGACAGAGCCAATGATGGAAGTTCAACGCACAGACGAAGAGCACATGGTCCAGAACGAGATCTTTGAAGGCGGCGACGGAGCAGTGGCGACGATCCCCCGAGGTGAAGCCAGAGTACAAGAGACCCTGATGGCCGATGCAGAACCGGTGGGAGGGTGGAGCCAGATGGAGTCATAGGGGTGAAGAGACATAGCATAGCGGACGGCTCATAAGTCCGTGGCATAGATGCTGTGTCGTCTGACCTAGATGGAGCCAGAGGGTCAAGGGCGCCAAAAGTTCTATTCTTTCTAGTGGAGCTGAGGGAGGAAGGAATGAAGCTGGAGGAGCCTGGAAGACGGGCCAAGGTAGAGCATTAGGAACCACGGCTGGAGGCGGAGCCAGGGGATCTGTGCGTTCAGCCAGCACTGGTAAACGGCAGGCCTGAGGTGGATGTGGCCGAGAGGCTGATGGGAGATAGCGGGAACTCAAGGCTGAGGTCTCATGAACTTTGGTAACATCCATACATTTGATTACATTCAATTGACTTTATGCACAGCTGCACTACTTCCTGAACTTAAGCCAGCTCCTTTTTTCCTTTATGCCATTATTGGCCAAACTTGATTAAAAAGTTAAAAGTTAAAAAGACAAAAGTAATATATATATATATATATATATATATATATATATATGAAGAGTTCAGATGCAAAAGCCTCTAAATGCCATTTGAAATTTTCTTCTAGAATTATCATTTTTATCAAGCTTGTATATTTAAGTTCAGTAATTTCACTTAAATGGCAATGATAATTACCTATTAATTGTTATTTAAGTGAAATTACTGAACTTAAATATACAAGTTTGATAAAAATCATCATTAAAGAAGAAAATTTCAAACGGCATTTAGAGGCTTTTGCATCTGAACTCTTCATATATATATAATATATCTCAATTTCAATAATTTTCATCACAACAGTAGCCTTAGTTTACACCAGGAAAGACTAAGTCAAAATGTTATTAACATAATACTGAACTTACTATCCTGTTTTTGAACAGACAATTCAGCTTCCTGTTGTGACCAATTTGCTTTAAATTAGCAGTCATGAATTTAAAGGGCGGTACGTCTTAATTTCTGATTTTTTATGACACATGCAAAAATATATATATATATATTTTTTATGTAATGCAAATTAATGTTTATTTAACCAAGAAAATGTGACAACTCAACTCTATTCAACTTTATTTATATTGCACCACTAAAACAACAGTTGACTAAGGTGCTGTACACTATATCAGACATCATTAGCATTTAACACCAAGTACAACATAGATTACAAAACACAGAACAGACCAAACATAACTCGTATCAAATAAGCCAAAGAAAAAAAAAAATACGTTTTGAGTTTTACTTTAAAGGAACACTCCGACTTTTTGGGACTTTAGCCTATTCACCTTACCCCCCAGAGTTAGATAAGTCCATACATACCTTTTTCATCTCCGTGCGTGCTATAAGTCTGTTTGACGCACCCACCGCTAGCCTAGCTTAGCACAAAGACTCGATGTGAATGGTTGCAGCTTTCATACTGATCCAAATAAGTGGCAAAATAACGCAAACGTTTTCCTATTTACATGTTGTGATTTGTATAGTCACATAATGTACAAATAACAAAGTCAAATGAGACACAGACATCTTTAACCGTATAAAAAACCTGGGAACTATTCTCTGAAGGCGAAGCACTGCTACTTTGACGGCGTAATAACCGCATCACCGAGACAAGCCGTGGTGAGGAGCGAGAGTTTCGCTCGGTGTTTGGGTAATAGAGTCAGAAATTTATAAATAGTAAAAGCGTAGTTTAGAGTCATGGGTTTTCGCTCTATTTTAAATAGCTGCGACTGTAAACAGGGGAGGTAACCATGGTTTCACAGAATTCCAACTAAAAAACGCTGACTGGATGAAGAAATGGCTAACTTACTCTGGATATTTATCCAAACACACCTAAGATTATCAAGGGACATTATGTTTGCTCGTACATTTCAATGAGGACGACTATTTTGAAAAAATGGAATTTGCCACAGGACGGACATAATGTGCTGAAGGATACGGCCATCCCCATCGATAGCACAGACAGGACAAGTGGATCACCTGCGGGCCTGCGGCTGAGGTAAGTGTTCCGTTATGTTTTTAGATGACCTACTGTAACAGTGCCATTATTAGCCAGATCTAATGTAACGTTAGTGACACTATTATATGATTAGGGTATGAATGTGTTTTTATCTTGATGCGGTGCGGACGCGCTTGGGAAAAAAAAACGAGCGCGTTCACCGCGTTGAACTTGCACCCTGCGCGCGGCGCGCCTAGTAGCCTAAATTTGAAATAACCATGGAAATAACAAACTTGAGCGTGCAAAAGGGTACGATAGGCTGTGAGTTCATTGTGCAAAAACAATTTGTGCTATTACTTTCCCCTTATTCTATCCTATAGTAATGCAATACTGTATAGGCTACTGTTGAATACATTTGGTTCAGCTAATAAATTGCATTTAAAATATATTGATTCCTGTAATAATAATTATTTATTCATGTGATATTTATAAATCTGGGTGCGTTTTTGGTTGGAAATCAATGAAACATGGTACTGTATTACCTGGTCTCCCCTGTTTATTGTCACAGCTCATACAATAAAGCAAACACCCATGATAAACTATGCTTTTCTATCTAACGTTAGTAATTGCTGACTCTTTATTCCAACGCTGAGCGAAGCGAACTCTCTGCTCTTCGTCACGGTGCGTCTCAGGTGATTGTTATCACTCTGCCCAAGTAGCAGTGCTTCCCCTTCAGAAAATATAGTATTTATACGGTCAAAAGATGTCTGTGTCTCATATGGCCATGATATTTGCACACTCTGTGACTATACAAACCACAACATGTAAATAGGAAAACGTTTGCGTTATTTTGTCACTCATTTGGATTAGTATGAAAGCTGCAACCATTCACATCCAGTCTTTGTGCTAAGCTAGGCTAGCGGTGGGTGCGTCAAACAGACTTATAGCACGCACGGAGATGAAAAAGGTATGTATGGACTTATCTAACTCTGGGGGGTAAGGTGAATAGGCTAAAGTCCCAAAAAGTCGGAGTGTTCCTTTAAACTCATGCAGTGAAGAGGTAGTTCTAATGAGAACATGGAGGCTGTTCCAAAGTTTTGGTGCAGCAAAAGCTCAATATCCTCTCGTTTTTAGTCTAGCCCCGAGGTACATTTAACAGTCTCTTTTTGGATGACCTAAGAGACCTTCCAGAATTGTCACTGGATAATAGATCAGACATAGATACAGAAGCTAATCCAATCAAGGACAACATTAAGTGTAACTGCATGGACATGAATTTAGATTTGATTTATGAAAACAAAGTGAGGACTCTGCCGCCTCTTTCTCATGTCAAAACAGCGCTGCAAGCCACTGCTTTTCAGAATAAAGCTGGATGGATGGATGGACGGACGGACGGAAGGACAGACTGACAATTTATTAAATTAAATTCCTCTAGCTGTCATTCAAATTCCAATTCAGTTTCCTGTTGTGGCTAATTTGATTTAAATTCACATTCATAAATTTAAAGGGAGGCAATTATTCATTTCTAAATGTTACATGTTCTCCAATTTTAGAAAGCCAATAATTATACTGCAAAATAGAGACAGCTGATCCCGTAGCCTCCATGTGTCTAGGTCAAAAGTAAAAGAGATTAAAAGAAAAAAAAATAATGGGACAGAATGAAGCTGTGAAAGAACTCCCAGTGGATGTGACGCGCTGGTGCCTGGTAGTGGGAGAATGTTTCTTTTAACAACAAATAAAAAAATATAAAACAAGGAAACTGTGAGATATTTGGTGACAGGTCGCAAAAAGCTTCCTGTTTTGCTTGACGAAGGGGACCGGGAGCTCTACATCCATACGGTGAGCCTGCAGTCTCAGATGAGAGGGCACCACTCTTGGGCCCTTTACACTCTGTTGCCTGCAAAAACTGAGAAAATGTTCTGGGTGGAGCTGTGAAATTCAGTGCCCATCACCACATCCTTCTACTAGGCCACAGGTTGCTCTGAGTCACTGACAATACTGAGCAGAGACACAAAGGTGAGGTCATGTGAACCAAAGTGACCTTCAGTTATGATTCCACACAGGCGTTCTAAATGCTTGATATTTTTATGAAAGTGTTTCTTAAACAAAAATGGCTTATTAGTCCCATGTTTACCCAAACGGCTCATTAATGTCGACTATTGCTCTGATCCTTGTTATGCACTTACTGTACAAGCTTCTCTAATGCCATAGAAGGATTCAGCCTAACAAATAGAGAACAGAGGAAGTCTTTATTAACAAAATTGACTAACATAGACCCATCTAAATTTATCACATCTGCTTCAACACTTATTCCCTTCTTACGTAGATAATGGGACATGGGATGAAATGTTTCACTTTTTTTCTCTGGCTGCATTCATATAGCCTGCATGGAAGAAATATCCATGAATTATGAATGCACTCATACATACTTAAGTCTGCTCAAAAGTTTGTGTCTCTTCCTCTGAATTCCATGTTGTTTATAAAGGCTTTGAATTTACAATATAAATTTCAAAGTTTGGCTTTGTGCTAATACAAAGTGATAAACCTTTTAAAACACAGAAGTGTTATTTTAATCAGGTCAGAAATCTAAAACTTTAAATATGCTTTAGATTCGGAAGGAAGGAAGGAAGGAAGGAAGGAAGAGTTGAATGAATATAAGCACATTTGAACAAACAAATGTTCAAACATTTAAATGAACACACTTTTGAACTCATTTTTAAACAAATTAACAGATTTACATTTGAACAAATGCACATTTGAATGAACAAACAAATTACATTTGAACGAACACATTTTAAATGACACGTTTGAACAACTTAGAAATTTGAACGAACAAAACAAATGCACATTTGAACAAACAAACAAATTCACATTTGAACGGACGCACATTTGAAATAACAAATTTAAAATAGCACATTTGAAGGAATCAAAGAAACTAATGGATATTTTACTTTGTCTAATGGGTCATTTTCTTTAAATGAAATGACGAATAAATAAGCTTTCAATTGATATATGGTGTGTTAGGATAGGACAATATATGGCCAAGATACAACCTTTTGAAAATCTGTAATCTGATGGGGCAAAAAAATCGAAAAATTGAGAAAATCGCATATATTGAGAAAGTCCAGCTACGCATATTACTAATGAAGGGAAATAAATGAAATTTACACCATTGATTTACAACAAAAAATATACAAATGATATACAAATGTATACAAATTATACAAACAAAATGTCATTAAAATATTTGTGAAGCGATCTGGGAAAACCCGTCGGGTGTCACGCTGGTATGTTTTCAGGTCTAAATATCTTGTCTATCCTCTCTGAATATATCCCAAGATCCACTGTGCATGCGAAGAAGTCGCCAGCCAATGAGAGGCGCTGTAAGAGGCTGTTGCTAAGAACTAAACAGGTTTTTTTTTGTTTTGTTTTGTTGTTTTGTTGTTGTTGTTGTTTTACACGAGAAGGGTTTCTTTTAACTCTCTCTATTGTCTTACTGCTCTAATGATGTTGTGGAGAGTTATGAACCCGGAAGGGGGAAATCTAAGCTTGACATAAATACCATGAATCTTAAATGGATAATTCCCAAAGAATGGGCAGCAGCGGGTGATGTTTGTAGGTGGGTTTTCAGATATTTATTTATTTATTATTTTTTTTTGCTGCACCACTCACAAAAATATGTTTTGTAAAATATGTATTTACGTCAGGTAATTTACAAAATATCTTTTGGAAACTGATCTTTACTGAATATACTAATGATTTTGGCATAAAAGAAAAATTGATAATTTTTGTTATCGATTAATCGTTGGCTATTGCTAAAAATATACCCGTGCCACTTACAACTGGTTTTGTAGTCCAGGGTCTTTGAACAATCTCACATTTAAACACACAAAAACATTCATATTTTAAAGAAACATACATTTGAATGAACGCACATTTGAACAAAAAACATTTGAAATAACACATGTTTGAAAAAAAGAAACAAACAAAGATTTAAATGAACGAATAAATATTTGCATGAACAAACATGCGCATGCCTGCTTTTGACCCTTTTAAATCGCTGAGCTATACGCACTTTGGCTTTCCATTGCCTCGACTCACCCAGCCCGGCTGAAGGTGAAGGATGGGCCATTCAGTTTTTCTCCTCTGCTCTTATCTCGGTGTCAGGGAGAGCAGAGAGCACCAGTAAGTGTGAACGAGGGGCTGGTCCGTGTAAGCTCTCCCCTGCAGCTGCACGCCCAGCGTGCTGCACCCTCTTTGGCTTCAGATGCAATTGAATAATTTAAGGCAATTAACGCTGGCAGAGGTTAGGGCCTGCGGCGTCCATCTTTTTCTGAATCTGCTGCTGTGTGGGTCACAGGGGAATCTTTGTTGCCTCTGCTCTTGCAGCTGGCAGTGAGTGAGAGAACACTCTTACTATATCGCATCACACTGGCAGGAAGCCCACAGTGCACAGTGTCAGCCCTGCTGCCTGCAGGTCTCTGGTTTTTGGGCATTGATGTTATCCATTTTCTATTTTGTCTCTCAGTCATGACAACTGTTTACAAAACCTAAAAGTGCTAATTAGGGTCAACAGCGCTTTCGTGGAAATGATACTTAAAGCATCTTGATCATTATCAATCTTTTTATTTATGTTTTTATTTTCTCCATCGAAGCGTAAGTAACTTTTGAGACAGAGTTTTGCAAACATAAATTCCATCAGATCAGTTGACACATCATTTGTTTTCATCCCATAGGTGGCTGTTACTTGGGGCTTTTGACAGTGTCATTTCTCTAGATGCTGGCTTCAAAGTTGGCTTCAAATGAGGATGAGTTTCAACTCAGGGAGTAAAGAAAACAAAAGAGTGTGAAGTGAATTGACGTTTGAGGCGTACACAGACTGACGGAAAACAACCTCCATTTTACATCTGGTCCCCCTCTCAAGTTGACTTGGGTTTAGAATGATGGCAGCCCTGAAAGGTCAAACCTTAACAGATTGTAGAACAACACTAATCATCCTGGCCAGCCCATTTCCCACACTGACATCCCCTAATTTGTTACCAGCCGTCCAGCCGATTCAAAGCGCTGCCAGCCACAAGCAGTGTTTGGCTTCTCTTTTCTTCTAAATAAGAATTAGGGAGGGTAGTGAAGGGAGTTAAGCATGTTTCATCAACACTGTTGTCTCTCCTGCTTAAGAGAAGGGCACACTTTATGTAACATTTAAATGTCTGTCTTGTAAATGTCCTTTGGATGTGACACGTAAGCTCGCCGCTTGATACCAATCTGTAAGACTAGTGTCCTGGTGTCTAAAATAGGCCTCTCTCGTCTGTTTTTGAGTACGGATGAGACGTGCCCTCTTCTTAACCCTCACTTCCTGTCAGAAATGGCAGACCAAGCCCATGTTTAGGGGAATTTCATCTTCCTTGAGAGACAGCTGGCTTTGACTATGTTATGCTGTGAATAATTGGATTATGACAGTGATAAATAGGAACAGGATATTAAACTTGCTACAAGAGCCCTGGACACAGAACAGGAAAACAGACAAGGTGTGTTTACCAAGCATTGATACTAGAAGGGCTGCTTTCCCAGACACAGATTAAACCTAATAGAGAGCTAAATGGGACATTTGATGGAGAATCCACATTGACAATATCATTTTCTCCAGGACAAAGTTTAATCTGTCCCCATTAAAAGCAGAACAAATATCTATTGACCATGACAGAGGTAGCTAAATCAGCTAAGCAGCACAATACAGTTAGGGAATAATACAATACTAAACAATGTCAGGGCTTTTGCCATTATAGAAATATTCCTTTTTACTACCACTTGCAAATCAATTTAATTTTTCTCAATGGTGACCCTTCCTCCAATTCGATTTCCTCAAATAGTGAGCCGCCTTCTGTCCAGACCTTTCTAACAAGATCCACATGATGTCAATCTCAAAGCAGAGATAAAACACTTTTGAGACCGTTGAGATTATTATAGAAAATCCGTCCTTTAGCAAGGCATGCAGGAAAAATAGGAAACAAATTAAAGATAATTGGACTTTGAGACCAGGCCGAAGCAGGGATATAGATAATGGAGCTTTATGAATAAGTACTGCATGCGCGTCCTCACTGAAGCAGCTCCAAGAATGTGAAACTCACATTTAGATGCCTTTAGGCAATGTCCAGCTTTCCTATTTAGACAAGTCAGAAATGCTTTTCCTCCAACCCAGATGGTTGGAATCATCAATGTGTATGGATAATGTCTGCAGACTTTCAACTGAACAAGGCCATGATTCATTCATATTCGTGTGTTGACAGGAAGTTACATCAGCACATTTGGATAACAGTCAGATGTTTCAGATGCACTTTTCTAGAATAATATCAGCACATATGGATGGACATGTGGACAGCATTAGTTGTCAGGATTCTGCCCTGACAGCCTTGTCTGTGTTGTGTTTGTTTCATGTCTCTATGTTTGTTTTGTGTGTCAGCACATGGCCCTGCTCTTGTTGTGCCTCCTTGTTAATTTCCCGTTACCACGGCCTCTTGTTTAGTCCTCAATTGCTTTATTGTTTTCACCTGATCCTCATGTGCTTTTCCCTTTATTGTGCCTCTTTCCCTCGCATGTTTGCAGGGTAGTTGTGTGCATGTTATTGCTTTGCTTGTTAGTTAGTGGTACAGTCAGGTCTAATGTCGTATTTTCTTTTGTGTTTTTTCAGTCTTTTATGATATGCAGTTAATTTGCGTGTAATAAACACACACACACCCCGCACACCACTAATTCTACCCAAACGTATAACACGCACCACTACTAAAGATAACCTAACCATCCTGTGCATGTAAAAACTTTATTTTTTATTTATTTATTTTTTATTTTTTTGCAAATAAATTGAACGATAAACACACTGCGTGCTATGCATTTAGTGTGGTCGGGTTGGTAAATCTGTTCACACGCTTCAGTTTGAATTTTTTACATGTGACTATATTCAATTCTGTTATTTTATTTATAGTTTTCTTTAAATATTTAAATTCACATTTATCCTGTTAATTAACTTATTTAATAAAGCCTGGTTAATCAGTTTATTTGTTTTAATAAATGTTTTAAGCATCATACGGCTTTATTAGAGAAACTCATCCTTTCCTAACCTTAATTTTTTTTTTAGAGTAAGATATTTGTTGAAAAAAACTTTTTTTTTAAAGCTGTAGTTTATCTTTTTTTAACTCCAAATTTCAGTCAACATGTTTCTATTATGTTTCAATGAAGTGAATGATTTGTTAGTTGCACGTATTCACTGAGGAACCATTATTATTTATTTATTTATTTATTTAATTATTTTTTGTGATGGGATAAAGATCAGTTGCTAATTTTGCACAGCTATATGTATTCCAAGTCACCTGGTGTTATATTCAGACCGAATTAAACACAGAGGCCACAAACAAGGTCTGGAGACCTTGATGCATTGAACTCATTTGAGTGTCCCTGCAAGTAATTAAATGATCCAATTATTTTGTTTTGTTGCCCTTAGAGAATGTGGGCAAAAATTATGTTGGCCAAAGCATGTGTGTCACATATGTGTCCATTTCAGTTACAATCAATCTCAGCATAACAGAATGTGTACTTTTTTGTTTTAATTAAAGGAGGGTTGTAACTTGGTTACTTAAAATGACCAGTTTCCATCCTTCACATGTAATTAAAAAGGATGTTCCTTAACTAACAGTGTTGCTTGTGGATTTTCTTGTAACTTCAAATCCACATACTGCACATACTGTTGACTCCATCCTAATAGAAATGATGCTGTAGTTAAGCAATAATGATGCTGTAATTATGTCTGATTGGATACACTGTAAAATAAAATTTAACACAGAAAAAAAAAACTATATATTAAAAGAATTTAAATTTGAATTTACAGTGTGACTGTAAAAATACAGAAAATGTATATGGTAAATATCCATTTAAAAAAAAAAATCTCCGTAAAATTATTGAAGATAATTTTTTACTGTAATTTGATGATAAGTGGTTGGCAACTTTGCTGCCCGACTTTTTACCATTATTTTATGATTTTTACAGTGTAGTACATAATGATTGTCTAGCTTAATCTGTCAGATGTCAACCCTCATCATAATATATTTACACTCACCGGCCACTTTATTAGGTACACCTGTCCAACTGCTCGTTAACACTTAATTTCTAAGCAGCCAATCACATGGTGGGAACGCAGTGCATTTAGGCATGTAGACATGGTCAAGACAATCTCCTGCAGTTCAAACCGAGCATCAGTATGGGGAAGAAAGGTGATTTGAGTGACTTTGAACGTGGCATGATTGTTGGTGCCAGAAGGGCTGGTCTGAGTATTTCAGAAACTGCTAATCTACTGGGATTTTCACGCACAACCATCTCTAGGGTTTACAGAGAATGGTCCGAAAAAGAAAAAAACATCCAGTGAGCGGCAGTTCTGTGGGCGGAAATGCCTTGTTGATGCCAGAGGTCAGAGGAGAATGGCCAGACTGGTTCGAGCTGATAGAAGGGCAACAGTGACTCAAATAACCACCCGTTACAACCAAGGTGGGCAGAAGAGCATCTCTGAACGCACAGTACGTCGAACTTTGAGGCAGATGGGCTACAGCAGCAGAAGGGTGCCACTCCTTTCAGCTAAGAACAGGAAACTGAGGCTACAATTTGCACAAGCTCATCGAAATTGGACAATAGAAGTTTGGAAAAACGTTGCCTGGTCTGATGAGTCTCGATTTCTGCTGCGACATTCGGATGGTAGGGTCAGAATTTGGCGTCTACAACATGAAAGCATGGATCCATCCTGCCTTGTATCAACGGTTCAGGCTGGTGGTGGTGGTGTCATGGTGTGGGGAATATTTTCTTGGCACTCTTTGGGCCCCTTGGTACCAATTGAGCATCGTTGCAACGCCACAGCCTACCTGAGTATTGTTGCTGACCATGTCCATCCCTTTATGACCACAATGTACCCAACTTCTGATGGCTACTTTCAGCAGGATAATGCGCCATGTCATAAAGCTGGAATCATCTCAGACTGGTTTCTTGAACATGACAATGAGTTCGCTGTACTCAAATGGCCTCCACAGTCACCAGATCTCAATCCAATAGAGCATCTTTGGGATGTGGTGGAACGGGAGATTTGCATCATGGATGTGCAGCCGACAAATCTGCGGCAACTGTGTGATGCCATCATGTCAATATGGACCAAACTCCCTGAGGAATGCTTCCAGCACCTTGTTGAATCTATGCCACGAAGAATTGAGGCAGTTCTGAAGGCAAAAGGGGGTCCAACCCGTCCTAGCATGGGGTACCTAATAAAGTGGCCGGTGAGTGTATATACGTATATATATATATATATATATATATACTGTATATATATATATACTGTATATATATATATATATATATATATATATATATATATACATGTGTGTGTGTGTGTGTGTGTTTGTCACAAAGACATAAATATTTCTGGAAGAAAGTAACATGACTTAAACACAGACATGTATGGTTATGTACACACACACACAAGAAAAAAAAAACATGCTTGTACTATGCAGACAATTACATAGTCTCTAACTTTGATCCACTGTTACAAATCCAAATCACTATGGTGAATTTCAAATATGATTTGAGCCATCTTGCTGTGCTCCTGTGAGGCATTTATTTCACCATCTGGTTCAGGTTCAGCCTTATAAGCTTTCCTCTCAGACACTCACTGTATGTTCATTGGGTAGTTTCACTCTGCTTTGGAAACTGAGCACATGACGCAGGTGTTGACAAATGTTGCAATATGCTGAGGGGGCATAAATCACCATTGAGAAAAAGAACAAAGCTGAAACACTTGAAAACCTGTTTTTGACCATTCCATTAAGGGAATGCATTTACATTTAAATTGTAAAATATATGAGTTTTCTTGACAGCAACTTGCCCATACTGTCACATGTGCTCGTGCATAGATAAATACATACACTGAAGCATACTTACACTCTAACATTTTTTTTTCATAGAAAAGGTTACAACAATGAGCAATCAGCTAACAGAGCCTATAATGAGTTTTCACCTTTTCATCATCCACCTGTTGAAATAACAATACAATGAGAGGAATTATGAACAGCAGATTAACACCAGTATAGTTTGCATAGCAGCCCTGTGCTCCTTTTATGAGAAGTAGCAAGATGAAAGGACGGAGCCACCTGAATGAATCTGAAATAAAGTGACCAGGATCCGACAAAGCTTTCCTTTGTCCTCTTATTTTTTTTCTTCTTCGTTTGTTTTGACAAGTTAGAGCATACAAGCCATGTAAATGTTGTTGGTGTGGGTGGGACTAGAGAGTTTAAGAGAGGACATGCCAAAAAAGTCATAGTTGGTACATTGCACTTACATTTAAAAGGATTGTTTGTCAAAATTAAAAGGATTGTTTGTCAAAATTAAAATTTGCGTGTGTGTGTGTGTGTGTGTGTGTGTGTGTGTGTGTTTCCCATGGAAACAGATTTGTAACAATATGAGAGTGAGTAAATGATGACAGAATTATTATTATGTTTTTTTTTTGTTTTTTTGTTTTTTTTTTGTTTGGTGAACTATCCCTTTAAGTGAAAGGAGGGAAATGTGTGTCCATGTTACATACTGTATATTACATACAGTACAAACCGCATCCAGCCTATTTGCTCTGCACATTTTTAAATGAAATTAAAATGAAGCACAAGTGAGGAGGATTTGCAGCTCTCCAATCTGGGGTGTTGGGTTCTTCCTTCCATGCAAATAACGCTCCAATTTTTTATCCAAGCTGTCTAGTGATTAGCCACGGTGGTCCAGTCTTGTCACTAAGGAAATGCCCCATGCCACTTCTTGGCATTGCATATGAGCGTTAGAGCACGCCAGCTGGCCTTGGATGGCTCGATCCCCTTCAGTCTGAAACAGGGATTTCGGAATACTGAAACCTTGGCTTGTTGCATCTCTCTGGCTGTTATGGGATGGAAGAACAAAAAACGGTATCATTCAGAAGCTCTTTGCATTGAAATCTGTACACTGAAAAAAAATGTACGCTAGAAATGATAACACATTAATTGGTCTTATTCATTCGAAAATAATATTTAACATGACTAAATCAACCTGTACATTAATTTAAACCAGCAAAACTATTTTTATGGAATAAATCAGGTAGAAATGGATATTTAATGTAAACCACTTTTTGTGTGTCAAATGTTAACAGTCTTTAAAATATTTCCTGAAGTTTGCTCATTTAAGTCTCAGTTAATAAATATTTACATGCTTATCATGAGGCTTGGATTTGAGGAAATTTAGCAATAGCAAAGTGTTACAGGCAATCTAATTGTATCAGCGCCAACTGGCAGATGAATTTCGGAGGCGATCCTATGCGTCTTTGGCTCTGTGGTGCGTAGTGTCTCTGATCAGATTGATGGATGAGTTAGACTGAAGGGGTAATAGGTTGTGACCGCGTGGCTCGATTGTGTGTCCCCCACTGGGCGAGGACAAACTTTAGTGAAAAAAAAAACAAGGCAACTGAGTGACAGGTATGGCCCAGACACTGTCTGAGGTGACTTTGGGATGGTGCTTGAAAGGAAGAGCAAATCTCATCCACCTTGTTTAAGACAGTGACAGCTGTTAACGTGCTCCACTCAGCTCCCGCTGCAAATAAGGACATTGTTCAGGAAGCTGGATATATGATATATGCAAAAACTTGATTTAACTTGATTAATTTATGTATTACAGATAGATGGATAGTGGGATAGTGAGAGACAGAGAGATGCTACTCAACCACTCATGTTTCTTTTAGGGTTGACTGCATCTGCCTGTAAAATAAAATCTCCTCTTTCTCATTGCATTTTCTTTGTGTCTGGTTTCACTGACACAGAGGAAAGCTTGAAACACCAATGTTAGACAGTGAGAAAAGTAGGTTTGATGGACATACACTAGCTTGGTATTAAAGGGGTCATGAACTGGCTTTTTAAATGTTATTATATTGTTGTCTGAGGTGAACATATGACGTTCGCTTGGTTTTTGCATTCAAAAACATCAAAAATGAATAACTAATAAGTTATTTTCTTCCCTAGTTTTGAGACCAGCTCAAAAACGCTCGGTTTTTATGGGCGTCTCGCACTGAAGACTTGGAAGTAAATGCCCATTGCTGTGAGTGGATAACAGTTTTGCATATTATAATGAGTTTCAACTCACCTCGTCGGTGTGCGTGGGGAAAATTGTTTTGAAAACGTCCAATGTTGTATAATGGCAACCGGAATGATTCACCCATACATGTTCGACCCAGAGTCCGTGTGTTGCACCATTCCTGTCAGATCCAATATAGACAGTACAGCACCGCTCTTTAATATTAATTGGTCTGCAAATCTTGTGTACAAAACAATCCTCAGTGAAATGAAGCGAACAGACGGACAATGTTTTACCCTCATCAGCTGGAACGTCATTAAAAATAAAGTTCATCCATGCAGTATTATAATCCAGAGGAAGCATATGCTGTGACTGTCTTCTTCCACAACCAGGCACTGCACAATATTTTGTATTACTCGGTAGCTCGATCCGGTTTGTCATCACGAGGTAGGCCTATATTAGCTACAGGTGTATGCATGTAATGCACGGATCGGTGGGTGGGGCTAAACCGGCCGTGTTGATGTAGGCGTTGATCTTTTTCTGCGGGGGTGGTGTTTTATTGTCCTTGACGTCATAGTTCCCCACTTTTAAAAAGCGCGTTGTTTGCTGGGGCTGGTGTCAATAAAAGCTTTTATTGGACTAACAAGGACGTTTTCAGTTCTGAAATTTACAGGAAATTCGTACAATATGATGACCTCTTAGATGTCAAAAGCTCAAGGAAAGTTTGATTTCTCAGTTCATCACCCCTTTAAAGACATAACAGAACATGATGTTTGGACAGGCTGGGATCAAAAAGGATGGGGGCGTTTTCTAGAAATTGACTTCTTACAAGATTTTAAATAAACAAATGAATGAACAAATGCATGAATGAGCTCTACAATCCTATTGTTGGTAGAGTTGAAAAAGAGAGCCCTCATTTTGTGATGGACAGTGTTGGATAAACTAATTTTTACTAAATGCTTGCCTGGGGCCAAGACCTAGTTTTCATCAAAGTATAATCAACAGCATAGAGCTTACTGGAACTAGTTTATTTCTTATGTCATTTCAGGGCCATGCCCACACGGCTGATTTATAACAACCAAATTGCTTGAAACAATAAAAGAAGACTACCCGGGGCTATAAGTCAGAGCATGTGTGCTGGTCTCTGATAAACTGTCTAAATAATCAATTCGATACAATGCCATTTTGTTGATTAAAAAGAAGAAGAAGAAGAAAATAAGTGTACTACTATGTCTTTTTATTCATTTAACCCTAAAGCTCAAATATGGAGAATGTCATAAAGCTGAGAATATGCTGAATTATGTAGTCACTAATTTGAGAAACATGTTAGCAAAATATTGAAATGAGTGCAAATGATGTTCTACAAAGACCATATTTGTATTGCCTGGGTGATCCATTTGTTGGAGCATGATATCATTCTCCTTGTATGCCCTCAGAAGTGGTCTCGGGGTATCATGCTTCTTGTGATCAGATTAGTGGGTGACACATGGCCAAGGGGCTGGGGAGACTCCATGGCATCCAGTAGACGAAACCCCATTGGGTTCAATCCTATTTACCGGATATCACCGAAGCAGCAGGAGCCCTCCGTATGGTGGCAAAGATTCCCATTTGAGCCCAGCAGCCTGTTTCATTTCCATTAGCTGCTGCAGAACACCCCCATTCAATTATATCCGCTATACCTGCCAATGTCCTGCACTCATTGCCAACTGTCCAAAACAGACCTAACTTTTACCAATTTAAATTTAGGGACTGTAAGCAGCAAATATAGAGTAGAGTGTCAATATAGCTGGACTTGCAAAAAAAAAAAAAAGAAAAAAGAAAATAGATCCAAGGGATTTAGCCGTAAATTAAACCTCATGTCGTTCCTACGTGTTTGAATTTATTTATTTTTTTCTATATGATGAGGTCTGTATCAACAGTTTTTAAACATACAATTAAAGTGTGGGGTCCAAAACATCATTGGATTGGACCCTATTGACTTTCGTTGAATTGTTTTGTTTGTTTGTTTGTTTTTTGTGAAGGGGTGTAACGGTACATGACTTTGTCCCGAACTGACACGGTACTGTTCGGTGCATACAGTCACAGGCCATCCAATCCAGTCAAATCCAGAGGGCGGTGCACTCGGTAATGCAATGCTGCTAACCGCCACAACAGGAAAAAAAAGAGCAGAAGAAGAAGAGATGATCTATGCCAGCCCATTCTCACCCCCAAGGCGTCACTTAACTGACGCCTTGGGAAGCATTTGGACATGCTTCAATATCTGACGCTTTAGGCGCCCTTTAACGTCAGTTAGATGACGCCCTAGGATCGCGTGTACCCTACCCCCACCCCACACCTAAACCTAACCGCGTCCTCTAACTGACGCTTTCCTTTAGCGTCAGTTAGATGACGCCGTAGGATCGCGTCATGTAAGTGACGCTAAAGGGCGCCTAAAACGTCAAATATTGAAGCATGGTCAAAGGTGACGCCTTGGGGTGAGAATGCGTTGTCTATGCACCAACCCAAAACAAGAGTTCAGATGGCACACAAGAGCTTGTTAGTGATTGATTTATTTTCGTGACACACTCCACAAGCCTCATGGAAAAGAAACTGGGATGAACCGTATCGAAACATGAACTCTGTATACAGTTGCTCCTTGCGATTTGTTCATTCTCCTTAATTTAACTGACAAATGTACAAAGAAGAAAATTCCAATGTTTTCACTGGCCAAATTAAATTTAAAAGGGTTAGTTCACCTAAAAATGAAAATTCTGTCAGTATTTACTCACCCTCATGTTGTTCCAAACCTCTATGTGTTTATTTGTTCTGCGGAACACAAAGGGAAATATTTGGAAGAGTGTTTTAATCAAACAGATTTCATTCCCCATTGACTACCATAGTATGTATTTTTTCCTACTATGGTAGTCAATGGGGATTGAGATCTGTTTGATTAAAACATTCTTCCAAATATCGTCCTTTGTGTTCAGCAGAACAAATAAACACCTAGAGGTTTGGAACAACATGAGGGTGAATAAATACTGACAGAATTTTCATTTTTGGGTGAACTAAACCTTTAATTTCGTCGATTGCAACACAATCCAAAAAAGTTGGGACAGAAGCAAAATAAAACTGTATAGACTCTGAATAAGACTACAGAATGTCCAAGTTAAACTGTTTTGAAACACTTCACAAATAACAGGTGAATTGGTAATACGTTAGGGAATCGTGTTTGGGCATAAAAGGAGCATCCACTAAGCCAGGAAACCTCTGTTGAATGTGCATGACTTTGTAGCCCTCAGATCGCATTGCATGAGAAACCGTCTCTGTTAAATATATCCACATGGGCTCAGGAGTTCATTGGAAAGGCATTTTCACCTAACACAGTCTGCCGCTGCATCAAGAAATGCAACTTTAATTTATGTTACGCAAGAAGAAAGCTACACATCTGTTCAATGCAGAGATTCTGCCTAGTTATCTGTGCCTGAGCTCATCTCAGATGGTCTAAAATACAGTGTAAATGTGTGCTGTGGTCAGATGGGTCTACGTTTCAGCTTGCTTTTTTTGGGAAAGAAATGACTTTTGAGTTCCCAAAGAAGAAAAGGATCATCCAGGCTTTCATCG
This sequence comes from Pimephales promelas, assembly GCF_016745375.1. The sequence continues at coordinate 736,112 of NW_024121299.1, read as the reverse complement.
GTGACAGGTGCAAAAGCAAACATCTGTCATGGCATGGTGCTACATTAATGGAAAAGGCATGGGTGACTTGCATTGTGTGAAGGTACCAGTGATGTGGAGGCATATTAAGATTGTACAGAGACATAAACTGCCATAAAGATGACATGTTTCCTGGGAAGTAAGACAATGCTAGGCCTCAATTTGCACATAAAACAGTGGTTTCTAGACACTCTACGCTGTAGAAGGGATGTGCTTGACTGTCAGTCCAGATCTGTCTGTTATTGAAAATGTATGGCACATCAGAATCAGACAACGAAGACCACAGACTGTTGAGCAGCTGTCTTACATCAGGTGAGATTGGGCAAAAATTCTACTTGCAAAACTTCAAGTATCCTCATTTCCCGAACATTCAAAAAGTATAATTATAAGGAAAGGTGATGTGACGCAGTGGTACATATGCCTCTGTCCCAACTTTTTTGGAGTGTATTGCAGCCATCAAAATTTGATAATATTTGCACTTTTGTACTTTGTACTTTTGTCAGTTAAATAAAGGTCAATGATTAATAAAGGTTAAGTCATAGATTCTTGAAGGTGTTGCATTTTACAAAATGTCCCAAGTTTTCTGGATATTGTGGTAGTACATTGTGTGTGTATTTTGGTAGTATGTGTGTGAGATATACAGTATATATTAAGAAGCATGTGTCTGGGTATGCTGTCATGTAGAAGACAAAGGTTTCTATTGAAGTTCGTTGTGTTATTTTAAAATAATTCTCTGTTGCTTAAATGACACCAAAAGCTTTCCTTATTAGCATATATGCCTGAGAGTGAAACTGTCATCCAGCTGCACCAGCAATTAGCCAGTTTCATCATAAAGACTCGTATCAGCAGAAAAAAAGTAATCATTTGCAGTAATGTGAAAGACCTTCCTCATGATTTCCTCATTAAATTATTCATAGAGCTTCCTCTTTCTTGTATATTTTCCATTTAGAATGACAAGGTTCATTATGAAGATGAAGCTCCTGACATATTTTTGTGTAACTCTTTTTACGAGGTCTTTTCTGATTATCTGGAACAAAACCACACTCTCAAGTTATGAACCACAAGTGAATAAAGAGTGAGAATAAAGGATGGAAAAAACTTCAGACTTTACAAAGCAAGATTAAGAAGTAGAGTGAGAAAAAACACGACTGTTTGTTTGCTTTGTTCACTGTCTATCCGTGTCTCGTCTGATGTGACATGACCCGATAAAGAGCAAGGACCCCATGTTTCCAGAATCACCTAGAAAGGAGGCACCCCACTTGCAACCATATCTGTGGAGAATCTCTTAAAGAAAATAAATATTTCTCTCTCTCTCTTTATCTCTCTCTCTCTCTCTCTCTGATGAGCACCTCCAACTGATAAGGTGTCAGATGTACCACTCCATTACTGTGACTGAGGTTGTTCTGTTTTTCTTTCATTTGAACCCCCACAGCAATAGAGTGAGTAATCAGCTCCTCTCCACGCTCTGTGTGAAGACCCCTGCCAGGTCTCTGATCCACCAACAGATATCGTTGTCTCTTAATGGATTAAAATAGGGTTAGACAAAATGGATATTATATCAAAGAGTGCCTGGGTCTGGCTGCTTCCTCTGTTTTTGCAGCGAAAACAACACGGAGAAACAATAGTTCTGAAGTGTCGGAATCCAAGCTGTGGTGGAACATGTTTGATTCAGCTGCTGGGATGCATATTGGCATGGGTGTCTGATTTTATTTACCCAACTGAGGCCCAGTAAGACCATGGAATTGATATTGGCAGTCATTTGTTTGAGTGAATGAATGATTCAACAACAAAAGACATATGTATTTTTTGGCTTTTTAGAGTATTGGCAATGGTGGCTTAGCAGGGTTTTTTGTAATGTGTGACATCAAAACATTGTTACCACTGTCATACGATCTCTAGAAAGTTAAGACAAACTGTATAAAGGGTGCTATAGAATGACAGGCTCTACTCAGATGTAATATTGTATGATGATACATGCAATTTTGATATGGAAAGGCAAAGCAAGACATTCTCCTTATGTGACGGCTAATTTGTGCCTCCCAAGGAGCCTGATTAAAAACTGACATGGATCCGATTGCTCTGCCATCCTGAGGTAACACTGCCAACGTTGTCTCTCTCCTTTTTTTGCACTTTTTTCTATTCCATCCACACCCCCGCCCTCCTCTTATACTTCTCTCCCTCTCACACACTTCTTTAAACCAGCCTTGGCTGAAGCGACCGTGTGAGCAGTGAATCCATTACCCGAGCGACAGCTCAATTCAATTATTAGACGGGCTAATAATCTGACTGAATTGATTGTTCACTATATCCCCAGTCAAATGGCTGATGGAGAGAAGATCATGTTTGGGATTGCCTTAAAGACAGGAATAGAGTGAGCACATGCTGAATATGACCAGGAGCTGTTCTTAATGAACACTACTCTTCCTCAATCGGAGAGGGTGGAACCCCAAACCATAAATACGCCTAAGAAAATGATTTTTGTTAGCGAACAACCAGTATTGTCTTACATTATTATAATGTTGTTGCAAAAACAACACCGAACAGAAGGAAGAAAATGATTTTCATCCCATTAAACTCAACATCTACTGAGTGTTTAGCATTTCTCTTGATAGACTTCAAATGGGATTCTGAATAGTGACATTAGATCAGTTTTATTTTCAGCATGATCCACATACACAGAAAAATAAACTTTACTGCTTCAACCTTAAGCCACAAAAGGAAAAGAAATGGGTCAAACTGCAGTTTCAGTAGACTACCAATTCCAATCAACAAAGCACAACGGTAGTAGACATTCCAATTAACTGGGCAGTAATGGATACTATAATTATAGACCTAACCTGCAATTAAGCTCTGATATGATGACCAGAGTAATGGTCTTACAACACAATGACCTTTATTTCAATTTTTTTTTTCTGAGCATAGTGCTATGATTGTATGTGTGCAACACTCTATTCATTGATAAAAATGGTGTTACTTAGATAAAGTCAACTTTGAAATAGGAGGATTATTGTAATATGAGGTAAGTTGTAACTCACCTACCTTCCAAATATTTACAATATATATGGCTTATGACTTATTGCTTATAGAAACGGTTAGGCCATGTTAAAATTCTATCTATCTATCTATCTATCTATCTATCTATCTATCTATCTATCTATCTATCTATCTATCTATCTATCTATCTATCTATCTATCTATCTATATATATATATATATATATATATATATATACATATTATTGAAGCAAAATAATTTACTGTTAAAATAATTAACAGACATTGTGCAATTAACAGGTGTTTCTGTCCAAGCTGTTTTTATTAAAATGTTTTGTTTATTTTTATTAAAGTGGAGAACATGACTATCTTGTTACTAAAAAGTACTGACAATAAATCCCCACAACTTTGCTACTTTGAATCAAACAAATATGGAAATATTGTATGAAAGAGATATTAAGTAAAAAAAAAAAAAAAAAAAGGCGTAAACTACTTTACAGACGATTAAACTAAATATGTGCAGTCCCTGTTTTTCCATATGGCTGTCATGTCAACTAAATAAAACAAACTAAGCGGGTAGCCTATAGGAATAGTGCCAGATTAATAGATAGCCTAGGCCTATTCTGTATTTCCAAACTATCTTTATTCGAATTATCAACTGGATTTCTCAATGACAATTGTGTGACTTTTTGTATTTTTTATTTTATTTGTATTTATTGTTTTGATTGAGACGAGACGTTTTTTTTTTTTTTTTTTTTTTCCAGTGGGATCTCAGCTTTCATCCGCCTGTTTTGATTGGAGGAGGATTTTAGAGGCCGGTTTAACAGTTGCGTTGGCCGCTCGCTTCGGATGGGACCGCGCGACAGGACAGATGAGAAACTGCTTCCATCTGGAAACGCAGGGAGAGAAGGAGGGTTGACTCGACACAGTCACCGGCAGTAAGACACACACATCCTACTTGCGTTGCATCGCACCGGTCATCATCATTCCGGCTGGTGGAGGATCAGAACGTGCGCGCAGAACAGCTGCACCTGACTGATCGTGGACATACCTCAGTTTTATTTCGCCAGTCTCCATTTAACAGTTGTCTTCGATACTTACTTGAAGAAGGGTAAAGAAAAGAAATAAATCAACCGGGCTTTTACGTTTTGCTTCAATTCTGGGAGAGGACTTTTCCAAGGAGGACCCTGCGTCTGGAGAGCTAATACACAGACTGCTCTTGTTGGATGTTGATTGTTGGTCAAAGAAGAGGTGGCAGCGTTTAGCCGTTTTTGGGACCACCACTGGACAACCGGTGTCGTGTCTGAAAGTGTTCAAAGGTAGGAAGTGATGATGGTGTTTACGACTGAAATGCGGGCATCACATCAACGCTGGACTGCAAGAGCTGGCTTCAGAGGAATGGAGAGGACGGGTCAGCCTTTCTCAAGCTGTTCTCCATCCCTCAGCAGACAGCTCTTTTGCAGTGACTGCACACCTATTGTAAACCATGCACACTTTATTCAGTTGCAAATGCGAGCGCTTTTGATGACAATCAGGGGAACCTTTTTGCTTTCGAAGTCAGTTGGACGAGAAGCTCAACTTTTAGTTTTTAGCTACTCCTCGCGACAACGAGCACGACGTGGTGGAGATGCATTGCGTTCCACTGAGCCTGTGCCTGAGCCAAAAAAGAGAGAAAACAAAAGAAAGAAACGATGATCAGAAAATCGTCGGCAGTTTTATTTATTTATTTTATTTTTATGTAATTATTATTTTTTTTTTTTGCGGTTATACGACGTCGTTATTATCTTACTTTAGGCTATTTTATTTATTTCCGTGACTTTGGCAAGATATTTGGGACTGTAGATCATCGAGAGTGTTGTGAACAACTTTCCATTCAGCTTTAATATTCTCATATCCAGAATACAGATTCCATCTGCACAGTGCAGGCATGGTGTTTCTTAATTAATTTATTTATTCAAGAATATATTTTTATTTAGGCTATACAAGTGATGAGGCTTTTCCCCCGTCACGAGCTTTTGGTTTGTTGAAAGGAATGCGCGTCGCCTGTCGCTGGAATGAATCCACAACGTCTCAGCGTTCACGACGGGGAATGGTGGAGTCGTGAGGGTGGTGAGAGAGCACAACCCCGGGCATAAAAAAAGTCATATACCCCCCATTTCGAGAATCACACCATGAATCATTACACAAATCCGCTATGAACAATATCAGCTCTGTATTTCCTCTGTAGGACACGCAGAACTTGTCAAGATATGAGTGATTCAGTGAAGCGAAATAGTGCGTGTGTGTTTGGATCGGAGTGCTGAGGATTTTACATTTGTAAATTTGGTTGTATAGACCTATATATATATATATATATATATATATATATATATATATATATATATATATATATATATATTGTCAGACTCAATGCAATGTGATAGGTTGCCTATACGATTATCATATTTTTGTGACTGTGTGGCCTAACAGTGATATAGAAAGTATACAAATATTAAACTATTAAACAAAGACTAGCCTAAATCCAATTTTCCTTATCTCAGCAATCCAATACTTATAATAAATGTGTGGGTGTTAATATTATTTTTAACAGCAACAACAACAATAGTAATTTATTATATATTGTTGATTGATGATGATGATGATTGAAGAACACCATGCATGCTCACATGCATTCAATAGAGGGTGCTGTTGTTCTTTTCAGTCTTGGCCCAGTTTGCTTACCACAGTTTTGTCTCGGAGGGCCACTCAAAAAGATTGAGCGCCACCGTCTGTGTTGCTCATGCTCCCCAGGGATGCAGAATTCAATCTAGCAGAGGCTCTGGCTAATGCTGTGGCACTTTGTCAGGATTAACATCTTTCTAGTCAGTGGCTTCTGTTACCTTTGGTGTCATATTACCACCTTGGAGTTGTGTGCAGGGAGAAAAAATGAAGCCCCGGTATCTTGCGCTTGCATTGTGCTGGGTGCTGCGCCGCTTCAGTCCCACATCACTGCGGGTCGATAGAGGAAGAGACTCAGTCATTTTCAACAAATAAACTCATTTGTTATGGCTACCTGTGTAGCATCTCAAAGAGCCCCTTTTACACCACCAGCCATATCCAAACAAGGCTGGGAGACCTTTTTTTGCTGAGTTTAATTTTCAATTTAAGAAAAGAATACCTCAGCTAGAACTGATTTTCAGAGCTCATCTATTCAGTCCATATTCTGTGAGGGAGCATTTAATTATAGGTTTCATTAAAGCACATCTTTTGAAAAGAAAAAGCGAAGTTACGATCAGACAAACAGTGGTTTTGCACATCAATTGGGCTTTGGTGGGAAAAAAAGTAAATTAATCTCCACACCTATAGTCATGTTCATACATGAAGAAAGTCTTTCCGATTCTGCTGGGAGCCTCCTTGGCAGTTTTGTGGTGGGTTCTACTCACGCACAGAATAATGATGATTATACCAGCACTTGGACAGGACCAAGTTGTCCGTGCCAACTGTCTCCAGTGCAGGAATCTCATCATGCCATCTGTTAGTGACCTTGGAGCACATAAATACAATATTCTGACTGGTGGCTTGGTACTGTGTGATAACTCTACATTTGCTATTGTATTAAGTTTTTTTTCTTGGGGATTGCATCCTTCATGCAGATGCCAAGCATGCCTAAAAGGAATATATATATATATATATATATATATATATATATATATATTCATCCTTAACTGTGAAGTGATTTATTACAAAGAGTCATAAAGAGAATCTACAATTACCACTATGAAATACGGTCGATGAAATATGGCAACAGGGGAATAAATTGGATGCGGACGAAATTCCCCATCAAATAATTATTAATAGAGTATTTGACACAGTGGAGAATTATAACTTCATTTATACAAAGCAGCCTTCATGCTGAATGTGGTTGCACTAATCACTGCGTGGGTGCTGGAAAACATCCATTCACCCTTATGAGGAGCAATTAGCAAAGCAGAAAATCATACACCCTTTTATATGCTAACTTTTAGAGCAAGGGTGCTTTTCTTTCTTTCTTTCCTTTATTTTTTAATGTCTTACTTTACAAGGTGGTGCAATAACAAACATAACTCATTCATGATCTCACGACTAATGCAGTGAGGAGATGTTGAGATTGTGGGTTTTATTTTTTAAAACATTTTTTATGAACAACACCTGAGAGGATCTTAGTGATATGGATATTTGTGAGGATGAATTGATATGAACAGTGTGAGATGAGCAACCGCACTGTGTCAGTTGCAGTTGGGTGTTTTTTTGTTTTGTTTTGTGGGATTTTGAGTCATATGTTATCTAAATGTTGGCAATCTGAAGCCAGTTTATGGTGTTTTACTGCTCTGAAAAGGCATTGGATTATGAATGAATACATCAAGAATGCATTGTGAATTTGCTGCCAACAGTATGGCTTGCTGGTTTTACTAGGCTTCACTGTTAATATTCTTCCTTTACTCTGGATGGCCCGGAGTGTGACAAGCCAAGTAGATTTTGTCAAAGCAGTTTGGAAATCCTTTTTTTTTTCTGATGTCAAGACCAGTCTTTGATCTAGCACTATATCATAAGACTGTTTTTTAACCTTTGCCTTTGAAGACCATGATGTAACTTAACCTTCTTTGACTGTTGTATCCTCTATTCTTAAATACATAGATAACGCACAGCAGTGGCACATTTACTAATGATTCAATTCCATTGGTGTTCTCATGCTTGCATTTATTTTGAAATGTATAAAAACAGAATACATTAAATTAATGTATTACAAATACTTTGTATATATTTTATTTTGTTGAGGTATGACCTCACACATGGAATTGTTAATGGTAGGCTAGTACATTTAGGATTACCATTGTCCGTATGGTTTGACATGGGTTTTGTGTTTGCTTCAATTGCAGATATTTTTTTTTTCTATTTTAACATATTTGTCTATTTTTAACATGTCTATTTTTAACATATTTTACAAATTTAAATTATGTTAACTAATATTTAAACATGGTAATTTTTGCCATTGATATTTTTTTTCTATAGACCTAGTCATTAAAAAAACCTTCTTGAAATATATATATATATATATATATATATATATATATATATATATATATATATATTGCTGAAATTAAACCAGAATACCAAATCATGCTGCATTCTCATAGAGCTGACCTTTAGAAAGTAAGCACTGGTCATAAGTGATGTGACTTGGGTATATGGCCAGTAATAGGCCTGATTCTTCTCTCAGACTTGCTTGGCCGCAAAACAGCAGATAACATTATCCTGAACCCATTTCCACACAACACAATTAGACATGAGACGTGTAACCTTTTCTTCAGTAAAGCATCCTAAGACAGAAGTGCTTTAACACCCCTTCTCTCTTTTTTTCCTCTCAGTTTGAATTCCAGTCGTAATACTAATAATAAAACACATGCAATGGATTAGAGAAAGTGAGCACATGATGTTTTTTATTCCTCACATAATGTAATACACATAAAGGTGAAAACATGTGGTTGCATTAATAAGGCATTGCATTCTTCCTGTCGTTCCAAGAAATCCTAGAAGGAAACCATAGCTTATTTGTGAGTCCAGATACCAGCCATCTGGTAAGTGTTGCAAGGTTTTTGAAAAAGGTTTACAACTCTTCCTTTTGGAGTGGGAAAGGGGTGGGAGGATGAACTGATCTGCAATGACATGCTCCATTACTCCTTCTTTGCATCTGCAATAAAGCTAATTGTTGGGTGTCCCATGTTTAAGCATTGCCACAATGCACATTCACACTAATATTCGAGACACTGAAGACAATGAGCATGGGCTGCATTTCTCGCAGATCAATCAGAAACAGCACACCGGCTCAAATGGATCACAAATGCTCCCCTCCTGTTCTTTCTGAAAGTGAACTAACATCTTTTAATTTATAGATCAACCATAGCCTGCAATCAGAGTGTTAAGTGCTCTAGGTTCATTGTCGGGTGGCATATGGTGATGCATTCGCATAATACGCTAATAGTTACTCCAACTCTGTCCTATCTATCACTGTGCTACTGGCAATGTATGATTTTGTGCAATTAAACTTTTCCCTGAGATACTCATTGTTCTTTTGTCTAATTAAGTCTTCGAATGTAATGAATAGGGAAGAACACAACCTGATCATTGTAATTTCACAACGTGTATTGGGGGATGCACAACGTGTATTGGGGGATCTCTAAATGCATGGGGAGTGTAAATCACAGCGTTTTCTGTCTTTAAATGTTTATTTGTTGCCACAGCAGCTGAGAAATGACCAGAACAAAAAGGAAAAGACAGAAAATGGCAGTAATGATGACAGCGGCTAATGTCTGGCATTTGTCTCCGTAGCTAGTTGTCTCTTAAGGTTTGCAAACGCCACACCATCACATGGGTTTTTGTTACAACGTTCTAGTGGCTTATTGTTTCCTACTTAATGGTAGTAAATATTGCTGCAGATTTTTGAAATGCAAAAACAAAATAGTAAAATGAAATCTCTTAAAATTATCTCACTTTAAGACATGAGGCATGAAATTGGATTTTAAGTTTGCTGTAGAGAGAGAGAGAGAGAGAGAGAGAGAGAGAGAGAGAGAGAGAGAGAGAGAGCATTGCTGTTCTCACAGTTCAGTGCTTCTCTCATTGCTTGCTGTCCTTTTACTCTGTTGTGTTTCCTCAGAGCTGCTGCCTCACCTGTTCTCAATATTTAATGTGGTGGAGGGTCTTTTGGGCTTGTAATGAAGTGGAGGTCAAGAGCTTCCTCCAGCTTCTTTCCTCCAAACTGGCCCCGTAAATGTCAGACGGGCTGTGAGAAAACTGTCTGAACTTTCCCCTGTCTATCTCAGTCAGTCATCTCTTATTTCTCTTCATCACTGCCCACTCTTTTGCTCCCTCTATCGCCGCCAACCTTCGTCAGAATTCACCTCAGAGCCCTGGCATCCACTCAGCCATAGCCTGAGCATTTTCCATGTTATATTACCACCTCATCAGCCTTTTTTTCTGTCACTCATTTTCCCCTTTTTTTTTCTTATCTGATGAAAGACTGAGAAAATCCTCCAGAACAAAATGAATTTGACTCGTGCGATGTGGTTATGGATGGCCGCACAGGATGTTTCATTTTGAGCAGAGCTTTTTGTTTGTTTTGTAATTATTATTCTTTGCACCCCAAAAAGAGGCAGAAAGACGTAACTCAACACCTTAGTGTTTCTGTTTCGTACGATCCTGGCCATTTTGGTGGCCTCGTTAAAATATTCATCCCTTTAATCCCTAAGCTGACACAATGGTGAAGAATCAGGCTATGTTCCATTCCACTGACCATCTGATGGGCAGCCTTCTCTAAAGACCTGGCCACAATACTAGCGTTTGGCTGCTTCACTCAGAGAAAACAAGAGGTCCAAATCTAGCAGCACTGGGGTTTTGTCATCAGTGAATAACAAGCAGGCCAATTACAACTCAGTTACCAAAAGAACAGTGGAAAAGGCTGCGAGTAATATCAACTCCCAAACGGTGAGAGAAGACGAGGTTTATGGAACAGACGATGTGAAAGATAAAATAATTTGTTGAATAACCTGCAGGGCCAATATTTCAGGCGGGGTATGAGGATAAAGGCTTGCAATTGTTGTGTTTATACATAATAAGTAGGATAAATTGAGTGTGGCACTGATAACCTTCTGCAGTCCTTGGCATTCATAGCTGTGTACCCTTGATCTCCAAGGTCTCATATTAACTTTTGGATGGAAATCTGTCTCGAATGAATTATGACGCAAAAATAATCCCAGGGGTTTGTAATCAGTAATTTTGTTTATTTTAGCCAATCGCAGGGCCCCAGATCCAGGCTGTGATGTGGTCCTTTCTCTGCCAGGATCTGAAGACTTGAAAAGATATGTAAATTATATTAGTTTCTCTATAATACCTCTTAGCTTTTTTCTTGCATGATTGATTACATGTATTTATCTAAATTTAACTATCTGAAGAGCTCATTTCCTCGGAGGGAAATTGCAACTAAATTAGCAAGGATGTTTTTTTTGTTTTTGTTTTTTTTTTTTTTTAAAGAAAGAAAGAAAGAAAGAAAGAAAGAAAGAAAGAAAGAAAGAAAGAAAGAAAGAAAGACATGTATGAACTCAATTGGGTTGGGACATCTGGTGTTCCAAAACTCTTTTGACTTGATATGCTAATCATTTTCGACAAAAAAAAAAAAAAAAGAAAAAAAAATGCTCAAAAGACTAGTGGGAGAGTCCCAGCACATATTCTCGGATCCTGCTTTTCCTTCCTTTTGACGTTTTAAAGAGAGAGGGGCATTCAGTCAGCCCATCTCTGAAAACGTTATTTGTGTCATTTTCGTTTTTAACCTTGAGATCAACAAAAATAGCATGGGATGAGTGAATAATTTATTTAGTTCTGCTTTTAGTGGCTGGGTTAAAGGGAAGCAGTTTGGTCACAAAGGCATACATTTGTAAATGAGGCAGATAAACCTTTGGGTAGACAAGGAGCGTTTTGTTTGACACAGGAATTCTGTTGTTGGCTGTTTTGGTTGTCAAGTACTCTGGGAAGGCAGGATGTGTACTGGGCCTACAATGGGCCTTTCAGCTAAGCATCTCAGATGCACATCGATGCTGTCCCGCCTCCTTTCACAGTGCCCTAATCTCTTTATCAGGCAGCCACAATGGCGGATTCAGTCTTCAGCCTTGCCGGCGAGATCAAGACTGGGAGGCAGGCTCTTCAAACTGACCAGTGTCTAAACTCTACCAGCTCCAGAGCACAAAGTTTCCACAAATGCTCAAGGGTTGTAGACATATTGAGAAAATTACAAAGATATGGAAATCATGCCAATAACAGAAATATCAAATACAATTATTTATATTGTATTTTTTTCATCTTAAACTGCATGATTTTTTTTGAAACATTTAGATGTTACTAAATCAGTAGTTAAAAAAAAAAAAAAAATTTCTACACGAAAACATGTATAGATGTACTCAATAAATTAAGTGCATGAAAATGTTGTGTTTCTTCTCTTTGAAAAGTTAGTAATTGATGAATATAAAAATACATTTCCTATGAACAAGATGACTTTAGTAGCTTATGGTTCTCTTTGTTTAACTTTATAAATTCTAAGTTAAATTTTCTTTCTGATAATTTTAAACCTGTAAAATAAATGAGATTTTTCAGAGATTATTCAATTAATACAATCTCAGTCACCTTAACTCCTAGGAGAACTCCGGTCAATTTTAACATTGAGCTATTTTTTTGGACATTTGGAGAGGTGTCAGTACAGACAAAAATGGCAAAAATCGGTGTTGCCTACATCGTCCTCTTTTTTTTTAATTCGCACCCTGTTTACTTTTAGCCAACCCTAAACCCTTTTTGCCTCTTAACATCCTTGATTTTTCATTACAAGTGCACATCCATGTGAGTGGTGTTATTAAGAATGACCACGGTCAATCTGACTGCAGTAGATGTGAAAGATATTACTAAAAATTATGGCTCACATACCTGTATTTACTTCCTGTTTTTGGTCGAAGTCCACAGTAGTCGATTGTCGAGTTTGTGCGTGTGCGCGATCATATATATATATATATATATATATATATATATATATCGTCCCCTTGGAATTATAAGGTTCTATCTGACATTTTTGTCAAAATTGAGTTATTCACATATTCTTATTCTGTGACAATTTATTTAAATTTATGTGATGTGTTTTGTACATTTAGGGTCCCTGTTATTTTTTATGTTTGAAAACTTGTTCCCCATACACATTTTCCTATATGGAATGCAAAAACTTTGAAGCTCAATATCTCAAAACTGTTCAGAACGCAGATAGAACCTTATAATTCCAAGGGGACGATATGTATAAACCAATTTAAAAAAAAAATGTGAAAACCAAATGCACCAGAAAGGCAGTTCGTCCCTCTATATAGAGGCCCATTTTGGTTTAGTGCCTATCAATGTGTGTTTGCATCAGTAAACTCTTTTACACTCCTGGAGCAGGAGCACCCTCAGGAATCTGTCAGCGTTGCTGTTAGCGCAGACATTGCCATTCTATTTGTGGGGCTGTTTGTCTTTGATTCAACAGCTTTTCTATTGCTTATATCCTTTCTGAATCATTCTTCATTCTCGCAGTAGGAAAACGCATTAAGGCATATTAGGTTTGGCTGGATCACTGTAATGCCAAATTGCACTTAATTTCACACCTCTGTAAATTCTGTTGTGTCAGGAAAGCTCTTTTTAGACCTCTTTCTGTCACGGACAAGCTCTGCGGTAAATAGTTTGGTGCCTCAGGGACTCGTCCAGCCTAAGGTTTTAATTGTTATAATTTAATGCAGGGGTGTTCACATCCTGTTGACCCCTGTTTGCTGGGGTTTGTAGGTTACAGTGAAGGCTGAAATAATTTCCAGCTGCCTGACATTGTGGGTGGCCCATGGGTGGACAGTCTTTTAAGGAAAACAGCCGCTTCCCTTTCTAATTAGGCTGTTGAACATTAGCACTACAACTGTTAGAGTAGAAGGGAAGTAATGGCCTTTTCAGTGAGAGCGGTAACGGGTTGTACACTGCTTGTCATTTCCACAAGGACACAGGGCTCGTGAAGGCCAGCAAGGCGTTCATTAACATGACAGTTAGCCTTAGGTCGTAAAACCGAACCGGCTTGTAATGGAGGAGCCTGGCCCCTGCTGAGCGACCAGGACAGTGTGGCGTACAGGGGGGGCTAAACTAGAGACCACCCTCCATACAAATTCTACCACTCCTACGAAGAGCAAACAAGCTGTACTTCCTTCAACTGTCATGTAAAACACTCTTTCATTTAATGCCAGAAAGACCTGTTCCCATCCGCACAGTCCTTTTCTTCTTTTGCCATTCGCCCATTCACCTTCTGTATGCACCTCTTACCCCAGAGCAAACCATCTTTTCTTTGATGCCCACTCATGTGATTGTTGACCTGACAGCTACATGTCTGTATTTGAAAGGCTCTCTATGGTAACAGTCGGGAATGTGTGTATGAAAGTGCTGAAGCCCTGACAATGCTGCCTAGAGAGAATAATATCAGTTGCTTATGAATTGCATCATATACTTCTTGATGTTATGTCAGTCGTTACATACCCAACATATATATATATATATATATATATATATATATATATATATACTAAAGTAATTCGACTCGACTTATTACTTTATTCTGCTCCTCTCATTCATTCTTTGGTAGTTGCTGAAATTTAAGAACCAAAGAATTTGCAATGCTTTTAGTGCCGAACTCTGCTGTGTTTTATACGGGGACAGATCAGGATGAGCCAGTGACTGTGCATTGATTCTCAGAAGTGTCTTAACACAGAATATAGGCATGTGCGTCACCAAATAGGGGATTTCAAAAGCACTGCTCCGAGCAGCATTTGAAGCAGCGGAAGTGGGAGATTTTGAGTGGCATGAAAGCTGACAATTTTACCTGAAAAAGTTAAGTATTTAGTGTGTGTGGTTCCAAAGCAGCTTCACTGCTGAAAATGTTCAGAGCTGGTATCTGACCACTCCATAAACACCAATCTTTCCTGATGCGACCCACATGGTGAACGACTAAAAGAAGGGATTTAAAGATGCCATGTTTATAATTTATTTAAATCTTAAGACATATGTTTTTAGGCTAGATTTAAATTGATTTTATTCTCTTATTATGCAATCAACTATTTTCTTATCTACTATCAGGTAATCAGTGCCTGTCCCCACCCACTATACTGTAAATTGTGCCTCTGAATGGGTCATCTTTAAATTCTTCCAGTAACTGAAATATGGCATAGCAGCTTAATCTGGAACGCTTAATGATTTGGTTTTCACTCGTGTGATTCTTGTGGCAAAAATAGTTTCAGCTCATCTCCTTAGCCTATGTCTTCGTCTTGCTCGGATTACTGCTGCTGTTTTACCGGGAGGCATATGCCAGGAAACCCACTTTCTAAGTTACACCTGCTTTTAAGAGGCTGAGAATTTTCAGCGCGAAATAGAGGTGCGCTTTTACTAGCTTTTTCTGTACATAACAAGGAATACATAATTAGGCGCAGTTTACACTTCCCCTCCCATCTCTTTATGTGACACTCCCACTTTCCCCTTGACCATCCCATTAATGCATATGTATGACACGAAAAGCGCATTTTGCCTTTTTTAGCTCCTGTGACAGACAATCTGCGCTTTCATCTTGGTGATGGTGATACATCTACCTCGGTCTACCTCGCCATAGTTTTATGCGCACTTTGCGAAACAAATACACCTGAAGTGAGCGCAAAAGCATAAGTACATCTGGCCCACTGTCTCCACATTATACAGCACATCTTTTTTTTAAGCACCAAATCAGCATATTAATGATTTCTGAAGGATCATGTTTTTTTAAAAGGCTCTTTTTTTAAAAAAAATCTGAGATCAATTGCTAAAGTAAAGCATTTTCTATCCAGTAAGGATTTAGATTTAGGATTTTTTTTATTGTGGTTCACTCTTTTATTTCATCAAACATTGACTATTGCAATTCTTTATATATTGGTCTCCCCCAGATTACACTAGTCCGCCTACAGTTGCAAAATGCAAGTGCAAAATGCAGTGGCAAGGCTTTTAACGGGGGTAAGAGAGACCATATTACTCCTGTACTGCTATCCTTACATTGGCTTCCGGTTAAATTCAGGATTGATTTTTAAGTCCTCTTGTTTGTCTACAAGGCTCTATCAAGCCTTGCCCCCCCAGTACATCAGTGATCTTATTATTCCCTACTCTCCTTCTAGAGTTCGTAGGTCCTCCGATCAAAGGCTTTAAAAGGTCCCTCGTTGTCATTTAAAATCAAAAGGAGGTCGTGCTTTTTTTTCTGTGGTCCCAAATTGGAATAGTTTACCATTCCACGTGAGGTTCAATTGCCACTTTTAAGTCTTATTTTAAAACATATTTATTTCTTTAGCTTTTGAATAAGTATAACTTTTGTAAAGCACTGTGGGGCAACGTCTGTTGTTTGAAAATGTGACAGGCAATAAAGTTACTTGCCTGCTTGCTTGAAGACTGGGGTAATAAGTAATGGGGTAAAATTCAGCTTTATCATCAGAGGAATACAATACATTTTAAAATATATTCATACAGGAAACAAAAGTTCCCTTTCAGTCACTTACATCGACGTGACAACATAATTGGGATCACTTCAATGAATGTTGGTGTGTGTGAATCGTGAATCATGTCACATGCCCCGCAGCGTGGGTATAAACAGGAAGCGGGCAACTCAAGTGCATGACGAACTCACTAGGATGTGGATGGCACAGGTGGGTTACAGCCAAACTTGGACCTGTGTGTCCAAGTCCCCAGTGAGCCTTCTTGCACAGGCCTTTTGCAAGGTCAGGGAGGACGAGGAGCAGGTATTGTTAGTTGTGCTGTATTGGCCCAAACTGACCTGGTTCCTGGAACTGGTGCTCCTTGAGACAGCCCCTCCTAGTCCAATTCATCTGAGAAAGGATCTACTCTCTCAGAGACGTGGCACCCTATGGCACAAGCGTCCAAACCTCTGGAAACTCCATGTCTGGTCCATGGACAGGATGTGGAGGTTCTGGGTGATCTACCCCCTCTACGAGGCACCTCTATGCATTGAAGTGAAACATGTTAGTTGAGTGGTTTTCTTCTCATGAGGAGAACTTGCTCGATCAGAGCCGTGCTTTCCTTCCTGCAAGATGGGTTGGAGGAAAGGCTGTCTCCCTCCACACTTAAAGTGTATGTTGCCGCACATCACAATGCCGTTGAAGGTAAGTCACTGGGAAAAGCACAACCTGATCGTCAGCTTCCTGAGGGGGGTGAGGAGACTAAATCCACCTTGCCCACTCTCTATACCCTGCTGTGATTTGTCTCTGGTCCTTTCGGCACTTCAGAGTCCACCCTTTGCGCCTTTGTAGTCAGCAGAGTTAAAAATTATGTCCTGTAAAACAGTACTCCTGGTTGCATTGGCCTCCATCAAGAGGGTGGGGGGACTACATGCATTTTCGGTCAACGAATCATGCCTACAATTCGGCCTGGCTAATTCTCACGTTATCCTGAGACCCTGGCCCGGATACGTGCCCAAGGTTCCTAGCACACCCTTCCTGGACCAGGTGGTGAACCTGGAAATGCTGCCTTTGGAAGATGCAGAGGCAGCCATTGCTTTTCTCTGTCCCGTCTGCGCTCTGCACCTGTACGTGGAAAGAACGCAAAGCCTCAGGACCTCAGTCCTCAGCTAGTAGAAAGGAAAGGCTATCGCCAAGCAGAGGATGAGCCACTGGATAGTGGATGCCATCGCCTTGGCTTACAAAGCCCAAGGTGTGTCTTGCCTGGCCAGGTTGAGAGCCAACCAACTCAGGTTGTCGCTTCTTCTTGGGTGCTATTGAACTCCCTCTATGCAGGTCTTCCGGTCCAACCATTTGTGGGTCTGAGAGGCTTGCGTAGGGCGCTAGATGTCGTCTCAACTGTGGAGTTTTCCATGGGATCCCAATTACATTGTCACGTTGACGTTACATCGAATGTGAGCGACTGAAAGGGAACGTATCGGTTACTAATGTAACCCTCGTTCCCTGAAAGAGGGAACGGGAGACGTAATGTCCTGTCGCCGCCGTTTCTGACCATCGGTGTAATGGCCGTCACAATCTCGGCTCCTGTTTATACCCCCGCATGACATAATTCACACACGCCAACGTTTATTAGCTCGTTCTGAAGACACTCGAATATGATAAGTGTCCCTGATGTGATCCCAATTACTTGTTAATTAAATCCCAATTAATTGTTATTTGATAATTGTAACTATAACAATCTCCAAACCCGAACCAGTTGTGATCGGTTCACCCAATGTGGGGACCTAAGGTTATTACCTAAAGTTTAGGTAATAAGTGAGAAAAATATTGTTGCAGTTATGCATTCAAAACACTGTGATGAAAAATGCTATGTAGAGTCTATATATATATTTTTTCTTAAAATGTATTTTTTTTTCCTCCAATGTGCAGTTTGTACAGCAGTGCCAGCCTTTTTCCTAGTGAGCACCCATAAGAAATGTTTAAATGCAGGTGGTGAAGAAGGCGGGCAGATGCTATCATTTATCACAACCCGTCTGTATGCAAGCTAAGCAAATCCTGAGGCTAAGAACAGAGAGAAAGGGACGAAGAAGAGAGCAATTTCCATGCCTGTTGAAGCCACGCTGACAGATATAGTCGCCTCCGAGATTAAATCAAATTCACAATGAACACATCTCATACTAACACAAAGCTCGACGAGAGCTATATTAACATTGGTATTCATTCCGTCATTCAGATATTTCATCTCCCGTCCAGCCTGAACAGAAAACATTATTGCTTGGATGGAGGGTGCCCAGTGGGTCATTATGGGTCAGTGCAGGTGTCCCTGGAAATCCTGTTGGGTAGCTATTCACACTGAGGTGGTAAGACCCACTCGGACCATTTTACCTCGGTCCCCATCGTCTGTATGCTACAAACACAGTCGCTCAGTTCCTCCGTCAGAGGTGGCTTTTCAATTACTGAGCGAGGCTGCGGGGGAAAGGAGCTTGACAAAAGCCATGACATAAACCATTTATAGTGCGGCTCCATCATGGCCCCAATGCCAAAGCGGGCTGGACGGTTCATTTAAAAGAGAAATTAATCACACATGGTTTCAGGCACACAATAACAGATTATGACTGGTTAGTGGCACCTCACTGAGTCCAGGGATAACATTTTAAAAAAGACACTTAAATCTGGAGAAATGCTTAGGGTGTGTGCACCCCTTGAAAAAATGTAGGCCTATGAACTTATCATATTTCAAAGCTGCAGGTTCTGACTTTGTATGAGAGGGAGAGGTAAATAAAACTGCACAAATGTATATTCAGTGTTGGTCAGCTAAAAAGTGTGATTCTACAAACTACATTTTTCAGTAATATGACAGTAGCTTAGCTCTTTTCGAAACATTAACAAAGGAACTTTTTTTACCATTCGTTGAATTGTTGAAATACCTAAAGTATACTCGCAATAGTTCCACATTAGCACAATCAGATATACTTTAGTATATTTTTAGTTTGACCTCAGCACTATTTCCAGATAAGTAAATTATATTTGCTACAAAATTAGTTGTTATAATTCAGCAGACTTTATCAGTTTAGAATCTAAAGTACAATTACAGGGTATTTATATAAAGTACATGCATATGTAAATGTATTTGTATTATACTCAGAAAAAAAATGTATTTCAAATGCATTTTAATATTTATTTTACTATTAGTACATATTAATATAAACTACGGTTCAAAACTTTGGGATCAGTATTTTTTAAGACAACTTTAATCAACAAGGATGCATTCAATTGATCAATAGTGACAGTAAATACATTTATAATGTAAAAAAAAAAGATTTATTTTGTAAATAAATGCATCAATGTACATCAATGAATCCTGACATGTATCATGTAATCATTTAACATATGTATCAAAGTTTACACAGAAAAAAACAGTAAGCTAAGTAGCTAATCTTCATTGAAGTTACAGTAGCTACTTTCGTAAGAAATCAAAGCTTTTTTTTTAATAAACAGGGTTTAGTATATCTACTAATTATATCTTTGCAATATACTGATTCAAAGTAGCTTCCTCAATAGTGTATTATATTTTAGGTTACACACAGTTCAGTGTAATAAATTCTCTCATTATCACTGACTTCTTACCGTAACTATGGAAGATCACTGTGTCTATACAGTCAGAATATGTGAGTCTAGGCTCACTTTCATTAAACCCATTTCATGAATTATTCCATATTGTAGTTTGCCTAATAATTGGGCAAATGATTGCGAAATGAAAGAATGACATTGAAGAGCCACTGAAAGACTGAACTGAAAATCAGAGAAGGACTGAGAAAAATAAAGATTGAGGTTTGCTGGGAAAAAATGACCATTTGAAGACCATTTTTTTCATTTGAACCCATTGAATCTTAGCATACCACAACTAATCAAGCATGATGGAGATTATACGCATAAAGAACAGAAACTTTTATAATGCCGAAAATGACAGATTTAGTCATTAGCCACAGTATGGAGCACACATCGGGAGTTACATCTGCTTCTCCCCCAGGAGTGAGGGGTATGAGAGCCACTGCCTTGATGAATGAGGCTCAGCCGATTAGCTTGAGCGTCCAAAAGTGGGTGAGATCCAGAAGCCAGATCGTCCTCTAAAAATCTCTTTCAAAAATCAGCCATTTTCATTGACTGTTTACACTTGTGTTGCCTTTTAAAGCTGTGTTTATTGATAATTCAAGCGTATTGATTTCATCCTCTTTTTTTACTTATTTTTATGGCACGCACAGAAGGTTGTGGAGGGATTCCGTTCTCTTCAGGCCGACCAAGCAAATGACTCAAATCCACATTAGGCATTCCAGGATGCATTTAGTATTCACAAACGCAGGCCAGAGCCTTTTAATTTGGCGGGCGACAGTGGGTGTATGTCAGCGCCCCATACCTCACCTCTGGCTACTGTGCCCCGAGGTAATGGCTGTTTAAAAGGAGGCGGCGATTATAATGGAAGGGGTTTTTTATCCCCACTGGAATGGCTGCAGACTGTGACGCACGTCACTTGATATTCATTGGAGGCTGTCACAACGCATGCAGCTCAGGGCCTACTCTTATCAAGATAACCATTCAGCTGCTCACAGCTTTTGAGCGCTGAAAGAAATAGAGCAAAAAATAAATAAATAACTCTGTAAATAAATAAAAAAGTGCATTCTATAGGTCACTTTCCAATGACAACGACTAAAGAAAGAAGAAAAATAGTTCGTTCTTATCATAAGGAAAGGGGTGATACCTTATCTCCGTGAGATGATGTTTCTTTCGTTTAGCTCCCAGCACCCATAATGCACTGCTAGCATGACAGTTCAAGTGATAATTAATCACAAGGTTTATATTGACTGCTACATTATTATCCCAAAAAAGTTCAGGAATTAAAATCGTAGCAGACTACCTTCAGGCTTATCTCATTACTAGTGCTTATTTCGGCTTGAAGACAGACGTTTTTTCAAGCGTCCTTTACTTATCTCCCAGCCTATCTAAATATTGGTTTATCTCCCATGTATCAATGGGCTCGTTGCATGGCCGTATTTTCTATTAATGATGATTTTATCAGAATGCACCTCGGCTACACAAACAGGGCATCAATGACGTGCAGGCACAAAGCCCCATTTAATAGCAATTTACAATTTTCTCCAGCTCTCTTCGTTTCTAAAGATTTCTGTAAATAGATTACTACAATCAAATATGCTTCTGCACAAATCCTATTAGAAAGCACCAGAGTGGAGAAAATAATTTGCAGTTTGATGTGAAGAACTATAGACAAATAATAAAAACCTAATGATTTACAAAATTAGGGTCAGATAGGTGGAACTGCAATAATTCGATGAGCATACCGAGAGAAACATTGCTCTTTTTTTTATCAGATATACACAATAGCAAATCTGACACCAGTCCCGCAGAGGCTAAATGCATGTTGAAAGCATATTGAATTTCCCTCAATGGCGGGTTTTCGCACAGGTAATACGATGCACTAGGAGCCTCTTCTTCAAAATAAGTGACAGTCAAGGAGAAGTTGAGTGATTTAAATTGGCCTCTAGTCAGGTGATCGCAGGCAACGGAGGGTCAGTGACCTTTTTCAGGGGAAATAAAGGACATTCATTCTGAGGCACATCTCATAATCTGTGGAATACATATTCAAGAGCTTATCCATAAACATCACCCTCGAGAGAGAAGTCGTGCCAGGAATATCAGCGTTCCATTGACCCATGCTTTTCTTAAGCTTCTGTGACTCTCCACTTTTACATTACCAATGCAGTCACAGTCTCATTTATTGTCCTCATGTTGTGGAACTCACACACACACATACATCCATAAACATAAATATTAACTTGCATGCTTGGGCCAGGTATGCCTCTGTAATCGCCTCCTCACCGAGAGGAAAAGTTTTTACGCTGTTTGTGATGATCCTTCGGGTTGGAGGCATCAGGGACAAAGTCATTACTTGGACTGAACCCTCACTTGAGGCTCCTCTTGAGGAGGAAAAAAATAGCCAGGAAAAGAAATGAAAAACCAGAATAGATGACTAGCCATGAAAAGAGGATAGCCATTCATCAGCCACTCATTTCACGCCACTGATGTCTCCCATACAAGAAGCCTAAAAGCTAGAATATGGCTCAACTTTGAAAATGTCTTATCAACAGTTCACTGAATATGTATTGTTAGTGGTGAATAGAGGCGAGTAAGACGGGTTGACAAGGTGACCTCGCTGTTTGACTTGTTTCTCTCTGCTGTTGAAATGCTGATGTTTTCGTCTCTGAGACAATGTCCTTAGATTATTAATTGAACGTGTCCATTTTTCCCAACAGAAAAGCAGAGTGAAATAGTCTGCACATTTTTATTGCTCTCCTCACATACACAAATACACATAAACAGCCAATCAGAAGCGCGGGCAGTGCTTGTGTTTAAGAAGCTTTTTTATTTTTCCTCAAGTCTCTGGGAGATTGGGTGGCAGATATTGTTTTTTTGAGCTGCCTGTATTGGGCGCCATGCATGGTGTTTGAGGATGCTTATGTATGCAGTTTGTTCCCCTGTCTGGTTTGAAGTGCTGGGAATCAAGCCCAGACGGTGTTGATAGGATGCATAGCTATAGATTGTTAGATGTTCTGTCTCTTTGCAAATCCTTGTGCGTTTTGATCACATTTCAACTTTTTACACAATGTCCACTTGTTGTGTTTTGGTCCCAAGGACATTTCTGGTCATTGCTATTCAGAACAGACAGTTTTGAATGGTTGTAATTGTACAGCGATACCAAAAAAATACAAAATTCACGAAGACAGAAGGTGAATAATACTGGGTGCATCTCAAATCTATTCACTCTTTCCTCACAATTCCTGAAACACTGAGCTTTGAGAATGAGTCATTTAGTTCTGTCTAACATCTCTGCCACAAATAACAGTAGTGTCTGGCAGGACTCCTCTGTCACGTGTAGCAAAGATGAAGACTGTGGCTCCGGCTCCACACAGCTGTGACCTGCATATTTACCCCGTAAACAAGTCTAATCTGTCTACCCGTGCTCCATGTTTGCCCAAACCCAATTTCATCCTTTGTCCTGATTCGCTGAGGATAGACTGTACCACACAAGATAAAAATTCAGTTCATCAATCTAGATCATAACTGAGGTTTTAGATGTACACACACTGTCTAAGCTTAGTTAAGGAGACACCTCTATTTGAAATGTGTACCTCACTTATTTTTTGGCAGGCCTTCATGTTTATGTGAAGGAGAGCTAGAGCATTTTTTTTCAAGCTGACGGCTGATCGGAGGTCCTATTCGCTGTAATTATGAGGATAACTTGCTCTGCCAGGCTTCACGACTACACTGTTAATTACCCTTCTCATGCCTTAAGATTTGCAGTCTTGCAGCTGGGGAACAGCAAAGCTCAATGGGCTGTGATTTGATATATATATATTTAGAATATTGTTATTTTATTTTATAAATGGCTCCATATACACATCTGACTGGCTTTTCTATTTTAGGAATGGAGTCCCTCGAACGGTCAACATATTTGGGGGGTCCGTGGCATCATTGAATA
Organism: Pimephales promelas; assembly: GCF_016745375.1. The sequence continues at coordinate 712,518 of NW_024121299.1, read as the reverse complement.
GATTTTTTTTTTATATGTTTTTTATTATTCTGTTTTAAGAACAAAAACACACACAGTACAAATAATACAATTACAATATAACATACTACAAATAAACAGAGCATGCATATTTTCAGCTACAATATGTGTATTTACTGTCACTTGTAGCATTCAAGTAAGAAATGTAATAAACAAATGTGAAAATAAAACTACGTAGATATCACTGAATGAATTAAATATACACTGCTTGTTAAAGCTACAGAAGTTATATTCAGTCAAGAGCAGCGAGTTATTTTCTCTACGTATTTTGTTGTTAACATTAATGACATGACACAGACAGGAGCAGGTATTAGTTGATGTCACATCAAGACCTGTTGCACATATACCACTGACACACATCCGTCAAACTGTTTACATTCATTTAAGATATATAATGACTTTGTTTATGTAAACCTGTGTGTATTTGACTGTTTAAGCACGATACGATGTTAAAGAGAATTTAGTTCAGTAATTGGGTTCTGTGACAGGCATGCAAATAAAAAGTTGGTAACACTTTATTTTGGTGGTCCCTTTTGAACATTCTGCTGAATATAAATAGCTTTGCAACTACATGTAAACTAACTCTCATTAGAGTATTAGTAGACTGCTTAATATTTGCTAATTATATTGTGATGTGTCCCCAACAGACATCATCTACTGACTAAAAAAATCTTTGCTACTACATGTCAACTTATTGTAACCCTAACCCTACAAGTCTACTAATCCTTTACTAACACTCTAATGAGAGTTAGTTGACGTACGTGTCTAAACCAAAGCTGTTTAACTGGCAAGGCTTCAAAATGCATACAAATAGTAAACTTTTGTGATGGCGAAAAAACTGTAATGTCACATGAACATAACCCTACAGCTGCATTGCTATTTGTGATTTGAATGTACGTCACATTGCACAGTGTGTTGGGATGGGGCTGCCAGAACTGCAATTAATAGAAGAGAACATAGTTAAACCTTCTCGTAAAAAATAAAGACTTCAAATCCACCCCCTTTAAAGCACCACCACTAAAGCCATACATATTCAGACAGCATGCATATTTAAAAAAAAAAGTCCAACATCTAAGAACGCATTCTCTTCCAATTCTCTGTGCTTCATATAGTTTGTAGTAAATGCATTGTATGTATAAAAATGAAACAGTGTTCTAATGTTGAATGTGAAACCAGCCTAATTAGATTGATTAGTCTAGTCATTTAGGCAACGCACATCCCTAGTTTAAATTTGATTTTATAGAGCGTCTGCTTACAGAATATTTATGCCAGTCATATTTCTTTTCACGATGCTGATATGTCTGTTAATTCAAACTCCATTGTGCCTTTCCTTTCGACACTATTTCTCATGTTCTCTCATTTCTGTATGTAATCTGTGGCCATCATTGATATTCATTGAGTTCTGAGAGTTACTGTGAGTCTGCCTCCTAGTTCCCAAAGTTGATTTGATGCTAGCGTTGGACTAAATGAAATTCAATATGTCACCAGGAGTCATTTGTGGGCCCAGAGCACACAGCATTTAATAGTTTAAACTTTCTCCACTTTCAGACACTATTCTAGCATGTAGCGGTGTGTAAGAATGAAGGCTATAGTGAGTTTCTCTCTGTGTTTTCCCATTCTCTAACTGGCTGAAAGACCTGTAGTTTGTCACAACAAGCACTTACTGTGGGATGTATTTGTCAAAAAGATTTTCCAGAACAAACTCAGCTGTAAAATTTTAAAAAGCACCTGAAACTACAACTCCTTAAAACATATTTTTTTAAATAGTTATATAAAAACTAAATAATTACAATTAGTATCAAATTAATACTTAATACATTATTATTAATATACTTATAATACATATTTTAAAAATAATAATTAAATGACATTTTTCTGCAAGATGATATTGTTGTACGTGTAGCAGAAGTTCAGAAATGACTATTACAAATGCAATACTTTACCATGCGAGCTACCAAGCAATTTCACTATGTCAAAAAGTCATTCATATGAAGCTGGTTATGTGATGCAAATGTCAATATATATTAGTTTACAGATCATGTTTGTTGGGAAGTATTTTTTTTTTTAGGTCATAACATTAGATTTTGAAAGTAGCATAGACTTACAATTAAAAGGATAGTTCACTTTGAAATTAATTTTTGATATGTTTTAGCTTACCTCAAGGTCATCCAAGATATAGGTATCTTTGTTTCCACAGTATTTTCAATTTTGATATTTTTCAGTCAAACCGTTCTTGCCTGTCAGTCATATAATGGATATTTAGGGGGTCCTCCCTCGGTTCACCTCAAAGAGCATTCACAGTCAAAATACGTCACTCATTGTTTACACATATATTTTGGAAGTTTTACCTTTCACTAAACATATTTAGATATATCAAAAATGTCTTCAATTGTGATTTTATGTATAAATTATGTATAAATATAGGACCCCTTAAACATCCTTTATATGACTGACAGACAAGAACAGTTTGACCGAAAAATATCAAAATTGAAAATACTGAAACAAAGACACCTACATCTTGGATGCCTTTGAGGTAAGCTAAAACATATCAAAAATGTATTTCAAAGTGAACTATCGCTTTAATCTTGTTTGAAAATAAATAAAAGGTATTTTATGATTACTACTGTTTATTTCAGCTATAATCAAAAGTTAACTGTATAGGTAAAAAAAGTAAAAATAAAATAAAAAAAGGTAAAGAAAAACTAACAAAAAAATGATATGAACCTAAATTGCACATACTTAGGAACATTTACCACACCACAGTAATTCCTCTGGTCCCAATAGCCAGAACACTTGCGTATATACGACTTTCTTCTTTATAAGCTTGCAGGCAAACCTGTCCATTTAACTAAATTATTTTTCCACTTGGAATACCAGCATAGAATTGTGTTTTTTTTCACAGCATGACCTTTGTGAATCAAACAGCCAATGGAACCCTCAAAAAAAAAAAAAAAAACTTGGTTTGCCAAAGGGATTCATAGACATGCAGAATGTGGAATTTATTCGCCAGTGTGCTCTCACTCACATATTGTTCTTTTCACAGACTGGATTTTTTAAATGCCATTTGTCAGCACAAACATGACTAATAGAACTTAGAAATAATCAAAGAATAGTCTCTTGTTTTGGTTGGTTTAAGTCATGACATTGCATTTGTTTTTTGTTTTATTATTTATTAATAGAAGGTAAGATATAAATGCTAGGATATGAATTTAAATTGGTCTGTACTCTGTACCAAACACAAAAGCCATTGTATGTATAAAAATGTATTGTCAGAAATTTGATGCTAGAATTGCCTAGATTTTGGTTCACTTTTCCCCATGGATTTTTGAAGTAGGGTGTAGTTTTGACTGATTGATGTGTGATGCATGTACATGTCAGGTGGTTAAAGAATGCACATCCTCAAACCGGCGTTCTGAAAATGACTCCTGTGGGTAAGCAAGCGTTCCCCACCCATTATTTCATTGCATCAAGATGTGACAGCTCACATCACAGTTGAGATATGCACTCTCACTAAGCAAAATGCATTAATGTGCACTGACTTCTTGCTGGTTTAGCAACCATGCGCTTTCATGAAACTCTGTTGCTAGAGCGTGAACTAAGAATAATGCGTAGTGTGATTTTGGTTGTGGCTCATAGCCTAGCTTTGCCATATGTCATGATTGTCAGCAGCCACTAATCCTCTCCTGTCTACAATGTGAGAAAAAAGGGAAAGAAGAGAGATGCCCGATTTAAGCAAATGCCCTGGGAGTTGGATGCTAATGTCAACATTTTCAGCAGTTAGAACCCCTCTGAGCCTTAACCTCTGACCCTGGACCCGGCTTAGGATAAATCAGAGGGCTGGTGACATTTATGGAGGAGTGCTTCTCTTCATGTGCAGATGATAATGATTCTGTTGTTTCTAACCATTGACCGAAGGATCAGGCATTCGCTTGACACACATTTTAGGCATCAGAAACAAAACACTTAGCTTCTGCGTTTTAAACAGAGATTATAAGTTTAATTCTAGCCATGCAGGTTAAACGACTAGATTTATTGTCTTGTTGCCATGCATGCTAGAATACAGATTTCCTCCCAACTAGTTTGAAGTTTATTGCGTTAAATGGTTATGCAGCCTCCCATCCACACAGAAGGATTTTGCTTGATTCTTGATGCTTTAAAGGGTGTTTTTGAAACCCACTGGAGCTACTGCAAGCAAGAGTTTTGATTAAACTGAGATACAAAGATCACAAATCAATAGTAGTGCTGTAGTTCAAAGCAATTGCTGATATTTGTGCCACTTTGATGAAATTTTTACTCTCAAATTTGAAATGTTCCCTTTAGCTTATAAACACCAGATACCCTGACAGAACGTAGTCTATGCTGTTCACTACAGATTATTTTCAGAGATGTCGTTCAAGTAAAATAATGACTCCTTATTATCCAGGTAATGCAAAAACATTGATGTTTCTGAATATTAGAAAAAAAACACAATGTAAAAAAAGGCAGTGGCTATTTGTACTAAGTGCAAATAACCAGTGTTGTAGTACTCGAGACTCGGACTCGTCTCGGACTCGGTCTCGAGACCATATTTTAATGGTCTTGGTCTTGTCATGGACTCGTGTGCATTTGGACTCGGAATTGACTCGGACTCGAACGTTTTTTTTTTAGGACTCGGACTTATTCCCGAGTCCACTCGAGTTCAATTAAAATATTTTTCATGATTATTAATGTATGTTAATTAGGGCTGTCGCGGTAACCGCAATATTGTAGTAGCTACCGCGCTTCTGACGACAACCGCAGAGGATTGCACGTAACCGCAGCAACCGCGATATTCATGTTTTTTTTTTTTTTATAAGGCTATACCCTTCTTGTTTTGAACGTAATGCATGTGTATTGAATGTTAAACCAGTTCATAATGATAACAAAACTGTTTATCATGGTGATGTGTAGCCTACAGGCTTCACACAGATAGTGAATGAGAGAGATCGGCAGAGCGCGTGCATTTACCTGCCTCTGTCTTTGAAGTCGTGAAAAGCTTGTCGTGTCAAAGGGAAGCGAAATATTTGTTGCATCATCATTTTAACGTTCTCTTCACGTGTATTTTCCCATAAATGCGCGTCAGCAGCAGCGCTGTTCAACATCCCACAGCACAAGGAAGCCGAAATAAAATCAGTGAGTCACGCATTGAATCAATGGGTCTCTATAAGTGAAGCATCAGCTTCAGCGTTGCCCATGCGACGCATTGCTGCTCAGCTGAGCCTTGAAAAGTTGAACATCAATGTTAGAAATAATTAACATATTGTTTCTTTACATCTCTTTTAATGAATCAGCTTTTTTAAACGTGTTCGTTGAATGAACGGTTCAATGACTCGCTCAAAGTCCGTTGTCATAACAATATGCGCGCTGAGTGAAAGTTTTTCAATGCGCATATACTGTAGACGCTGTTTAGTTTCGGTTACAATGCTTACTGAAAATGTCCTCGTTTTTGTCCACATCGTAAACTTTATTTATATAGCAACAAAAACATATAAATTAAATAAATAAATGGCGGTAATACCGCATATCGCGCTATTGAGCCACTCAATATTACCGCAAGGAAATTCCATAACCGCGACAGCCCTAATGTTAATAAAATATTTCTTTAAATTGATTGACACATCCAGTGATTGGTGATTTTCTAGTGCGCAACTGCTGATATAAACTGATCATATTTGTTAAACTCTAAGTAAATTCAGTAAAAAAAAAAAAAAAAGGATTTCTCTAAGTAAATAAAAGTAAATTAGGTAATCAACCCTCAGTGGTCTTGGTCTCGACTCGGACTCGACCGTCTCTGGTCTCGGACTCGACTCGGACTCGACTCTCTATGGACTCGGTCTTGACTCGGACTCGACTCTCTCTGGTCTCGGTCTGGACTCGGACTCGAGTGAGGTGGTCTCGACTACAACACTGCAAATAACAATAGATACAATTTACACAAAGTATAAATAGCAACAGTTGCTGTTTACACCAAGTTTAAATAGTAAAGTATTATATTTACACTAAGTGAAAATAGCGACAATAAGTGTAAATAGTAGTTTATACTTATGAATTGTGACAGTATACTTACTATTTGCACATCAGTGTTGTTGTACAAAAAGATTAATATTTTTGGAAGTATAACCAACATAAGAATTTTCACTGGAAAATGTCATCTGAACTAGTAGGAAACCAATTTGTTCTGGTTCTGACATTGCAGTAAATCACGCTGATTAAATCTAACAATCGCTTATAAGTTATCATATCACGCAAAACCATGCAAATTAGACTTTGTTCTCAAATTGTTAATGTTCAACATCAACATTGCGTGACTACATGTAATGTCCTTCCGATATTATCCGTGTTTTCGGATGGGTCCGTTTTCAGTGTCTTTTTCTGTAGCCACTCCCAAGTCTGAACAAAGTCTTTTTTTTTTTTTTTTCATTTTACAGCCGGTGAGTCTCTAGTCGTCACTGGTGATTGTCATTTTGAACCTTTCTGGATCCGCTATCAAATTGATACGTTTAATTGTATCAAGTGCTGTGAGAAAAACTATAAATCTCCACCTCCAACATCCTCACACGCAATATAGCCTCCTAGCCGAGACTTCTTCTTTATGTGTACAGATGTGACGTAATGACATGCTTGAATCTCGAGCTAAGGCAATCAGAGAGTTTTGAACACTGTCTGGTTATGTATTTTCTAAAATATGTATTTTGGATCATTTTTAACCCCCCAAAAAAGTTACGGCCTGCAGCTTCAATGCCGGCTTATTGGGACAATAGAGCCCTCCCTATACCTACTCCTAAGCCTGACCGATGAACACTTTGTTATTAAATACAATAAACACTTTTTTCCCCCACTTTTAAACGTTTTCTTAGTTTTTATTGAAAATTAATGGCTTTCCGATCTGATATTTGATGGTGAAAAAGAGAGTTGATGATTCGGCAAAAGGTGACACCCCTACACTATTGCTACCATTTGCAATCCAGAGTCTTCCATCATTTTTTTTGACCCAACCAGATGTCAGTGGGCGGAAGTTAGTGTAAAAAGGCTCTGCCAATAAGATGTGCTATTTGCACTTAGTTTAGACTCTGTGAAAGGGATAAAAAAAGGGTTAGATGTTTAATAGCCTGTAAATGTTAAATGTACTAAATAAATACATTTTAGATTAGATTCGATTTAGCTCCCAGTGTGCTGAATACAGGTACAGAGACAATGAAATGAAGGCCCAAAAGTAAATAATATACATATCCCTTGTCATGAGATTATAATGGTTCATAAATCCCAGAGGAATCAAACTTAGAGACACAGAAAACAAATTCAAGCCCCAGAGGATTAACAATCTCATTTTCCAACTTGCTAGAATAAAAAGAGGATTGCCCTGCTTCCTTTTGATACTTTCCAAATGACTATCTTCTTAATTTCTTCTGCTGCACAGTAGGCGTGACGGTGTGCACTGGGGCCTGGGAGCTCCGCTCAGAACCAACCAGGCAGATGAGCCGCCTTTTGTGCTGCTCTTGAAATGGTGGATTGTGTCAACTGCCGTTGAAAGCCCCATGAGGCACATTCACGTGTGTGTCTGGATGTGTGTGCAAGTGTGTGAAAAGGTCATTATGTAAAGGTGAAAAAGCACTGGGTAAGATTTACAGGCAGTAATGCTCAACTCAGTGAAGGATTGGTTGGGGAAGATACTTCTCAACAGAAGAACCCTGATAAGACGATATCATCTGCCTGAAAGGTTATTCTGCTTGGTACAACAGAAATGTGACATGAATTGTCATTTGATGTGGATTTGATATGGTTGAGAATGTTTTCAGTTTTTTTTTTTTTTTTTTTCAGTTTTACTCTATAGTTCATTTTAGTTTGTATGTGTTCAGTGTATATAAAATATAAATATATCAATGTCCCTAATAGTGCTGGTATTACCTTTGAGATTTTCCCAAAATAATGAGAAGTGACAGGGAAACACATCTATGCCAGGGCAGCAGAGTCACAGTTTAAAGATCTAATTAATTTTGCAATTAACTTTAAGATTTCTACATAATTACATGAGAATAGGTTTATTAGTCATTACTAAAACAGTCATATATTTGAGCATTCTAATTTAGAAAACAAAAAAAACCAAAAAAACAAAAAACAAACAAACTTAAAGTTATTAGACTAAACATGATTAAACATCCAAACTGTCATATCATCCTTAGTGAAGACAGTTATGGCAGTTCATCACTCAGTAAGGTCTTCTAAGATCATCAAAGTGCCTTGACATGTGTGATTTCCTTAATTGTAGCCCTGACAGACAATAGATTTTCCAAATTTTGGAATATGACTCAACAACCTGATGCTGTGCAGTTTCGGATTTGCAAGGATATCATTTAATAATAGACAAACTGGTTACAGATGGGGAAAGTTGTTACTTAAAATCTGATTTCATCCAGGTCCTGAGAAGATTGATAACAAGTTTGATTGTGTTCCCCTGTCTACATTTCCCTTTGTTTACCGCCTGCTGGTCTGCACGTCAAAGGTCTGTGTTATAGTATCACTGCATTTTCCTATTTTGAGTCATTTACACCCAATCTGTGGCTTGAATCTGTCTCAAAGGAGTCCTGCTGGTAGGTAGTTGTCACCAGATGTATTAAGGAAGACTGAGTATCTTTGTTGAGTCAGCGGTGCATGGCAGGGGTGGATTGGGTCGAAGGATTGAGGACAGGCATCTCCTTGTTTTAACCACCTATCAAGGTCTCTAAGCCATAGTTAGAGGGAAGCTTGAGCTTCAAAATTGCTTGTGTTGAGAGACAGATGCATTTTCTTTAATGCCCTAAGAAATGGTCCAAAGCAGATTCATATATTTTATTTTCTCCACTATTGTAGTTGTGTTTGTTTGTTTGTTGGTTTATTTTATTTCTCTTGGTATTAGGCTAATTTCACATTTGGCTCATTTTTTTTTATTTTTTTTTTTTTTATTGATACACGTTTTTTGCTTGATCTAAAAACAGGCTGGGAACATGTTATACTTTTTTAGTGCACCTCTCTGTGGAGGGGTTAGGGATATAGGTTCAGTGTCACAGCCTTCTTTTCAAAGAGTCTATGTCTTCATCAATGATAAGAGGAAATTGGACGCAGTGAAGTGCTCTCTGTCAGTGCTTTATGTTCTCTGCTTTTGATTTCACTTTGCTCATGTTGTTTACCCTCAACCCTTGCTTCCTTTTCACATCTTCTTGCTCATCACCTTGACATCTTCTGTGTTTGTTTAACAACCATAGAGACAGTTTCGGTTCTGCTGCCCGCACCCAGGAGTGAAATCTGTTCAGTGGCTATGAAATTGTTAGTTTAACATGTTGCTTTGTATCTTTTCTCTGTTTTATCCCCATATATTTTTCTCCTCAATCCTGCTGCAAAGCCATCTTGGCACAACAACACATAAAATAAAAAAGAAAATAAAAAAACTCCCTACTTTTTCCAATGGGCGATCTTCTCTGTGAGACAGTTTTAAATCATTCATTCCATGTGTTCTGTCCATAATTTTAATTATCAGGTAGTAAACCGTGAGCATAATGGTTTGCTGAATGGACATGTCAGTTGCATTTGCTATTGTCCTGCTTAATTTCGATTCAGATTAACATGCTCTCCATTCAATTATATTTTGATTTGATGTGGGAATCTTTTAAACAGGTTGCCTGCATAGCTGTATATAGTGTATTATGCATATTTATCCTGTACAAACTATGTGAATGAGCAAATCAGGGACATTTTCACTCATTTACTGAAAAAGTGGCATATATTTAGGAAATCCATTGTGGTATTTTGAATCATTTAAATAGATTTGAATATATATTGAAATTTGTTATACAGCTCTGGATTTTTACATAGTTTTCAAATTAAGAGACACTCATTCCTCCTTTTCATTCTCAGTTTTAAGCAGTTCAGTGCCAGAGCAGCTGGATAATCATTTTTCAGTCGCTCTCCTTTTCAGTTGTGCACTCTATTGAAGGTTTAATTTCTCTGTTTACCAAGTTTAACCTCTCCTCATAGGTGCTTGGTGAAGGTATTGCAAACCAAGGGATGTTTATCAATGCACCACTTGTTTTTCAATCATCTCTGAAAAAGTCAAACAATAAAGCTGACAGTCACGTATAGCTAAAGCATGGGAGTAGCTTGCAGATGCTACCGGTAAAGAGAGTGGTTTTAAAAAAATAAACAACCTACACAGAAATTCAGAGGAGGGAGCTTTATTGAAATATGCCTAGTGACTTTAAATATCGGAGGTGGCATGGCCTAATAGGTTTGTCTGGGGTCTGGGACTTAAAATGGCTCCCTGAATTCACCCAAATTTGTCACATAAACCTGATAGTCTCATTTTGCGCTCACTCCTATGTCTCCCTGCACTGCATTGGTGGGATCCATGACTTTTTGCCTGCTGTCCCCCAAACCTCAGGAATCCCAAGTATTTTATTTTCCCTTTGCCTCAAATCAATTCCAGACACCGCAGTTTCCTGCTCCCCGGATCCTCCGAGACGAGGCTGTCTGAACACCCTGACTAGTCCTCCATTTTCCAGGAAATGAAAAGGTTTGGGAATGAGCTTTGGCAGGGCCTCACCATTCACCTCTTTGTAATGTAGCTGCTAAAAGAAAAACATGCAAGCACATCTACCACAGTGACAAGAATATTCTGCAGCCTTGTGCGTGAGACAAAAAAAGAAGACACAGGGCCTTTATTAGCGTTGTACATTTCAATAATGAATGAAGTGTCTTGCGGGTGATTGAAGCTCTGAGGAGATGCAGCTGTCTTTAGTCTGTGTATTTTATAACCTAGTCATTAGTATTCTTGGATATACAGTGAAGCTATGAAGTGCTTATTGGAATAGCATAATAACTAAAGACATAATTAGGAGTTTATTGATGTGTAAAGAGGGGGAAAAGAAGAAAGGAATAATTATCCTTAATAATTGGAAACCATGTTAAATGACATCCAAGAAGTCAAGTGAGAAGCTATATAGCTTAGGAATCATCATTCATGGCTGAATATTTTAAAGTCAGTCATGCATGCCAGTCATACATAGAGCTCAATGACTCCATTTAATACTGTTATGTATGCATCCTTGAACTGATTATCTGTCATCTTTTGTTTATTTGTTCTCCTTTTACTTGATAATTTCTTGAATGGTATTATTGTATTGTTTTCAGTTTCAATGACATCACCTACATATGCAAGAGGAAATAAATCATACTTTACTTAATTTAAGCATCTATTCGTGAAAATTAACAGTATCGTAGTGCTCTATTCTTTTTTTTAAGCCATGACAAGCAAAAGCTGGCTGTGAGTATTTTACAAATTGATATTAATATGCCTGTATTTGTGCTTGCATGAAACAGAAGGATAATGTGTTAGTTGAGATGAATAATGAGAGGAATTATCATTACCAGGCATGTGCAAAAGCAGATTCGTGTGGTTAATAATTATGGCTAATATGAATAATATTTTAGTGATCTGGTTGAGTGACTCAAACATACATCCACACCAAATGTAGGTCCACCTGCGTCCACACAAATGACCCTTACACTGTTTGTTAAAAATTGTTTGTTACCACGACATTCTGTTTTGTTTCAACTGTTTGACGGAAGTTGATGTTCCATTGGAAATAAATACGTCTTGTAGAGTGGATAATCAAGGTATGCGGGGAATACAAGGCACACACTGTTGCCTTTAGGCGTCTAACCTTCCTGTTGTTCTAGGTAATATAAGTAGTGTGCTGAGCCTTGTTTGCCCTAGTAAGGCGATACTCAGTTCACTTCTCCAAGGGCACGTGCTGCAGAACAGACAGTGGCGGAGCCTTGGACTCTTCTGAAATAACATCATGAGAAAGTGTAAGGGCGTTCAACTCTGTTGTCAGACTTGCAAGACTCCACCACTGTTGCTTCAAGAGGCTCACCGGTTGTTAGCAATTGTGGTTTTCCACTAACATGCCATGATGGCGGCAGCAGCAGCAGCATCAACATATCAAACGAAAGAAAAAGCAAAGGCAGAACCTGTTCCATCACGTTCCCTCACCTCAATAACTAAGAACCCTGGCCACAACTGTTAGCATATTCATAATCCAGACCTCTCAGAGGAAGTGCGGGAGGCAGAAACGGAGAAAAGGGGATGAACATTAGTCACCTTTTTAGAATACAAATCAGCCCTTTAGCCGTGCACTGCAGTGAGCCAGGCTGGGGGATTTTTGTTTGCGAAACACCTCCACCGATTAGTCTCTGTAATTGAACGGCAATTAAGAGTCAGGTTTCGCCCTGTGAGCACAATCGCTGACCAGGGGAAGTACTGCTGGGTAATGAGAAACCAAAAAGCTCTTTTCTCCGTGACAGCATCGGGAAAGGCTTTGATGGCAGAACTTTGAAGTGAATAGATACGCATCTCAATTCCCAGGTCCATCACGAGCACATGTAGTGTTTAGAGGTTATGACTTCCTGTTACATTGCCACTTTTAAAAGCCTTCTTTTTTCTATGCCTCAAATAGAAATTAGCCATTTGAAAGAAAATGTCTGTTCTCAGAATTATGGATTATGATAGAAAGTACTAAAAGTTTTGACCTTCATCACACTTTTTTTTAGAACTGTTATGTGAATGTTTGAATGTCACTCTGAGATCCATAAATTGCACATTGATGGTGCTAAACACTTGACCCGGTTTGCTTATATGAGAGCTCTCTATGATGTAGTGGCTTTCAGATCTTTCAGAGTGGATCCCCATAGAATTGCAGGGAACTACACTAACCTTTTCCACTGGTGGCACTTGCGCTGCTAACTTTTTCAGTTACTGGCGCAAAACATGATTTGGTCGCTCAAATTATTTATAGTAAGCCTCACTCTGGATAGTAATGAATAATAATGAAACTGCATTAGGGGTGGAACGGTACAGAAGTCACGGTTGGGTCGGGTTCATACCTTGGTTTAGACATTCAGACGGTTCGGTACGATTTCGGTACAATGGAGTGAAAAGCAAAACAAAAATGCAGAAGGCATTTTTATAAATTGTTTAAGTTTTATTAATAAAACATTTAATTTATCTTCAGTGTGTAGTATTAGCCAATCAGGTGTCTTGACGCGAATCACGCGATTATGATTATGAAAAAAACTAACGTTAGTCTAAAAAACTGCTAGTGATCATATAACGTTAGTCGATGTCAATATCAGCGCTAGCAATATAATTAGTTAGCTCATGGCAGAGTTTATCAGCCGAACACCAGACCACAAATCTACCTTTGGTGTAAGGAAGAGACACAGTGTCTTACATCTCTGCGTCTTTTTCCTGCCGCCATGCAGGCTCAGATGGTAGCCTATATGATTATGATTAGCATGCCTATTATAAAGACACAAACCTTTTACTATCATGTCATTTGAATAATATGCGGGTGAGAGAGAGAGAGAGAGAGCAAGACAGCGCTTGTGTTGTGTGAAGACGTGATAGTGCGCGCGCGGCCAGGGCGCGCGCTCTCTCTCTCTCTCTCTCTCTCTCTCTCTCTCTCTCTCTCTCTCTCTCTCTCTCTCAGCTCGTTTGCGCCCTGTCAAACGCATCAGTCATTCTACTCTAAAACACTCACCGCAATCAAAAAAGGTTTTGGCGGGGAAAAAAACAACGAACGATCCGACAGGTTTTAGAAGATTAAATACAACCCGAAAGAAACTAAAAAAAAAACAGACCCGTCAAAATAGTCAGTGATACATTTGCGACCCATTAAAACCATTTTGGTCGCAGTGTAGTTCCCTGAATTGAGTGTGGATTCCCATAGAAATGACTGGCCTGGCTAACGCCAGACCCAATTCTCGTTGAGACTTGGGTTTGGGAACCACATGTTCATTTTATTGTATTTGAGGCGTGGTTTATGAATGCCCAACGCCGTTTATTGGGTGCTAAGAATGTCTATCAAAAGTGCATGTACGTAGCTCATAGCCAATCGGTTCAATTAGAAAAACACAAGTATTAAGTACAGTTTAACATAGATGTTAAGTAGTTATTTGCATTGGAAATTGTTTGTGCTTGTACTTCACAACTTTAAAAAGAAAAAAATAATAATAATTTAATGACTAAAGTGTCAACAACTTTAATCGGGTACGTGTGCACAGCTGAAAGTTATGCTACTAAAGCGATAGCTGTATATTAATATTGAAAAGCAACTTATGCCGAGTTCAGACTGCATGATTTTAGCCACGATTTTGGCTCGCCGACAGGTTTTGAGAAATCGCCGACAAATGCCCGAAATCACAGGCAAATCGGCGCTCGTTCACGCGAGTGACAATCACGCAGTGTGAATGAACAAAGACGCGAACTGAGAGAATCACCGTCGAGTCGCCGACGCCCGTGAGATATTTGGCATGCTAAATATCTGGACCTGTCGGCGATTCAAAATCCTGCTGTGTGAAAAGTGTTTTGACTGAAAACTACATCGGCGATCACCGGCAGCCAGTGAGAGAGCAAGATACAGAGCAGCAGGGAGTTCGGGGAGGAGTTATAGATCACATATCAACATGATATGGCATTGTTTCAACAAAAAAAGCTTCTTCTCGGTTTATTTGGACACAATAAATGGAAGAAAAATTAGTAGAAATTTGGCAGGAGCACTCGTGTCTGTTTCACCAGCTGTACCACAACCGGGTCGAAAAAAAAAGTCTCACGTGTGAACTCCGGTCTTGCACGTGTGGTGTCGCGCGTTATTTCCTTTTCATATCTCACGCGTGTTTGTTGTGAAATGTAGTTTGCGTGCAGCGTGCTAGACAGAGTCTGTCGGCGATTTTTCTAAAGTCATGCAGTGTGAAACCTTCTGTCGCCGATCCATCGTCCAGTGTGAATACAGCAGTGACTGAATGCTGGCCAAGATAGTCATGTAGTGTGAAAAGAGCAGCGACCTGACTACTTTGAAAATCGTGCAGTCTGAAAGAGCCATTAGTGGCACTGTGACAACCACAGTCGGTAGTCTACAGGCATAATGACAATATGATATTAATAAATACCAATTACCATTTATAAGTTAAATGGACTTCGTTGATGACGATGCCTAGCAGGTTGGTACTACATAACTCTAACATGTGGCTAACATGTCTTGCCACGTTGCGCTCATCCAGGCCTCGAGACTGCCGAACAGAAGTTGGTATCGACAATTCTTTATCGCATTTTCTTTCTCGGGACACAGCTGGTTGACCACCTCCTGTACCTGGTCCTCCATTAGGGCAATTAATGGCAAGACAACAATAACGACTGGGGTCTCGCAAAGTTTAACGCCAAAAGCTGCTCTTTTTTTTGTTTTTTCAAAATAAACTTGCATTATAAACTACTTAGAACAATATAAGGCTGCATCAAAAGGTAGCTTTACGTCTGCTGCCATGTTGAATCCATATAAATAAACAAACTGATTCGGTGTGTCGCATAGATGTCGTCATCGTCTTGCTGCTCCCTCCCCATTCTGTGATTGGTTCCCAAAATGAGGCGAAAATCTGGACCATGGTATCCATACTGCCTTTCAGCGTGAATAAAATCGTGCTGCGGGAAGGCAGCATGGGGAAACTCAGACTAAGAAATGACTGGATTTTACCTGCATACATTCTTCAAAAATTGATAAATGTGACCACAAGTCAGCCATTTGTTGGTTGACCAGCGGCATAAGTCAGGGTCTGGACAGTCTGTTTGTACTGGCATTATTTTGTGATGTTAATTACACATAGTTCTCTTGCTTGAATCATTAAGCATGCCTGTAAAATATACTACTATAAATACTGTGATTCATTAGATTCTGTGGAGGTGAAAAGTGCAATTATCTCTGTTTATACAGGCTGAAATCTGAGGTGTAGCACTATAATACAGATTCCAGCCATGCAGTTCAGTCTGCTGTATATCCATTAGGGCGGTAGGATGATGGTTAAAAAAGAAGGTGGGAAAGCAGGCTGCTTTCTGTAGATGCTTTTGAAATTCCTCCTTTTAATATACACCTGGGTGACATGCACCCAGGGCTCTTCGACACATCTTCAAAGCCAGCCACCAAACAGGCAGGCAGTACTTGAAATAACATCTTTCAGGTCTTGCAAATAGTATAGGTAGACTATACTGAAATGTACAGCCAAACATGGTTTTAAAAGACCAATCCTAACAGACCATCAAAACCTGTGACATTAGCAAAGGCACTATTGGATCATTGTAAATGGAACACCATGTACTGTATTCTTTTGAGCAACAGGTACATATTCTGCTTACAGTAAAAATGGCAGCTATGGTTGCTAGAAATTCATTGTAAACAATATTGACAATATTTCAGGTATTATGGGATCCCTATAATTGCATATAAACTTGCAGATAACAGGATTTTAATGTAGCAATTTTGATGGCTTTTTTTTGTTTTGTAAATTGCGAACAATTTGTGCAGTGTATGTGTCACTATCATGTAAAGCTTGGTAAAAGTGCCTGAGAGTGTCTTTCTTAAATAGAAAGATGTGCTAGAAGTATGGGCTTAAAGCAAAGCTGTTCATCCCATGATACATAAATGGATTAATGTAGATTTCACAGTGATTAATGTGTAAGATGAAGTGCATGGCCAAATACATAAACGCACAAAATTAGTGTTTTAAAGAAACAGAGCAGCACAAAAAAATAATAAAATAAAATAAACAATAATAATAATACTAATAATAATAAAACAGCACAGTATACACATAGGCTACTTTAACATGAACATATTTACATAATCTAACTGTCACCGTGATGTAAAATTGCTACACAGAATCTTGGTCATCTTTATTTCAATTTGCCAGCTAAATACCAATCCTGTAAGTAACGGTAAAGAGGAAAAAAAAAAAGGAAAGGAAATTTTGGATTTTTAGCACAAAAAAGTCACTTAAGTTTAATATATAATGTAAATGTGTGTGAACGTTTGATATGGGACACAAATACATTCTCAGAGACTTGGGTGAAAACACTGAGCGTAGCTGCTGATGATCCAAGCAGAAAGTAGCATAAAAATACACTGATATTAATCATCTTTATTACTACACACCACGTCTATCCATGTGTGCTTCTTCACAGTCTTACATCATGAGTGCAACTGAGAGTGAAAAGAAGATCTGACCACACCATTTTCACATTAGTGTTTACTCTCAAGCCTCTTTTCATTAGATACTATTTGTGGTTGAAGATCCAGAGTAGCAGAGTGTGCTCACTGCTGAATTGCTGTAATTTACCTATAAAATTCAGAAACCAACAGGCTAAGTAGCTATTATCTGAAAATACTGTGCAAAGAAAAGGAATGTTAGCTCTCTCAGGTCTCCGTTTTTACTGAAATATAGATTCACTTCTGTTTGATTTTAAGTCTCTTTCCGTAACCCTTCCTCCTTGTTTCCTTTTCTTGATCCTTCCGCTGTGAGAAAATGTGTTAGGAAATGAGATTCTTCTCATGCTTCTGAAATGCTTGAAATAGGCCATGACAAAGCTTCTGTATCCAGTTTGAAATTTCTCCTAAGAATTTAAAATCTATTCATCCATCCATTCATCCGTTTTATTTGTTTTATATCTTTATACTGGTTGGGCCAAAGGATCACTTCCAGTGCCTTTCAGATTTTGCAGTTGCTTCATTTCATGCCAGGGCTCTTGCAGTGGCAACTGAGTCCATAACTCTGCATTATGATTGAGGTCTTGGTATTTTAAAGTGCAGAATTTAATATTTAGTTTAAGGCATGTGTAACATATTCCACTGAATATATCCGACTAGTAATTATAGGCTGTGAGACAGAGCGTTCATTTGTGGTTGCAAAACAGGGAGGCATTTTCTTTCCTTGCCCTCCATTAAGCTTAGTTTTTGTTCCAGAGTAAAACTAAAACTGCTTTTAAATTACAATATCTGCATTTTATTTCCTTCGTCAAATATGTTATATCTCGAAGATGCTATATCTCGAATCCCTTCAACAGAGATACAATTTTGGCCGATAAGAGTGCTTGATAAATAACGGTATCACTTTAACAGATGTTGCAGGGTTGGTGTATCCCTTACCATCTTTGAATGACTCCAATTCAATTCAATTCAACAAAAATGTATTTCGGTCCTCACAGATCATTTTCTATAATAAAGACAAACATATACACAATTATCAAAAAAGGTGTAGGTTCAGCATAATTATGTATATATTTGTACTGTAATATATATATATATATATATATATATATATATATATATATCAACAAGTAGTTTGGTGCTCGAGACAAAGAGCATGCTCCCCTGTTGAATAAGAAAAGGCTGAGAACTATTCTTAAAGGAATGTTGTAGGTAGGACATTGAAGTGAGAGACTTTTACATTATCAAGATAGCTTCATATTATTATTATTATTATTTTTTAAATATGCATATAACCCATATCTTTTAAATGTATTGTTTACTTTAAATTAAATTAAGATTGTATGCTTGGTAATTGAAATTTGTTTTCCTTAAAATGAACACTAACTTTATTCTCATTTGAAATATGCACAATTTATTTCTGTATAATAATACTACCATTGAAAAACACATTTGATTTTTCTGTTTTAATCAATGTAGAATTTGTAACTTAAATTAATAACATTTTTAGACCTTTGGTATTGACTGGTTAGAGTTCCTTTATTGGTATAGGCAAGGGGCATAGCCCATCACATCTACAAAATTCAACAATTTGTGGGAGAGATCCAGACCCCCTGAACAAACAGCCCCACCTAGAATATTCTTCACCAGCCGCCACTGAAATCAATACCAAAAAAAAAAAATTGTATTCATTACACTTGTATTGATAAGAGTAAATTGAACACTGCTTACAATTAATATGACTTCTGGTAATGCATTGTTTTAGTGATTTGTTATGTTAAGTCACCTTCATTTTGCTAGGGCTTCTAACAATACACATTGTTTCAAATCAGCTTTATTTTGATAATAGAAAATGAAAGCTCCAAAGATTGTTTTGGCTGTGCACCAGCTCTAGAATAAAGTCATTATCTAGCTTAAGTAAGTTTTTGATTGATTAATTCCCATAGTAAAATTCATTAATTATTAACTTAGTGGCCGCTTACCACAGTTTTGTTCAATACAACACAGTTTTGAACTGAAAAAAAAAAAAAAAAAAAAAACTTTTAATCCTTCTGGTTCTGGTACCATTCTTTGTGATTTGTCTTCACATTGGATTTTTAATTATAAGCAAGTCAGTTGCAAATGAGACAAACCACAAATTCAGATCAGAGACCGACAGTGACACTTTTATTTGAGCAGAATTTCACAGACAACATTGTTAAACTCCAACGTACATGTTTTCCAGTGTTGTCAGGCCATCAGCCTTTTTTTTTTTTTTTTTTTTTTTTTGCAGCACAGAGAGAGTGCATGAGCATGGTTGCCAGATTGAGAAGATCAAATAAATCATTGTGCAGAAAATTAGTCTTTTCAGGAGAAATCCCCCGTTTGGGGACCTGGAAACCCCAAGCAGGAAAGATAGTCGAGGCTTGTGTCCAGAAAAAAAAAAAAAAAAAAAAACACTGTTCAGGACATTTATTCAGTGGAAAAAAATGTTTCAACTGTTATTTTTAATTAATCGCGAGACGCGAGAAGCAGAAATCAAGCAAAAGCAGAGAGAGGCAGGTCGTGATGGTTAATACTGTGGCAGGAGTGATGGATCTGGTGCTGTGGTATACTTATGTGTCATCTGCATAGCTATGGAATTTTAATCCATCATTATGAATGACAAGTCAAAGATGAAGCGTGTACAGGATAAACAGAAGGGACCTAGCATCGAGCCTTGAGGGACTCCGTGATTGACAGGTATGGTGTGAGACGTACAGTTTTTGATGGATATGAAATGAGATCTGTTGGTAAGGTAGGAGGTGAACCAGGAGAGAGCTGAGCCAGAGATGCCAAGATGTTGTTGGTGTTGTTAAAGGATGGAGTGGTTAATGGTGTCGAAGACGGCATAGAGATCAAGTTGGAGGAGAATGGAGAGGGAATCAGAGTCAGGGGCAAGCAGGAGGTCATTTGTTACTTTGAGTAGTGTAGTTTCAGTAGAGTGATGAGTGTGGAATCCAGACTGAAAGGTTTCGCGGAGCTGATTAAAGAGGAGGTGATGTTTTAGTTGAGAGGCGACTGAGCGTTCCAGGATTTTAGACAGGAAAGGTAGGATAGAGAAGGGGCGGAAGTTGTTGGGGTTGTCAGGATCCAAGCCAGGTTTTTTAAGTATTGGTGTGATGACTGCAACTTTGGGGGAAGAAGGAACTGTTCCAGAGGTGAGAGAGGAGTTGATGATAGCCATGATGAGTGTGCTGAGTCAGGGGGAGGCAGTGCTTGACCAGTGCAGATGGAATGGGGTCCAGTGGGCAGGTTGTGAGGTGGATATTGTTGAAGTGGTCAGTGTGATCGGTTCCTGTCAGGATGGTAAGGATGGTGCAGCATGTGTGTATATATGTGGGTGCAGTGGGCCACCGTGACTGTTGTTGTCAGAGCTAAAGGTTGTTAGCGGCTCAGTGAATGAGAAAATACCCGACGGGCCTCACTCCCATACCATGTCCGCCTACACCCAGCCAGAGAGCGATGAACAGACTTTATGGGATTTCACCCAACACCTCAAGTGGTTAATTACAGGATGTGTAACCTTACAAGTGTTTACACAGTTCTGGAAAGGAATGTCATTGACAGCTGTTGGAGAACAGGTCTTGTGTTATATTGACAGTTATAAGATATTTAACAAGTTATAACATTCTAACGAGTTTTATGATATATTTATTTAAGTAATATTAAGGTTTATATATATATATATATATATATATATATATATATATTATATTATATTATTTATATATATATTGCCATGTGATTGGTTGATTGCAGAATTGCATTAATGAGAAATTGAAATTGATATATATACTGTGTATATATATATATATGTGTATATATATATATATATATATATATATATATATATATATATATATATGAGAGAGAGAAAGAACAGAAATATTTAGTGACATCATAAAATGTCTTACGGTTACTTTTTTATCAACACTTCAATCTGGGTAAGTTTCATATAAAAAAAAAAAAAACAACATTTTGAGTAAGAAGCTTAAAGCCAAGTTCACACCACAGAAACACTACCCAATTTATGCCCAATTTGCAAATCGTTGATCTCGCCGACAGGTCAGGGTGTTATCGCGTGCAAATCGCGGGGGATTAGCGGACGATGAGCGCTTGCCAAACTGTTAGTATGATAGAGCCAACAACGCAGCGAAAACGCTCGCAGACGCATCGCCGAGCCCAGAAAAATATCTAGCCTGCTAGATAGCCAAAGCCGTCGTGCGATTCAACCTCAGTGATGTCATGAGTACAGCCAATCATATCAACGCATGGGTTGAGGACACCAGGACACCTCCTTTTTTCATTTTTTTCAGAGCAGATTGTCGCGCAAACAATGTGCAGCACTAGTGTCTGTCTGATGTCCATAATCACGTGTTGTGTTCTCTTCTTTGCTGGGTTGGCGCACATGCTGTTTCGCGTCATTTCTGGTTCATTTTACTGCGTGGTTTTTCGTGACAAAATTTGGTTTGTAGACAAGATAGAATCGTTGGGTGACAGAGTTGTTGTCAACTCGTTATTTATTTGATTGTTTTCAGGATTTAGACCGTACCATAGTACTGAAATGGTTGCATGGTTGTATCTCTATGTAGTGCGTTGTTAACTCGTGTAGTGAGTTACCTCCTGTTTTGGATCAATCACGTTGTGTTGTGTGGTTTGAACAGCTAAACAACTTGAACACTCCTGATTTCACAGAGAGCAAGTCATGTAGTGTGAACCGCACAGTCCAGCCCGATGTTTTAAAATCATGTAGCGTGAACAAGGCTTAAGGTAGCTTACTTTCAGAAGGTGCCAAATAGTGCTCCCTTACTAACAGTAAAAATACGGAAAGACGGATTCTCTGATATTTACGTCAATGTGGAGAAGCTTTGTCTCACGAATGATGAAAATTTACATCAATGGCGGGGAAAAAAGTGTGCTAACCCCCAGTTTCTTCATTTATTTGACAGAAAGGTTTTTTTTTGTTGTTTTTTTTTTTTAATTACTTTTTCATATAAACAGCCATGAGACCTGCAATGCCGTGTGGTTTATATTCTGAAAAATAGAGAATAGCTTACCGCAACAATGGTCTGCTGGTAGACCGCTGGCTGCGTTATGTCTAATTGAATAGGCACAAATGGGCTTACAACCTCTGATGCTTAATTAGTTCAGGTTACACTGTTACAAAATGAATTAATACATTTCAACACAGTCAATTTAACTTGATTCCAGTGTGGTCTGACAAAAGTAATGATGTTATATATACAGTGGGCTGCAAAAGTCTGAGACATTTTTTTCTTCTCATTTAATGCTTTTTTTTTAATTACAAATTATATTTTAACCATAACAATTTGAGCTAAAAGTTTAAATGAAATATAACAAGACTTTTATATTGGCTTTCTATTTCATTTGTCCCCTTTTGCTTTCATGGAGCTCGGGTGCTGCTCTCATTAACTCCCCAGGTGTGTTTGTAAAACCTATAATGATCATGTTCTCCAGCATGATTCAACCCAAAGAGCATCCTTCGCTTCAATAGAAGCAAGGACATCTGACCTTCACAGAGATTGCCACATGATCAATGACAATTTTTTTTTCATTTGATTAGTGATCTTTAGCGGTCTTTAATCGTTTTAATATCCTAAAATTGTCTGTTTATTCCCAGATTCGAATTACATTTTATTTAGACAATTTACATCTTTGTAACTAACACAGTCTCATCCCAAATCGTCATATAACTGACGTTTTGGGACGTATTTTGACCATACGTCAATATCCGCCTTTTTAGGGCCCCCTTAAACGTCGGTAGATGGCGATCCCGGGCCGTCATACAACTGACGCTTTACCTTTAACGTCAGTTAGGTGACGGGTTAGGTTTAGGGTTAAGTTTAGGTATGGGGTAGAGTTAGGATCCTATAACCTCATCTACCGACGTTTAAGGGGGCCCTAAAAAGGCGAATATTGACGTATGGTCAAAAGACGTCCCAAAACGTCAGTTATATGACGATTTGGGATGAGACCGGGTTGTTGTAACCTACTTATACTCCCTCATGTGACCAATTATGTATTTCCTCTTTTTTTGTTTCAGAATCAAAAAGGGATAAATGAAAAGTAAGAAAAGAGAGGCAAAGTATGACTTTGTGATGCACCACAGCGTGGGAAGTCAAATCCACTGAGGTCTCCTCTTTCCCCCCTAACCCCCTTAAGAGACCACACCATCCAGGGGACACCGTTTTAAGGATTCTCTCTGGACCCTGATACCCACAGGAGGGGTGTGAACAGGAAGGCCCAGAGGAAGTGGACAGTGTGGACAGGATGTGGGAGGGTCTGAGACTGCATGTGTTCTTCTTGTGTTTGGGGGCTGTACTATGGAGCGCTGCAGCAACGTACAGGGGCTCAGGTCTACGGGAGCGCGGCCACCGCCGCCATCTCTCTTTGCACAGACACAGGGAGAGAGGCAAAGAAGGCCAGGTGCTTCACCGCTCCAAACGAGGATGGGTCTGGAACCAGTTCTTTGTCATTGAGGAGTACACAGGACCAGATCCGGTCTTAGTAGGTCGGGTAAGTAGAAAGAAGCAGCTTCTACATCCATTTCTTATTGTCCTGTTCCCCATTCTCCATCTCCCTCCCTCTTTTTTTTTTTTCCTCTTAAGGTTATGCTGTGAATGAAAGTCATTGGGGTTTTCATTACAGACAGAGTCCTTGCAATATCCTCCATTTGTTCCACAAAAGCAATCAGTGGCCCACTTGATTAAAGGTTATAAATTGGATTTCCTTTTTAATAACGGTGCAGTCCCCTATGGTTCTTGCATAGGGGAAATGGACGATTTATGGGCCTGCCGCGAACCTTGAGCAAGTTGGCCTTTAAATTCCCACCTGAACCCAACTGGAGGTTTAGACTTATTGAGTGGGGATATTCTGTGTAACTAGTTTAATTTCATTTTAACCAGCATAATCATCATACCTTGATCCGCATCAGCAATATATGACACTGTATGAGTGCAACTTATAAACATCACAAACACAAAGTTTGTTCTCATTTTAATATGAAACAATGACGTTCGCTCTAGAGTAATGTTGACTTACACTTAGCAGAGGGATGTTCCCCTATGGAATATGCTGTCAATGCAGCAGCAATCAGGTTAGATATTACTGGAAGATATGATGCTACCATAGGTCGCTGAAGACCAGCCAAAAAGCTTTGTACTTTGAGTCAGCATTCCTGTTTGACCTGATAGTATTTGTTGAAAACCTTTCTTTCTCTCCCTCCAGCTTCATTCGGATGTAGATTCAGGAATTGGAAACATTAAATACATCCTTTCAGGCGAGGGGGCAGGCACTATTTTTGTCATTGATGACAAAACGGGCAACATTCACGCCACAAAGACTCTGGACAGAGAAGAACAGGCCCAGTACACACTGACCGCCCAGGCAGTAGATCGAGACACCAACAAACCCCTAGAGCCTCCCTCCGAGTTCATTGTCAAGGTGCAGGACATCAATGACAATCCTCCAGAGTTCCTTCACGGTCCTTACTATGCGCGAGTGGCTGAGATGTCCAATGTTGGTGAGTCCGAGCCTGTGGAAAAGCATATTTGTCAGCTTCTTCTCTTTCTCTATGAGCCCACGCCTGACAGCTTGTTCCTCATGCATTATTCAAAAGAGCTGAAATCTGACTCTCAGAAAGTGAGTCGGTAGCATTGTTGTAACTGTTGTTTTGCGACTGCTGACTTGTCTGCGTGTGTGTGCGTGTGTGCCTGAATTTGTTTGTGTGCATCTGTTTGTGTGTTTACTGCATTTTCACTATGCAATACATCATCAGTAATGCTCAGCTGTCACAGGGTAACGATCTGTTACCCCAATACCCCCCCCGCTCACAGCTCACATAATACTACTGGGAACCTCGAATGGCTAGTTTTGGTGAACATGGTAAAATAATTTTAGTGTGTAAACAGAATCAGATTTCAATTGATTCAATTGATTTCAATCCTATAGCTTTAGATTATGAAATACGAGTGCTACCTATAAAAAAAAAGGTTATTCAAGCTCAACTTTACATCCTGAGAAATAGCAAAGTTTCAGAATCTCTGTTATCTTTGCTTCTTCAGTGGGAGGTGTATCCCAGACTGTGAGATCTGTGCAACATCCAAACGTGTTGGATACTTCTCATGGTTGATTGGTGATGTTCTTCATCTACAGGTACTTCAGTGATAAAGGTCACAGCCACAGACGCAGATGACCCCACGTATGGCAACAGCGCCAGGCTGGTCTACAGTATCCTGCAGGGCCAACCTTATTTTTCTGTGGAGCCGCAGACAGGTACAGTCGTTAAAAAGGACATTTTCACTCGGTTTTAGTTCTGTGGAGCCTGCCATGCATTCAAAAATGCATCATGTGCAATTTCAAGTCATGTTTAGCTTCAATTCAATTACCACGGAATGGCAATTGGGAATGAAGAGGGTAGTCCTTTCACGCTTCGCTAGAGCACCTTAGCTTTCTCTGAGCTAAATTAATTTGTGGTCACATTAGTCCTACAATGTCCCGGTGGCAGTGGAAAACCCCTACAGCAGTCAGAGATGGAACAGATGCTGCTAATAAACTAAGGCTGGATGTTTTTCTTGATCCTGTTCAGTGCGGCTCATCTGTGTGGTAATAACAAAGCCTTCATACAACTATTCCACGTATATACCCTTTGGACTTTGGGGAATGCATTTGTTACATGCTTTATGAGCCTCAATAATGAGCAAAATAGCCAAATATTGTTCTTGTCTGAAAGATGAAAGAATTTTTGTTTTATTGTACTGCAGTATTCAGGGGGATAAGTGTAAGGCCAAGGTCAGTTGCCCTACTGGATAAAAGCTGACTGTGTATAATGTCTACATGGTAGGGGAAGATGCCCCCATTAAGAACATTGTGCATTTACTGCTAATTGTAATACATTTACAGAAGAAATTAGCATTGATGTAATTTGATATCGATCATGATCATAACGTATATTATGGAAAATACATATTAAATTAATTTGACAAATTTTTTGCTTCTGAGTTAGAATTAGTTTGACTGATTAGTTGATTGATTAATTGAATAGTGACAGTAAAATCAAATAAAAGAATACAATCATGCATCTGAATTTAACTTAAAATCAATAATCTGTAAATTTAGACTGAATGATTCCCCTCAATTATCATATTGGTTATAATGAATAATGAAAATGTTTGAAATGCAATTCATTCATTTTTGAGTGGGGCATCTAACTTAAAGGGTTTTCTAATTACTACCGCAACTAAACAACTGTTTAGATGAAATAAATTTCACAAATGTTGATGAAAAGTCATGCCAATTAATACGAGCATAAGTGGTTCAGTAAATGAGAATAGATTTTGTGACACCTGTGAACCAAGAGCAGAAATGAATGTTCTGGAGGACATCTTACTCAAGTTTGATCTATGCCTTTACGTGTGTAAATAGGAATCATTCGAACAGCTCTTCCCAACATGGACAGGGAGGCCAGGCAGGAATACGATGTCGTCATCCAGGCCAAGGACATGGGTGGACACATGGGCGGTCTGTCAGGAACCACTCAGGTTAAAATCACCCTGACTGATGTCAATGACAACCCTCCAAAGTTCGCTCAGGGTGAGAGAATTTATTCTTCCAGCTGTGAATGTTCTCTCCTTCTTTGTCTTTCTCTCTTTCCCTATCTGTATCTCTCCATCCATCATTTTTTTGTCCCCTTCTATCCTTGTCAGGTTTTATTATAGTCACTGTGGCCATGCCGTGCTCTTTGACTGGCTACACACAACATTACTCTGACCTCTGCTTCACATGCACCAACCAAGGGAGGCGAGTTTGCTTTTAGCCAGTGTACAGCTCTTTCTTTTCCACACTTCAATCCTCAAACCACATATTAACATTGACAAGCCCTGAGGGACCAAGTCAGAATTTGCTAATATGAGCTACAGATGTTAACATGAAAATATCACAACTTAATTATTCAAATGTTCTTTAAACGTTCAGCACGAGCACAATGACATCAAGTCTCTCAAGCGTGAAAGGCTGGATGAAATATTTAACTTGTTTGCGTACACCGAAGAGAGTGGGAATGCGCTTGTGTGAGCTTGCGCTCATGCATTGCCAATGTGACATTAAACTGCACACTAAGCACATAGATTTTATCTGTCTTTTTGTTCCAGAAATCGGCCCTATAAATCTCCTTCTAGCTTTCGCTTTTTTGTGCGCTCTGAGCCTCAGGCTCAGTAGCAAAGGGCCTTCAAGCTTTTCCCTGACTTAAGCAGAATGCAGCATGGTCCCTCTGCTCCGGCTCCTACATAAACCCTGTTTTTGGTGCTGGTAGAAACCGTTATTCATGGACCAAAATAAACTGTACATTGCAAGGTTATTGCCCACAATGAGTAGCTTAGGCCAGCATATCCTTAAATCTACCTCACTGATAGTTTGGAGCCAACTGAAAAATGAAACATTTCAGGAGCAAGATAGATTTTTAATGTAGACAGCAGTTTGGCTCAGAGCGCAGGTGAGAATCTGAGGTTCAGATATGTAATGTGGTTCTGTTTGCCCCGAAAATGAAGCTTGAGCAGTCGGCTGTCTCTTTTTAGGCTTGATATTGATTTCCAGAGTTGTTTGCCCTATCCGAAACAGACTTTGACACATGACTCACTACAAACTCTAGCTCCCGAAAAACGTGTAGATGAAAATTCTCCTTTTTTTTTTTTGTCTGTCGATGGTCTGATTGAAAAAAAAAAAAAGACCTTCTTGCACGCCCTGGCCTTTCTTCACGAGGACTTCCTCCCCATGTGGGAGTTATTTTTGTAAATGCAGCTGAAGCCTTTGGCTTTCAACAGACAGGGAGTGGAGCCATATGGTCTTTCTGCGAGCTCCAGCCTCAGGCAGGTGTCTGTTATAGTCTTCATAGACCCACCCACATACACGTACAGGCTCACTCGAGCACACAAATATAATATTTCACACATGCACTTGTGTTCTCACCAGCTAAGAGCTCACAGGTGCCAGGCAGCTAGCTAAAGGTAGCACCGGTATCATGCAGCGACTCTCCATTCCCGGGTGGGCTGTGTGATCAGGTTTTTTCTTGCCTGGGATATTATAAATCATATTACCTTCTACTCCTCCTTTCCTGAGAGCTCCCGGGACTCACTCTCCTACTTTACAGGTGTTTACGCCATGGCTGTCTCAGAGGACAAGGTTCCTGGGGAGGAGGTGGGCCGACTGAAGGCCAGAGATCTTGATCTAGGGGAGAATGGACTGGTGGATTATCGCATCTTGGAGGGAGACGGCATGAACCTCTTCGAAATCACCAAGGACTCTGAGACTCAGGAAGCAGTCATCAAACTAAAAAAGGTGAAGTGTGTAAAGGAGGAAAAGCGAGCGCCAAAGAAGTATGTTTGAATGCGACCTCTTGTTATGCAAGCGACCTTGTAAATGGAAGCAAGTGTAGTCCTGAGAAAGGGAGGGGTGTTCTTTTCAGATATCATTACATTAATTTCTGGCCATCCCTTAGTCTGTTGTCTTCCTGAGGAATCATTTGCATTTAGCTTATTTGCTTATTCGTGTGTGTGCCTATTTGTATGGACGCTCATATATGCAAGGTTGTGTGTTCAGGTGTAGTACTATTGGGAAGCTAGAGTCATTGTTCACCATTTTCACACTGTAATTGCAATGACATTGCCCATCCCTTCCCTATTAAATCTGAGATGAGCATTGACTTTCATGGCTGCTTCTCTCTGTCCATGTGAGGGGAACTCATCTGGGCCGGGCTGCCTGGGTTATTTCTCCCCTGCTGTGAGGCCCTGGATTATGCAGACAATTACACAGCCACTCGGGTTAGGCTGCCGCCCGTCCATACCCCCACCTCCTGTGGATGAGGCAAATTCCCACATCGCCTTGAGGAGCCTGCTCACTACCAACCATCTATAGCCTGAGAGCCAAAGAGACCCAGTCTGCAGCCATACCACTGCCACCTGCTGGTGATATTTTACCCTTCACCCCACAGCTTGGGATCTGCAGTGATCATCCACAAAATGATCGCTAAAAAGGGAAGCATACTAAGAGTTATTGCAGTTTGAGCTGTGTTATCTTGTGAAGCGTCAGCATATTGTGTATGTTGTTTGTGTAAAGGATGTTTGTATGGTGAAATGGGGCATTGTGTCAGCCTCGCTTGTTTATTTATTTTTTATTTTTTTTAAAGTGTCATTGCCACAGCAGTGCATTTTCAGATTGCAGAGAAGGTTATAAGGAGGGGATGAATCAGGAGTGAGGGTGAGAGAACAGACAATACGGCATGCCAACAACAATCAGCTTGATGCAATGCTGCTTCACTCAATAACACAATGCCTCGCTGATACACCTCTTGGGAAATCATCACCTTTTGCTCTTCAAAGCATGTTGAAAATTAAAGTCGAAATTACTGACGGAATTGCCAGGGTTTTAATCAAGTATTCTGTTTCAACTGCGGGCAGGGGACGCAGGCTGAATATTAAGCAGATACGTAGCATTTGTGAATATTATCTGCTTCTGATTAGGTTCAGTCGGGAGTTATTAGGTGCCAAATAAAGGATTGTACTAGGGGAAATGAGAGAGAATAGGGACCACTGTTGTCAGGATGAACAGAATAGTTTTCAACCTGTTGGAGGAAAGAACTGGGTCATAGTTGTTTCAGCGTTGGCAGCTCCATTAAAGAGATCCAAAGAAAAGAAAAAGGGAGAGAAGAGAATGAGGAAGCTGGAAAAACATTTTTTTTTTTTTTTAACCAATCAACACACAGCTAGCTGGCATGTGTATGTGTGAGTTTGTGTTTGAGTTGATATGTACCCTTTATGTGTAATTCTCACTCGGTAATTTGTGGCCGAGAGGTGTGACGGGTGAGACAGGCTGATCAGAACACAGGCAGACGTGTGAAAACTGCCGATGCAAGAGGACACTGGCAGACCAAATGAATGGCTGCATTTGAGCACAGTTGTTTGTTGAATGTTGTTTCATTTGCTTACACCTAAATGGCATGAGAGTTGTGCCAGTGGAGAATTTAGGAAAAGTGCAATCTGTAACTGAAATACATTTGCAAGAGCCTTGATATTTGGATTCTTTATCATATGAGCTTATTTGTGGAGACAGTCTCCTTCCAAAATGTATAACAACAGTGCCCTCTAGTATGTGTCTTTTACAGTTTGCCCCCTTTTTAAATCTGGTTAGATGTTTTCCAGTGTTTATTTATTTCTAATTACATTCTGTTGATTTATTGGTAATCTATTAATGGTTATTTAATTGCTGAAACTTATTTATATAATAATTCCCCTTTGGTTCTCCTTGTAGTCAAAAATCTATTGACACAAAGGTCATTTTCATCTTTAAACAATTGCAATGATTCCTGAATATATATATATATATATATATATATAGAGAGAGAGAGAGAGAGAGAGAGAGAGAGAGATTTTTGTTTTGTTTTTCTATTGACAGCCTCTCTCAAATTGAATAACCAAATCCTGTCCTGACCTTTTGTTTTCAGCCTGTGGACTTTGAAACAAAGCGATCGTACACACTGAAGGTAGAAGCTTCCAACCCACATATGGACCCCCGTTTCATCGCCTGGGGTCCATACAAAGATACTACCATTGTGAAAATATCAGTAGAAGATGCAGACGAGCCCCCGACCTTCATGGCTCCTGTGTACAACT
This sequence comes from Pimephales promelas, assembly GCF_016745375.1. The sequence continues at coordinate 681,719 of NW_024121299.1, read as the reverse complement.
TTGAGGTGGAGGAGAACGCTCCAGCAGGCACTCCAGTCGGCCGTGTGCATGCCAAAGACACCGACATCATGAACAACCCCATCAGGTAGCACCTCCTTCTTGTAAAAAAAAAAATAATAATAATAAAAACATATTACTTTATAGCTTTGCCTGTTTGTTTTTCTTTTGTTGTTGTTGTTTTGTTTTTGTTTTTTTTGTTTTTTTGCCAGTACAGTATGATCAGTGCTTTGTAATGGATGACAGTCAGTAAGGTGTCTGGGAATCTTGATTTATTAAACTAAATTCTAAGAGAGATTGAGAAAAAAAAAAAGAAAAATAAGAAAGAGAGAAACCCCCCAAAAGAAAGTTTTCACATTTTATTTTGTTCTCTTTCATCCCAGATATATGATCCCACGCTACACAGACTTGGAAGAGTTTTTCACCATTAATCCAGATGACGGCATTATTAAGACCACAAGGCCCTTAGATCGGGAAGCACAGGCTTGGCACAATATCTCTGTCAGTGCTACAGAGATTGGTAGGTCACCCATCTCCTTTCCAGGCTTTTAAATAACAGAGTAGTCGTGCATGTTTCTCATTTTTTTCTAACCAAGCACTCCAGCACTCCCTCCACCCTGCTCTTATGTGGTTGAAGTGTCGCCAGGCCTCCTGCATGATTTCAGAAGAGACAGCCACAGATTACCTCTTCAAACTTCAAATGATACCCTCAGTTCAGTGAACAGAGTGTAATTGGCCATAAATGTTATATATTTATTTTTGTGTGTATGTGATTTCCTTGAGGTGCAGTTAGTGTTAGTTTCTGGTTAAATTCAAGGTTTCTGTCTCATACGTTTCCCTTTTCATTCCACTGTCTTTGATGGTTTAAAAAAAAAAAATAAATAAAATAAATAAATAAAAAACAAATACAAATATAGAAAACTACATAAAACATTATTTTGTTACATGGAAGACTCTTGTGTCTGAAAGCATAATATCAAGGCATTCACTAAACCTGATCATTTCAGATAGGAGCTGTGAGTGAAGCACACTCCAGTGTTTTGTAGTCTTGTCACTCATGTCCTTTCACTACGGGGTAACTTAAAACATATACATCACACTGATTATAGATATATCTCAAATAATTTGTCTTTTTTTTTCTGTTGTTGTTCCAGGCGGCCATCACCAAGATGCAAAAGTACGAGTCAATATCAAAGTCAAAGATATGAATGACAATGCTCCAGAATTTGCCACACAAAACGAAGTGCTTGTCTGTGAGAATGTCCGCCCTGGAAAGGTAAGTAAACTAATAGTTTATACTTGAGAACCAATTAAATATTGTTAAGGCTAATTAAATAAACAACTTATTAAATCATCAGTAACACTTTACAGTAAGGTTCATTAAGTGAGGAATAATTGACAACGGCAATCTTAAATCCAGCTCCACCAAGCTGAAGAACCAGCATGGGTGGTCTTACCAGCTGCCATGTTTACCACCTACCATGAGCTGGTCATACTGTTTTTTTTTTTTTTTTTTTGTTTTTTTTTACAGTAGGGGAGAAAAAGAGTATATGCTTTCCATACATAATAAAACATAATTTTGTGACATAAACATGTAAAGGGTTTGTCATTTTAATCTGTGTCATTGAGGGTTTTGAAACTTCTTTTACTGTTGTAGGCTGTAAATAATTTGATAAAGTGATAATTTAGCCCTGCATTTGTCTGACAACAATTTCACAACTTAGAACGTTTTTAACCAATCAGAAATTGATATGGTATTTTTAGTTAGATATTGCATTGATGTTAACATACACATCTACACTAACATTCAAATGTGGGTCATTAGTTTTTGTTTTTTTTTTTCTTTTTTTAAATGAATATTAAATGATATAAAAAATATTATGTATATTAAAATTATTTTAAAATGCAATAATATTTTACAATATTAGGGTTTATTTTACTGTATTTTTGATGGAATGAAATCAGTTTTGTTGAGCATAAGTGACTTTTTCTAAATAATTAAACAGTCTTTCGACAACAAATCTTTTTACACAATAATGTGTAATCTTATTGTAAAGTGTTACCAGAAAATATTTTAGAATAGTGGTGAAGTTATAGCTTAAATGCCATTGCTTAATGTCAATTATTTGAATGTACTGTATTAATATGTACCTGTTCATTTTAAAACTGTATTTAAATAGGTACTGAAAACTGTTAATGACTTAGCTAATTCCTAAAAGAGGTCACAACTTCCATCAAAACTTTTAAATGAATTGGTGTCGAAAATTTAATCAATGCCGTGTTCACTTTCCCTTTGTCAGGCAGTTGAAAGTTTGAGTGACTGACAGAAAGAAAGAGAGAGAGAATGAAAGAGAGATAAAAGAGGCATACATTTATTTAAAGGCATGCCCTGGTGATTTTAACCAATTTAACATGACCTGATATGAACTCTCTGCTCCACAGCTCATTGAGACAGTTAGTGCTACGGATAAGGACGAAATGGCCCACCGCCAGCACTTCCACTTCAGCCTGGCCCCTGAGGTCGCTAACAACCACAGTTTCTCCCTCAAGGACAACAGAGGTGAGTGACACACAAAACACCCCATAATAAAATGATTTCCACTGAAGAATTGCTTCTTTTAAGCCAAATACAATGCCTCAGGAAATACGCCAATTGAAACACAAAATATTTTAGTCTCTTTCCAAACCAAATTAGTTTTTTTTCATGCGTAGGAGTGAGTGTGTGCAGTGTCGCCCAACCAACCTCGTGTTGATAATTAGGTCATGATGAGGTGGGCAAATTCCAGTCAACTTCCTCTCTTATTAATTATGGAGGCGTCACTCTCATTTGAGCTTCTCCATCTGTGGGTTGGAAACGTGGGTGAGGCCCAGCTGGTAGGCAGCCACATTTATATCTGCTTCTCAGACATCCTGCTTGGTGCACCAAAAAAAAAAAAAAAAAAGAAAGAAAAAAAAACAGCATTACCATACCCATACTTAGTCTAATAGTCTAATAGATCACATATAAGTGCCCTACCTACTGTAATGTGTGAAACTCAATTGCTGGGAAATGAGAAGTCTGAAGTTTAAGCTCACTGAAGAGCCTCTCTGAGGAGCGTCATCGTGACTGGGTGGTGCTCAGTTTGAGGGGAATTTGCTGCTTTTATATGAACTCATTGTTTTTGTGGCTCTAGGTAGATTTCAAGCTGTATAATGAATGTTTCAAATAAATCGTAAATCGTGTTTACTTTGCTTACAAGAGCTTTGGTGTTATTTCAGAACGCTCGGTTCGACTGCTATGATATGATAATGAATTGTAGTCCATATGAACTAAACTGTTTTACACCTCTAGAGCTTTTGAGTTTGTAGTTGTAAAACCTGCTAAAGAATTTGCATTTTTGAGCCATGGGTTTTGAGTCATCGTTTTTCAGAATTACAGAAAAAATAGATTTTCAGAAAATAAAGATTTTCCTGTTTTGTTCACATAAATTAAACTTGTGGAAGCTGCTATTTTTTCATCGTTAAATAAGGACTACACTACACTCTTAGAAAAAAATGGTTCTATATAGCATAGGGTTCTTTACTCAACTGCAAAGGACCTTTTAAAAAATGATGATAATGACAAGAAAGAACCCTTTTGGTACAAAGGTTCTTTATAGGCTATTATTCATTCATATATTACATTATTCTAAAACATTTTGCAGTTGTAATTAAATTATTGTTTATTAAACTGTTGTAGTAACTTAACCCTTAAAGACCTATACAGCCGCCAGCGGCTAAAAATACCTGTTGTTCTTAACACTAGAAGTGCCAGAATTCCAAAACTACTAGAACGGCCACAAACGGTCATTTTGACCGTTAGATTCAAAACGGTGTTTATTTCATTGACGGATAATTTTCATAATTATTTTCGTCAACCACATTTTTTTCAAAGACGAAAACGAGATGATAACTAAATAAAAACTAGATTTGAATGACAAAAACTATGACGAAAATGTTAGATAGTGACGATATGCGAAGCGGTCGATAGGCTCATAATAATAATAGAGCAGAACTAGTGAACAGCCCATGCAGCAAAACAAACAGCGCAGGACGGGGCAGCAGAGCTCACCAGGATCATCCGACATGAATGGAAGATCTGGATCCGCCGTGTCTGATGATAGCAGCCGTCTCTTTTTCCTTGATGTGAACTCTGACTCTGAATCACTCCCTGATGATATATAGCCTATAGATAACGTATTATAGATAACTGTAGTCCGGTTTTATTTGCTTATTTGTGATCAAAAACTAATATAGAAATTATTATATAGCAAACACCGCAACAGAGGTGACCTGACGGACCTTTCTGTTGACAGTTGAGAGAGACCAGATCAACCGCGGGATATTTAACAAAAAAATATCGCGAAATTCAGTGCGGTCCATATGACCGTCTATGGCCGAAATAGGTAAATATGTTATTTTTTTTTGTTTTGCCTTACGTTTACGTAACTTAATTTATATAAAAATCATTTTAAATGAAAATACAGACAATTTTAGGAAAAGTCAGGGACCAACAGGATTTTATTATTTTTTTCAACAAAGTAATTGTAGATATAAAATTCAAAACGGTCAAAATGACCGTTGTGGCCGTTCTAGTGCTAAATGTTAAATAACTTTTGAACCGCTACTCCAATCCGTATGCTGTAAAAAGTCCCATAAATAGGAGATTCACAGCTTTTCTGTGATATCGGGTTAATCGATTTTGGACATTCAGAAGCTCCGTAGTGAAAGTGATTGCGTCATCAAGTTTTGATCAGCATTGATTTGTCAAAGAAACCCGTGCGGTTTGTTCCTCTGAGCCAATCATAAATGACTGTTAATGCTTAGTCCCACCCCATGCCCAGATTGGTTAAAACTATCATCTACTCAACCAATAAATATAGTTCTTGGTCTTTCGCACGACCAATTAGTATCTTTCTTTGGAAATTTGAACTGAGGTAAAGTTGTAGACAGTATAAGAAGGGTAAATTCAAAGTAGTTCATATAGGCTATATGTATATATATATATATATATATATATATATATGTGTGTGTGTGTGTGTGTGTGTGTGTGTGTGTGTGTGTGTGTTTGTTTATATATATTACGTTTTTTTTTGCTTCATTGTTCTACTACCATGCTTCTATTTATGTTACTTCCAAAACTTTTTTGGACACATCTAAATTGTCAGTATGAAAAACACCAGCTTTTCACTGAAAATCGCCTATAATAATGTTGTAATAAATGCCTATAACTTGCTTAGGTATTGTTACATGTAGTCAAAATTACATCTGGAAATGTAAAATATCCAAGTACAGTTTTCTAAAGGAAAAAAATCCAAACTTCAGGAGTATTTGTTTGAGATAAGTAAAAAAAAATCACTACAAATATGCTGCCGTTTTTCTTAAATCTGGTAATTTCATCCATTCTAAGACAAATTAAATGTAAAATTGGATTATTTAAATGAGATAGATTGAAACTTCAAGTTCTCCTGTTAAAAATGATATATGGCACTAGATGCTGACTGCTATAATGGGTTAGAAAAACTAAGAAAAGAACAAGCGGTCCAGGTGCTCCAAAAATGGTCTAGGTCTTTAAGGGTCAATATCACATTTTAATCATGCTGATTTTTGGAGGATAAAAACTGAAATGGCACTCTTCGTGTGATATTGATCAAGTAAATTTTTTTAACCCCCATATCTTAAATTTTGTGATCATTCACATGCATTGCATTTTAGGGGTTCCATATATGTAGCGCTTTAGAACCTTTTAAGGTTCTATATAGAACCTTTTCTTCTAAGAGTGCTGTGACTTTATGTGCTTAATGAATCAGACAATTGTAGCTCCATTATTTAACCAAGTTTAACCACAGACTTTATTTGACTCAAAAATCGAAATCTTGTCTATCCTAAACACCCCAAGAGGACCCCATGGCGAAGTAGCCTTGCAGGTTGACCTACAAATTGACGTCATGATTGAACCTCTCTGTTCCACTGGCTAATTTCTGATTGTGCTATATTTCTCTTTGACCACTGATAGATTGGAAATATCATGAAAAACAATAAATCTGTCAGTAGCTGATGCTGTTATCTTCACATAATTGTAGCCTGACTGAGTGATACTGAGTGTTAATCGTATTTAAAGTGTAAATGTTTACAATCAGAGATCTGTTTAGGCGTTTTCTTCTTAAATTAATAGAGTGAACCCATGTGAACAGAGAAGATGAGGGAGTGAAAGAGAAATTACTATCTTTCCCATTTGGTCTGCTTTAATGAGAAAGGAGATGAGCACTTTTTAGCAGGCCATTTCAAAAGCCAACAATATTAGGGAGACAGATTAGGCTACTCAGAATGACTGGCTTTATCAGGATCCAGAGCCTTTCAAATGGATACAGTTTTCAACAGCTTTGCCGACCCATTTATCTGAAGCTCCATTATGATCCACTCTCTGCACAGAGGCTCTGACATGGCTCCTCTTATTAGATTGATGCAATGCAGGCCTGCTGATTATATATGTGTATGAACTCTAAATATTAGGAGTATGGAATATTATCTGTTTAGTTATAAAAAAAAAGCATCAGATCTGGTTGTAAATGTGTTCATTTTACAGACTACAAGGTTGTGAAAGTGCCAACGAAAGTGGGAATTAAACATTCAGACATTGCATCTTTTTAGTAAAAGGTGATATCAGGTGTTTATGATATCAGGCTCAATATGTTTTGCCATACATCTTGTGCACATGGCCCGTGTCATGTGCATGCCTGCTTCCTTGAGATCTCTTAGTGTGCTGCATTCTCAAATAAAGGTGGCCCAAAAACACGACATCGAAAACAAGGACCCAGAGGTGCTGTCTCTGGTTCAAATGTGGCAAATTAATACTTCACACAGCCCTTGGTAATCTCACTGACAGAATATGATATCGAATTATAATGGATAGCATTAGATTGATCGAGCCTGTCCGCGGCATCGCGCTATATCAGCGTTGTAGCCATATCATTAGCGGCCTTCCCTGACAGAGCCAGTGAAGGTTGAAGAAAGTGGTGCCAGAGGGAGTGAAAATGACTAAACCCCAGGCCCCTAAATGAACTCACTCCATCTACGCCTTCAGCGTGACCTTGCACTGTGTCAGGGAAATGCACTGGCACTGATCCATCCCTCCCAGTTGCAAATAAAACCAATACCGCTCCCTCCGCTCTAACTTTGATTACACTTCCAAAAGCTGATAAATGTTCACAATATTAAACATGAATTTAATATTGGAAGATTCACACCTCATTGACTCTCACCGGTGGCTGTGGGTAGTTCTCATGGCACCTAAAACTTTGTAATTTTGTTCAGCACATTAACAACTCTGTTGTGAATTTGCTAAAATCTTATAATCTCCTCATCAGCTGAACTAAACATTCCATCAATGTTCCTCTGCTGCTTCCACAGACAGCACTGCCAGCATCTTTGTGATCCGGAAGGGCTTCAGCCGATTGACCCAGGATGTGTACCATCTTCCTATTGAAATTAATGACAATGGTGTACCCTCGATGAGCAGCACCAATACTCTTATAATCCGAGTGTGCAGCTGCGACAGCAAAGACACCATCCTCTCCTGCAATGTGGAACCTTTCATCCTGTCAGCAGGGCTGAGCACTGGAGCTCTGATTGCCATTTTGGCCTGTATTGTTATTCTACTAGGTGAGCCTAATTATATTTATATAGAGTATACAAGCAACCATGTGTAAATAATTGGGGTCTTGTTTGGTTGGCTTAAATATTCCTATTGGGTGTCAATGCTTGTAAATTTTTGCATTTTACCCCACAAATCCATATTCACACATACAACTACAGAAGCATACAGTACTTCACAGAGTACGTAGTTTATTTACTTTCCTTGTTTCTAAAAATTAATCTGAGCTTTTTTTCCTAAAGAAAGCAACTAACCCTAAACCTTCTAGTAGTTAGTAGTAAATTAATATTACTCAGTACTTATTTGAGTAAGTACAATGTTACTATGTCACCTTAAAATAAAGTGTAACCAATGATATTTATATAGCTTTTATGTTTCCATATGCACACACAATCATGTTAAGTGTATTTTGGGAAATGGACATATAGTTACTGAATTTTCACGTACTGTAGAAAACCCTCTCAAGAGGGATTCAAAATGTATTATAATGTGTAAAGTAGGGGTGTAACGGTACACAAAAATCATGGTTCGGTACGTACCTCGGTTTTAAAGTCACGGTTCGGTACGTTTTCGATACAGCAAAAAGAAAGAAATGCCTGAGAAATTTCCTATTCGTTTAAAGAAAAAATATTTTTAAATAAGTGTGAGTTTTCCTAGATCTTGAAACTTTCAGGTTTATAAATGGGGGTCATCTTTGAAGGATGAACAAATAATGTTTTGGTCATCACATTAAAAATAACATTTAAATATATATTTATTTATATAATATTTGAATTTTGAAGTGCTGGAAAAAGATGTGTGAAGTACTTGAAAGCATTTCAGCATTCCAGCCAAACTGGTTCCAGTTAGTGTTACTATATTAAATCCATGGTGAATGTTGCTGGTCTGTGGACGAAAGTATTACTAGTTCATTCACGGCACAATGTTTCTCCTGGTTTCCATGACAGCGCTGTTTGATCTAATAGAGATCTACGGTTTATAACGGAGAAATGTGAATGCTTCTCACTAGATCTCGCAGCGATGTCAGTACCTCAGTGGCGAATTCAAATGTTTTCTTTACCGGATCTCTTAGCGCTGTGTAGTAACAGTGTTGCTTGATCGAGATCGGCTCGCGCTGCACAGATGTTGCGGGTCCGAACTGATAAACGATCCGCGAAGCACATAACGAGTAGCAGCGCAGTTTCGTTCTGCTTTCATTACGCTTGCCATTTGATGTTGCGCAACGTTGTGTTGGCCACGTCAGCATGAATTTTGCCGGCAGGAAAAATGGTCCAAGCAATCGTTCGGTTTGTATGCGTACCGAACCTGAAGCCTCGAACCGAAACGGTTCAATATGAATACATGTACCGTTACACCCCTAGTGTAAAGCCTGTCAAGCAATATTGAAGAATTACAAAATCACCCTTCATCTTTTCCCAAAAAATATTATCTGCTTGCTTCAAGTTATGTAGACGAGAAACTACATTTAAGAAAACAGTTTCTGATGTGATTACTTATATACAGAAGCATCAATGGTGAGAGATGCTGGTAGCATTGGCTTGACATTTGTCTGTATGTCTGCAGCAATTGTAGTGCTGTTTGTGGCCCTGCGGCGCCAGAAGAAGGAGCCTTTGATCGTATTTGAGGAGGAAGACATTCGTGAGAACATCATCACCTATGATGATGAGGGAGGTGGAGAAGAGGACACAGAAGCGTTTGACATCGCCACCCTACAGAACCCAGATGGTGCCAATGGCTTCCTGCCCCGCAAGGACATCAAGCCTGAGCTGCAGTATCCTATGCGCCCCGGCCTGAGGCCCATCGGCAACAGCGTGGATGTGGATGATTTCATCAAATCTCGAATTTCTGATGCAGACAATGACCCCACAGCGCCCCCGTATGACTCCATTCAGATCTACGGTTATGAAGGTAGAGGCTCTATCGCCGGCTCTCTCAGTTCCTTAGAGTCGGTGACCACAGATTCAGACCTGGACTACGATTACCTCCAAAGCTGGGGGCCACGCTTCAAGAAACTTGCCGATCTTTACGGCACCAAAGACTCCGCTGACGACAACTCTTAACGTTCACTTAAATACATCCTTTTTCATCTCCCTCCACCCGGCCCACCTCCACTAACTGTGTTTTGTGAAGTTTACTATAAGTATTCCATGAGTTTGTCACTTTATAGTAAACTTTAGCTTGTTTGTAAGTATACGCACAGTATACTAGATGCTGGGAGCCTCACATTGTGCTATGTGGGAGCCAGAAGGGTGGAAATAAAAATGTTACAAAAACAAAACAAAAACAAAAAAAGATAAAAGAGACACATAGACGCATCTGTGGTGGACGTGCCTCTGTGGTGTGTATGAAATGAAGGAACATGTGACAATTTTGTTTTAAGACCTGAAGAACGTTCTGTTACATTTTCGATGTTTGTAGGTTCCTACAGGTTTGAGGTTATGGATGTGGATCACAGAAAGACATGGATTTGTTGATACTGTGAACGAGCTCACAAAGAAATAAAAAACAAAAACAGTTGCCTTAAGTAATCTGGAGCGAACGTCAGCAAATTAAGGGGCCATTTACACGACACCATTTTTAACTAAAAACGCAAATCTTTTTTTGTGCGTTTCCCATTTTATTTACATGACAACTGCGTTTTGGGGGCCTGAAAATGCGAACAGGCTTCAAAGTGTAAGTTTTTGAAAACAATACTGTTATGCGAATTTGTGAAAACAGTGACGTCCTGCGCATGCGTATTACGTGTTCAGTCTATAGGCGCATAGTTTTTTCTTTACACGGTGACATCGCCACCTACTGGCCTGGTCGGCATAGTACAGCATTTTTAATTGTTTTCGCAAATCAGTATGAACCCGGGATCATTTTGATAACGTTGTCTTCTTTACACAGAAAAAATGCAAAGGAAAAGCTTTCTCAGTTTTTAGTACATCGATGTCGTGTAAACGTACTCTTAGGCTTCTGTAGCTTCTGTAGCGCCTCCATATTGTCTTTGGAGACCAGACAGTTCCAGACAGGTCCTCTTATATATATATATATATATATATATATATGAACATCACCTAAAGTATTATTAGTATTAGGAAACCATACTAATACTGTGTTTGACCCCCTTTCGCCTTCAGAACTGCCTTAATTCTACGTGGCATTGATTCAACAAGGTGTTGAAAGCATTCTTTTGAAATGTTGGCCCATAGTGATAGTCAAGTATCTTGCAGTTGATGGAGATTTGTGGGATGCACATCCAGGGCTCCCGTTCCACCACATCCCAAAGATGCTCTATTGGGTTGACATCTGGTGACTGTGGGGGCCATTTTAGTACAGTAGTACATTTTAGTAACTCATTGTCATGTTCAAGAAACCTATTTGAAATGATTCGATTTTTGTGACATGGTGCATTATCCTCCTGGAAGTAGCCAGCAGAGGATGGGTACATGGTGGCCATAAAGGGATAGACATGGTCAGAAATAATGCTCAGGTAGGCCGTGGCATTTAAACAATGCCCAGTTGGCACTAAAGGGCCTAAAGTGTGCCAAGAAAACATCCCCCACACCATTACACCACCATCACCAGCCTACACAGTGGCAACAAGGCATGATGGATCCATTTTCTCATTCTGTGTACGCCAAATTCTGACTCTACCATCTGAATGTCTTAATAGAAATCGAGACTCATCAGACCAGGCAACATTTTTCCAGTCCTCAACTGTCCAATTTTGGTGAGCTCTTGCAAACCATAGCCTCTTTTTCCTATTTGTAGTGGAGATGAGTGGTACCCAGTGGGGTCTTCTGCTGTTGTAGCCCATCCGCCTCAAGGTTGTGAGCGTTGTGGCTTCACAAATGCTTTGCTGCATACCTTGGTTGTACATTTAACAATTGGTTATTTCAGTCAACGTTGTTCTTCTATCAGCTTGAATCAGTCTGCCCTTTCTCCTCTGACCTCTAGCATCAACAAGGCATTGTTGCCCACAGGACTAACACATACTGGGTGTTTTTCCCTTTTCACACCATTCTTTGTAAACCCTAGAAATGGTTGTGCGTGAAAATCCCAGTAACTGAGCAGATTGTGAAATACTCAGACCGGCCCGTCTGGCACCAACAACCATGACACGATCAAAATTGCCTTAAATCAGCTTTCTTTCCCATTCTGACATTCAGTTTTGAGTTCAGGAGATTTTCTTGACCAGGACCATACCCCTAAATGCATTGAAGCAACTGCCATGTAATTTGTTGATTAGATTAGATAGACATTGAACAGGTGTTCCTAATAATACTTAAGGTGAGTATATATATATATATATATAAGGAAGCAGATGGATTCAGCAAAAATAGACTGTTTTTCTGTCATCTACAATAATAATAAAAAAAAAACCTTCAGCCCAGTTCCATCTACGAACAATCACAAAGGAAGACCTGTGAGCTCAAAAATCGCCTTAACTAATGGACACTCTTGCAACTTAGTGCATTTTTTGTAACTTGAAAGCTATATCCTAAAGCAAGCTAAAGTCCTTATAGCGTATGTACAGTACAATGTGCAAAATATGTCTCTTGAGGATCAATCTTACACCGATCAGTTTATGTAAATCTTTCTCTCTCTTTTTTTTTCTATTATGATGATATCATTATGACTATATTTTATTTTGTATGTTTTCTTCATTTCTCATTTTCTTTAATGGCTTATGTTATTCTCCTTGGTGAGAAAATAGCAGTCTGTCCTGTCGCAGTGAGAAATGGCTAATTTCTATGTCGATTTTATGGTAACTTTGTACAATTTTAAAAGTTCTTATTTTAGTATACATACAAATATCAGTATTTCAACATGTAAGGAAAATATTACAGCATCACACTTATATTTTATGAACATTGTACTGTTGCTTTATTATGTGCTTCAATCTAAGAAGCAAAAACTTTTAAATAAATGCTCTTTTTATAAAAATAATTGATGGTGGTAATACATTTGTGTGAAGAAAATCTATCGGCGCTAATCACTGTAGCACAAGCCATGATGAAAACACAAAGGTTGAACACGAATACAAGAGCCTTCAAGTTTTTTTTTTTTTTTTTTTTTTTTTGCATTCACACTAGCAGAGACATGCAGAGCTTTTCACCAGCGGCTTCGGTGCTTTCCATTCTCTCCAATGGTCTCTCCATTGTCTCCAACAAGAGAGGCTCGCATTCTTCCTCTCCCAGGGTAGCCGCACACTGAAAGGTCAATGTGCACTTTGTTAAAAAAAGGAAAAAAAAATATTGAAAAGAAAAATAGCATTACATAAACCCGAACCTCAGCCCACCTGAATGAGATTGGACACCAATTTCCCTGAAGGGGCTTGGAAATAAACAGAAGAGCACTGCTGCAGGCTCTTCTCGCCCATGCAGGAAGACTACATGCTGTAGCCCTGTATGGAGTGAAGCACAGAAAATAGCTTCTGATGACAAACCGTACCACGTGGAACCATTGCCCTTAGCTATCCTCCATGCTAGATGTCCTCTTAACAAGCAGCTAAAACACATGCCCTTTAAAAATGCTGGTTTTGGTTTATTTTTACCTGAGATTTGTCAGAAAGGATCTGGCTATGTGCGATTCTGAGCAGAAGAAAAAAAAAAGTCATATGACAGCAGCTGTGCAGTTTTCATGTCATGTCGCTAGACATGTTCTGTCAAAGAACTAGATTACGGAGGTGCACTAGCAGTGGGTGGCATCCGCTTGTTAACTGATTAGTGATTTCAAACAAGTGCTCCACGGATATATGTCAATCGGGAATTGCTGTATTTCCACCAACATGGCTGATTGTTTTGAAATGTGGTTTACTGTTTCTGAAAAAAAAATGTCCTCTACAATATTTTGTTTAGTAAAGCAATACAGATTAAGATTTATTTACAGGTAAAGATAAATGAAGAGTTCAGATGCAAAAGCCTCTAAGTGCCATTTGAAATTTTCTTCTGATCATTTTTATCAAGTTTGTATATTTAAGTTCAGTGATTTCACTTAAATGGCAATGGTAATTACCTATTAATTGTTATTTAAGTGAAATTACTGAACTTAAATATACAAGTTTGATAAAAAAAAATCATCATTAAAGAAGAAAATTTCAAATGGCATTTAGAGGCTTTTGCATCTGAACTCTTCAAATGTCGCATTTACACACAAAGTGCTGAGTCAGGTTTTTAATTTTTTTTTTATTATTTTATGTATTTATTTTTTTTTTTTTTTAATAACAAGTCACCTAATTCGACTGGATGGTCGGTATAACAGGCTCTCAGCTTTTTCTATTTTCTGGCTTACCGGTTCAACCAAACCCATTTACCATTAGCCTTACTGTTCTGGTGATTATCCTGCCACCCTCTGTGCCCTTTAGGTCCTACTAACTGGGCCCGGGTGATTCCTACAACCTCTGTCTCTCCTCAGTGTGTAGGGAGCACGTGGGAAGGGGCAGACTGCAGCTCTGACTCGTATCTCAAGGATCTATACAAAAAGTGTCAGATTCTTCCCTGGGTACTATGAATCAATAGTTCCTTCCTGACACTGGCGCTGCAAGCATTAAGTGTGGTTGGGTGCATTGTGATGTACCTGAGATAGAGAAAAGGGTGGAAAAAAAGACCTGCACAAAATACTCGAAAGCTCTAGAAACCATATTGTTGCATGTGACAGACAAGATCAAAATTCGAGGTGAACTTTCTTTGTGAATGTCAGAAACACAACTAATCAGAGAAAACAACAATGCTTACTTATCGAAATCAATTCCAGTGTCAATGAGGGTTCAAAATCAAAATGATTTTGTAATTCTGTAAGAGGGTCACATTGTCTCATAGCAGTGATGCATTTGTATTGCACAGCTGAGGGACAAAGAGTTTCTCTTACTGTTTGTGTATGTGGGTGTTTGTGTGTGAAACATATCACACATCCACTTTCTCTTCCTTAAGCTTCGCAGTGCTTTATTATTATGAGAGCGAATAGTAGTAGTAGTACATATCATTTACATTTTATTTAAAATGTAATATATTATTATATGGCTGAAATGATATAGGAACATGATCTGTTTTCAAATGAATTATAGAACATGGAACCTTTGTGTATATTACTAAAATAGTTATTTCTTATGTTAATTTACTCGGCTTTGTGTAACTGAATTAATCCCGCTTATTTTTTTTTTCTTCTATCACTGGCAGAAGCCATTATTCCCTTTGTGTTGTCATTCAGCACTAAGCCCTCAATTAAGAATTGTAACTGCTCTGACTGATTTTGTGTTGTTTGCTTTATAGGATTGCTTTCAACAGGAAATTCAAGAAGATTTACTGTTGTTTGATTGTTACAAGCTGATTGTTAGGCTTGTAAGCCTGAAATACTGAGATACTGTTAAAGAAAAGGCAGTTGCTTCAGAAGTTTTTAGAGAGAGAGAGAAGGATGGTGGGAAAGCATATTTGACCTAAGGTGGAAGTCGGAACTAAAGGCTTGTGGAATTATTTCCATGACCACTTTTGCACAGATAACGCATCAAATGCTTCCACAGGAGTTGCTCCTCATCGTTGTAGTTGTAGGATGGCAAAAAATGAAGGTGTAGAAAATAAATATAAAAGTTCAAACCTGTTGTATGATTTATGGTGTGTCGCAGAAAACTAGCAATAGCTTAGCTTCCATAACTCACCTCAGGATCCTTGCAAAGCTTCAGGGCCATATTGCTTTTCTGTTCTGTGTCCCTCACCCAAGGGGATGCAGGGATAAATTTATCGTTGTGCCCCAACAATATTGCACACTTTTTGTTGTTCTTCTACAAAATACCTACAGAACACCTGGGACAGTAACTTGGGACTAACAATTACCTCAAAGCACGGTAAGGATAAGTCCAGCAGAAATACACATGACACAACCAATTTTTAAATTTTAGGTTTCAAAATATTTTTTAGTAATTCTAGGAATTACACTGTGCAAAACAAAAGTAATAGCCTAACCGGATGAAGAAGGGTCGGCCTCCACAGAACATAAAATATTCTTTTTATTTTATTTTTCGTGTTTGCAATTATGAGAAAAAAAAAATGTTACGGACAAATGTTTTTAATTGATGTTTAATTGTTTTTAATTGGTTTTAATTGATAAGAAGGAAACATAGTAGAAAATCGATCAAGACGGAGGCGATGGGCGTGCAAACTGGACTCTGGTCTCATAAATGAACCGAAACTCAGCGTATAATGTATCCTACTTGCCTCACAGGCCTGATAAATATATAGACTATACATCTTTGAAAGCAGAGGTAGACAGGAGTCCAAGGGCTAACCAGCCTAAGCTCATTGATTGGGTTATTCTCTAGCAGTCGGGGGTGATAGAAATTATCGGATGTTCATGTATTGCTGGATTAGGGAGAACGTGCACTAATGCATCCACTATCCTTTGGAAGTTATGAAGAAAATAAAAAGTTTGTTTTCTTTTTATATATATTTTAAAAAAAGATCACATTTGATTAATGTTTGTTTTTTTTTTTTTTTTTTTTTTTTTGTGTGGGGATGACACAACCTGAAACACATAGCAAAAACGCATTGAGCAGATTCGAACCGGAAGTTGGCAACCGGAGTCGTCATCATGGCAGCGCGCAATGATTACAGCAGAATAAGGTGAATAGATTTGTAAACTTTTAAATTTCAAATTGGAATTAGCAACACTAACAAAAACATACGATTGTGTTTTAAGAACAGGCACCAGGTTTTATTTTGTTTTATTTGCATTTATGTATTTATTTATTGTTGCTGCCATATGAAGTATGTTGGAGTATTGTCTGATTTTAATGTTACCTCAATACTATGTAATACCTTTACTGTACTGTGTTGCTGTAAAACCAGGTGAACGTCTCAGTGCTACCATTTTGGTTTGCCATGGAAATTGTGTTTGTGGATAGAATATCATTAATCCTGTTTAACTTTTATAGTGCCGTATAAACCAAATGATCTATCATAACTGCTTAACAGTAACTTTCTTGTAGCTTTAAGTTTCCACTTTGTTCCAGTTCTTCAGTGTGAAATGTCCTGACATTCGTGGTGTTCCCATATCAGAACAGGTAGTGTTACGTGTGACAGCAGCCACTGTGACATGGGAGTTATCATATTTAGGCCAACGTATGCTGGATTGGGGAAAAGCTTCTGAGAATTATTTCTGGACTCACAGAGGACCAGCGGTGTGAAAACAATTAAGATTTTTTTTGTGACTTTAATTAACATTTTAGTTAATATAATTGTCTCCCAGGTCTTAATCGCTAGAGGTATGGCTAATTAAAACATATATCCTTTAAACTCTTAATAAGTTGGCACACTATGCATACTGATAGATCCAAGCTGGCATGTCTTTCCACACTGTTCCACGTTCTGGAAATGTTCTGACTTGTCAATTGGGGTTGTTAAGGTCCCTTGTCAACCCCTACACAAGACATGACCTAATATACGATATTAGGGACTAAAATGATCAGTGAAAAGACGTGATGATCAAGTATATAATATTAAGTAGCCAATACAAGCTGGAATCTCTTTGTATCTAATTATGCTAATTATTAACCTAATTCTAGATTGGGCATTTCAAATGTATTATTATAAACTAGGTCAATTAAATCAGTTCTCAAAAGTGAAGTCATTTAAAACTGGACATGTTCACCAAATCCCAAAATGAACTTGAATCAGACCTTACAATGATAGTTAATATGAAAATGTATGTAATTTGTTTTGTAAGCCTGACTTAGTACAATATATTTTAACAATACTTCCGTATTTCATTTAGGTTATATCTAAATGCTATTTATTTAAAATGAATATTATTTTATTTTATTTATTTTTTGTTAAACCTTACTGTTGCAGCCGCTCACACTCCAAAATGTATAATTGTAACAGTCAGATATTTAATTTTACAATTGTAGCCTCCCAGTAGCATGGAGAGAGAAAAAAAAAACAAACAAACAAAAAAAAACATATATTTATTTTTAAGAATAAATAATTCTCAGTGACTCATTTCCGTTTTTAAGAATGTAATCCTAATGTATACACAGTTTGCCAAGTACATGCATTTCATTGTTTTATCTGAAATCTTCTCAGCTGATGTTGTATGAATGTCTCGTCCATGCACTTTTTGATATGCTTGTCAAAATTGTCAACATTATTACATGTGAGCAATACTGAATTTATGTTCAGATTTATATTTATTAAGAAAAAAGGTGATTCACAACAAACGAGATTAGCTATGCAAATATGTCTCTTTGCATTTACAGAATAAAACAAGCAGTATTTTCAACGCATTCTCACCCCAAGGCGTCACCTTTGACCATGCTTCAATATTTGACGTTTTAGGCGCCCTTTAGCGTCACTTACATGACGCGATCCTACGGCGTCATCTAACTGACGCTAAGGGCGCCTAAAGCGTCAGATATTGAAGCATGTCCAAATGCTTCCCAAGGCGTCAGTTAAGTGACGCCTTGGGTGTGAGAATGGGCTGGTATTTTGCATCGAATTGCATCACACATATGTAAGACATGTATGCATTTTAGGAGGGAATTTATCTATGAGTTATAGATAAAATAAAAATACGTGGAAAATAAACAGAATTCAAACACATGCAAATGAACATATTCAGCAGCATCCTCTGCAGTAGAAGCCGCATCTCCGGATGAGGAGAAGGTGAGGAGAGAATGAAAAGGAAAATGAGCGAGACAGTACCAGTGAACGTCTTCTGTGAGTCACCATGGGGTTATATCACTGGAACGCAACAGTAGCAATTCTTGTTCTTCTTACGCACAATGGCATCAAATCACACCCAAGGACATGATGAGGTTAAGGCCTGTGGTGCTATGCTTTCATTTCCCCTCACAGTTGCAAATGACCACTTATGCTTTAATAATCATGCAATGGTATGATGCGTGTTCATGTGATTTTATGTGATACTGACTTCTGAGCATCTCTGAGCTCTGATTATTCTACTTGACAACAAAAATGATTGCGGTCAGATACTAGTTAGGCCTCCAGCCAAATGTTTCATCTCAAAAAGTTCTGGGGCAAAGTGGGATGATGCATTTGTGCAGTGAGCAGAAACACTGATTTTAATTTGATCCACAAACACCGGTTTCCCTCTACAGTATGTTTTGAATGTGTAAATTAGCTCAGTGTTACACCCAACGCATTCTCACCCCAAGGCGTCACCTTTGACCATGCTTCAATATTTGACGTTTTAGGCGCCCTTTAACATACACATATTACAATAAAACCTTATATTTATACACTTATTTACTATTTGTTTAAGCAAAGTCTGCATGTGGGCTCAGAGGAGATGGTTGATATCAGCATGAGTGTGGGTTTGGGTCTGCGAATTGCTTCAAACCGCCAAGGTGGGAGACGAACTGTCTTTACTTGTGCCAGGCTGTCATGGCAATGAAACAAGTCATTACTAAACTGGCTTCACAATCGACTCCCTGGGCACCAACAACCGATCCACCTCAGATGTTTATCCAGCAAAGCCTAAATGTGTAACTGGATTACACAGCTCACCAAATTACAATCTTTTCATGTGATGACTGCAATCTTTGTCTTTCCAATAAGGCTTTCTTGCTTACAGTTTCTGAAAAAGTGTGAATGAAAGTACATGTGTCCGTATACACTTTCTTTATATTTTACAAGGTTGTGAAAGAATGAGCAGTAATATTTTGTTTTCCTTTTCAGGTTCATTATTTTGTGTATTAATATATCATAATTTTGAATCTTTTTTCAGGATTATTTGAGGAATAAAGTTCAAAGCATTTCTTTGAAAATGGTTTATTTGCAACAATGTAAAGTCTTCACTTACTCCAAACCTTTTGAACAGTACATATATATATATATATATATATATATATATATATGTGTGTGTGTGTGGATAGATAAATGCAAAATAATAATAATATACAATGACAGGCAAATTTGATCATGCTGTAAATAACATCCAGACCTTTTATGCTGCAGTGATCATTTTGTTGATGAAGGAACCATACAGCAAGGAGATGCTTGAAAGCTACATCAAACGCTAAATGCATTTGAGGAATCTCTAGATAGATTTCGCCTTTTAGAAGTGCTGACTTTCTCTGCAAATCCAGCAATTCACTGTTTAATCAGATGTGTTTCCATGTAAATGCATGATTAGACACCAGCCTTCATGAACATATTAGATAAGCAAGTAGTCTTTATGTTATTTTCTTTTCTTATTATTATTATTATTGTTTGATGAATTGTAAGCAGCTGGATACGTATCCTAAAGCCAAGATTGAAAAAAAAACATATTTATCTTGGATTTGGAATATTCTTTTGTCCTTTGTGCTGAGTTTCTATCTGTCAAATGTTTTCTTTGTTCCAGTCTATCCAATCGTTTTGATAAGCTTTCCCTTATAGATAAGACTAAAGCGTTTCAATTTTGAAAGGAACAGGGACTTTGGAGATGAGGCGATCACATCTGTGTTGGCTTTGCTAAATTCTCTACATCCCCCACTGTTTGCCCACATCAAGCATAAATGTAAGAGACACATAAGAAAAAATCTCAAGGGATCTCGAGGACATTAGTTCTGTTTGCTACAGGAAAATCACAGTAAGTGTATTTTAGGGAAGCGACCAGAGGAAGGTGCATAGTCTTTTTGGTCAAGGGTCTTTATAGTCTTTGTTCCATCACTCTTCATCACACATCTCTTATTCTGCGGCCAAGCTTTCCATGGTGTCACAGCTCATTGCAACTCATTAATTCACTTCATCTTTCATCTGGAAAAAGAGACCAGATTAAATTACTCAGATGCTGCTCTTTTATTCACTATGATTATTTTTTTAAACCTATAGCACCCGATGAGAATACAGCATTTGCTAAGTGGGTTTTACAAACACCTTCAGATTGCACAGTTCTTGGTTGATGTGAAAGGCATGATAGAGATGAAGCAATTTTTCTTCTGAAAAGCTGGAGGGTGAGTGTCACTGCCATTCGTCTTCCTGCGCCATTTAATGACTACTACAACAATAATGAGGATATTTTATGGACTTCTTTCTCCACGGCTCATCTGCTACATGCGAATTAGCTCAGAATATACATTACAAACAATCTCGGTGATGACGGATGAGGCCTATAAGTGTTCGCCATATATAATTGGTCGTCCAGTCATAACAATCCTTATGAGAGAAAATGTATGCTATTAGTTTTAGAATTTCTGCATATCCCACATCAAATCCATCATGACAACAGCGATTACAGAACAACAAGCTTATGTGCAGTATACTTTATGTAGTTTGAGGATAAAAAAAAAGACAGCTCATTTTTAGTATGTGTCACTTGTTGAATAACCACTGGAAATCTGCATTATACTGATACTTTTGAACTGTGGAATTTGAATTAGTTTGTTGTTTTCTTCTTAATTTCACAGTTGAAGGGACAATTCTGTTGAAAAGTTTCAAGTTTACAACTGTTAATCTATATGCCTAAATCAACACCACAATTTACTGAATTTAACACATTTCATTGCCAGTATTCTTTTGTCAGGCTACCCTTAATGGTCATTCAGATTTTCTTTTCTCATTAATAAGCTTTAGACATAAATAAATAAAGGTTTACACTTTACAATATACATGTCAGAGGTCGCACGCCTCTGGAGCAACTAGGGGCTCGCTTGAAACCCTCCACTGTGTCCACAATTATCTCTTTTGGATGATTGGTTTATCAGGGCGGGCCGCGACAAATCGAGACAAATCTCTGGTCCTCGTCACGCGCCCCAGTGCCATTCTTTCATGAGGAGGTTATTAGGTCGTGGACGGCACCTTTTTCTGCCAGAAACCACCATAGTACCTCATCCCCCTCACTTTGCTTGACAGAGGAGCGGTGAAGGGTTACAAGGCTATCCTGCAGTTATGACCAGCGACCTCTACCTCTTGGAAGTGCAATCCTCGTCTCCCTTCTCGGGCCTGTGAGTTTTCCGTTCTCACGGGCAAGGCTTGCAAAGCCTGTGGGCAAGCCGCTTTCTTCCTCCCAAGTTCAGTTGTCTTCGCTATACTTCGGGTGTTGAGCGAATTTTCCCCTTTCATGCATGTGGATATTGTAGTTCTACTGCCGAAAGACACAACAGACCCGGTCCCTCATGCTAACGTAGAAACGCATTTTCAAATGCATCCGTCCCTGAGATTGGTTTGCAGCGATCGACCTAAAGGATGCGTACTTTCATGTCTCCATCCTCCCCCGACACAGGTCATTCCTGCACTTTGCGTTCGAGGGTCGAGCATATCAGTACAACGTCCTACCCTTCGGACTAGTACTGTCAGCCCGCATCTTTACAAAGGTCGTGGAGGCAGCCATTGCTCCCGTGTGAGAGCGTGGTGTTCATATCCTCAACTATCTTGATGACTAGCTGATACCAGCCCATTGTCGAGAGCAGTTGTGCGAGCGCAAGAACTTGCTGCTCTGCATATCAGTCAGTTAGGTCTTCAGGATAACTGGGATAAGAGAAAACTCGCCCCTGTACAAGCGATCTCTTATCTCTGAATGGAGCTGGACTCGGTCCACTAGACAGCTGAACTGCTTGAATACTGTCAAGAGCAAAACAATGTTCCTACTGCAACTTTTTCAGAGGCTCCCGGGGCATATGGCTGCAGGCGCCGTAACGCCGGTCGGACTGCTTCATGTTCATGACATAAGCGATTTACAAAACAAACAGTGTGTGCCTTCTTGTTCACATCCTATGGATGAATCGGACACACACTAATATTGTTTTGTTTGTTTGGGGGAAGAGCATGCTGCCTTTGCATTAGAATGAGGCGAGTGCTTGCATTGTGAGTTTTTCACAATAAAAATGCTACATGCTCATCTTGCGTACTTCCAAGGGCCAGCACCCACTGTTCCATCATATGGCTCGCAAACGGATCTGGCTGAGGGGCGATTGACTGGTCCTTCCCTGTTGCTCGCACTCTCTCCAGATCCAGATGTCCTCCCTAAAGTGCGCCCCGGCACCTCTTCGACTTGTGCGGAGGACGACAAATATCTTGAATCCAATTAGATTTACGAGTTGCTTACCTCTGAGCATTCCTTACGTGATGATAATGCAGTTGAGGAATTACTCAAGTGGTTACCTGTGTGGTGGCCAGATTACAGCTAGACTGGCCCCACGAACAAGAGACCCCCCAAACACTCTAAACTGGAAGACAGATTTCTGTCTGGTGGTCAGGGGGAGGGACTATTTTTGGTGAGCATAGACTTTCAAAAACATTTTAAAAAATGTATTAATGTTGCAAAACTGAATTCAAAACGCATTCTTTAAACCTGCAATCTTAATTCATGCTTCATCGTTCATCATCACTCCAGCACTCCACAGATGAAAAAGCATCACAGTTATAGACTGAATGGTCATGCTCCAAAAGTTCAATTAAGGAAAAAAACATTCCACTCTACCTTTATGTGATAGGATTACCAGATACATTTCAAAAGAGTGAGGAATTCTATCACGTCCTCTCATAAAATCCTCAACAAAAATTTCCATCATCTTTTAACCTCTGAAAAGAATTACAATATGACAATGAAATTGCAATGCTTTCAGAACATTAAAAAAATCCGTTTTCCAATGCCATTTATTTGCTTACCTGACAATATAATCAACTCCTGCTAAGTCATTAAGATGTTTTCTGCAGAAATGTGAATATTCTATTAACTGGAACAGCTGTGATACCAACATTCATTTGTACCTTTAAACTATAAACAAGATGTATACCATCACCATCATGAACTGAATTGAGCTCCATCCATCCATCCATCCATCTCTCTCTCTCTCTCTCTCTCTCTCTCTCTCTCTCTCTCTCTCTCTCTCTCTCTCTCTCTCTCTCTCTCTCTCTCTGACTATCTGGTACATCTATCTTGATTATTTTCACAGTACACAAAATTATCCCATTTGCAATCTCTCTTTTTTTTTTTTTCCTAATTTGGTTTGGAATTGCGAAAGAGGAAGGGAGCTCATGTGACACACCCTCAATCATAGAGGCACAGACAGTGAGCCTGAAGCCTGCCTCAGGTACTCGTCCCATCATTCTTTCTCTAAACCCAACTGATGTAATTAGCACCATGGCACCACACTGAGCCTAGTGATGACCAAATTAGTCCAACACAAACAAGAGGCAGAAGGTTAACTACCCTGTGTTGCCAGCTTGTTTTGATCGGAAGTTCTTCTGCAGTGCTGAAGTTACGTGGGGACTCTTGCTTGACAATGCTGTCAGATTCCTGGGGCGAAACGAGACACTTTCTACCCCCACACAACCGTCTTAGCTGTTTCATCATTTGTAAATGACACATTATTATTATGTCTCCCTACTGCCTGATTCCTTCTTCTCATTAGGGATTTGATTTATTTATTTATTTATTTTTAGATTTTTTTTTTCCCCCAGCACTTTGAGCCCCTTGAGCTGTTTGACAAGCGCAAAGGATTTTGGTGGCAAAATGAGAACAAAAGAAAGGCACAGTTACATTGTTGAGATTTTTTTCCCCAATTCACTTCAACTTCACAAATAAACCTGCCATTGGTTGAAATTACTAAAATAGTAAGGAAAGCATTACAATATATTCTAGATTACATATGTAAATCACCAAAACACATATAAGAATATACATACATTTTAAGAATTTCTATGATTTTATATGGTCATATTTCAAACACACATATTTCTTTGGGGTGTAGACATCATATTTGCTTGTTTGGTCATTAGAATTTTTGCAAAAAAAATAATAATAATGTGATTGCAGCTGGTTCTGTGATTCATGATTGATGGATTATTTTTTGCATCCAAGGTATATGCTTTCAGAACTCAGAGAGTAAGACACACTTCCCACAAAACAGCAGACAGGCAGGCCTCTGTCAGCAGACAAATAATGGTGTGGTGAAAGCTGAAAGAAGCAGACTCACAACAATGAAACAGATTTGGGGGGAAAAGATGAAGATTGCATCTGCTTAATAAACTGTAAACTAAATAACTGTGGGCGAGCTGACACAAAGCATTGAAAAAATATGTACAATAATAATAAGAAACCTATTTATTGACTCCAGAACTGTTATAGCCTATAGTAGTTTTTACTCCTAAGAATCATTTAAAGTGCCCCGATAAGCTATGCTTATTTTAAATGTACCTAATTTTCTTTTGCAAAACATTTGAATTTTCTCATATTATACATTGCACATCTAGCCTGACATCTTCATACTCCGATTCTAGTCAGATTGTAAGTATGATACTGCTCCATGTGATTATGGGGTGTGTTTCAACCAAACCAGGAAACAAAATGCCTCTGCACTCAATTGGATAGACTGAATCTGGTATAAAATACAGCAAAATCATCTTGCGGATCGACAGCCTTGATCGCGGTTCTCGGTTCCTCTTTTAAAATGAGAATTTCTCAAAAACTAAAAAAAAAAAGGTTTGTTAGAAGATTTAGTCTCTCTAAGCCCCTCCTTTCGCGAGCTTACTCTGCTCTGATTGGTCAAACGGACCAGTCTGTTGCGATTGGTCTACATATACAGCATAAGTCAGGAACAAAATGGCCATTACCATATTTGACAGTGATACGAACAGTAATGATGGTGTTCTATTGTTCCATATTAATTCCTCCTTTAAATGAAGTGCATGCAAAGTGAATTCACAGCGCTGAAAACTGTATCTTCTCGACATGTTGACAACATGAACCGAACGCTTACAGGCCTCTGATACAACTAGTGTTTAAGGTGGGTCAAAGTAGATGTTGTTTGTAGGCAGCCAATGAAACCCATGGGCTGGCATTATGCAAATTTGTAACATTGTTACATGTGTAACAGGAATGTGAGACTGGAATTGCTGAACAATCGTTTTGGCAGTTCAGAATCAATTATTTCTTTTATGAGGAAAATTACTTAATCTGTCATGCATTTTGATAATTAAAACTTTGAAGATGTAGACCTATTGTACAAACAAAAGTAAAATAGGGGGACTTTGAAATAAGAGTAGAGTACCATTGCCACATGTAAGAAAACGATTTTTGTAGTTTTATATAATGTTGCTCTTGGTTCATCCCATGTAAAAAAACAAAACAAAAAAAAAACATTAGGCTACACAAAAAATCCTCCATTTATATTCATGTTGAAACACACTTATCCATGTTTTAACAATGGTGCAGACAGAAATTCTCACACAAACATATAAAAGACAGGCTGCTACAACCCTGCAAATGACCTGAAGTCCACCACAATCCCGATTAAATGTCCTTGTATGGATTTGCATCCATGTCTTATGAGTAAATACCTCATGCTTGCTCAGAAGCGGCAGGTTAATCCACTGTCATCCAAAGCCCCAGCGATTAATCAGACACAGTCGATTCATTATTGTTCGTGTTTACTCTTTGATGAAAAAAATAAAATAAAATAAAATACTAAAGGTCCCACAATGAGCTTAGGTGGAATTACATGTGCAAACCAAAAATACGATTCAGAAATAATTTACTGTGAGGACCAAAAAACTGTTCATGAATCTAATATTTAGAGAGATTAAATCTTATCAGACAGGGTTATATGAAATTAAATATCAGGACAGATCTGTAAATGGCTTAGTACTTCAAAATAACCCTCACAAAGTACACATGAGTTGTAATATAATCACAAGGGCCCACAATAGGTTTAGCTATAGGGTATAATGATTATGAGATAGTTGGAAATTACTTCGTTTTGTTGTAGAGCATCTAGAGTTCATTTCTCTTGGTTCTAAATGAAGTAGAACATAGCGGCTGCCCTTTTCACTCTGAATAATAACACCTAGTAGAGGAAGCAAGAGTTTCTGGCTGATTAGAGCTAGTAATATATTTATTAGCATTTGCAGGACAAAGTCAATCCATCACAGATAAGGTATGCAGGATAAAAGAGAAGAGGGATTGATTTAGGCTTAACTCAGCTGATCCGAACAATGAATCAAAGATGCAGTGTGGTAAGATAAAATGACTGAGACACAACCTCCCTTTTCAACTTCCGCCACACCTGATGCACTATATTCCACTGCCTCACATCAATAATGTTTTCAAAAATCAAAGTCTGAAATATTTAAGCACTTTTAAGTATGTACAAATCTTCAAACTTTCAAATGAGGTGTGATCAATCTTATAAGGGCAGAGGTTGGGGTTGATCATAAAGAAATTATGATTTCACAACTTGTTCTTTTAGATTTGTCAACATCACATTAACTCAGTCACATAGCCTTCTTAGAGATAATTAAACTTAATCACATCGAATAATACCAGTTGTACACAACTATCAGTGCAACCTTACAGAGTATAATACAGAGTATGATATTGCACCTGAACTGCATGGATGCATGGTTACTATAAACATAAATACTTCCTCTGGCACTCTTTTTGTTTTCTGCTAGTCTTACAGTCTAAATAGTAATTCATGCTATAATATAATATAATCAAATTGCCCTGTATAAATCTGTCATTTGTATTTGTAAATGGTATTATTAAATAAATGGGTTGTATGCATGTAGTCTGGGTTTTTAATAATGGTATTATTAAAAACCCAGACTACATGCATATTATCTTACAACAAGGATTTATTTTACACTCCACACTTAATTGGCTTGCTAGTCTACACTATAAAAAATGCCAGGAACTTACAGGATTAAAGAGTATCATTTACTAGAGACAGAGATTTACTGGGAAATCAATGCCTGCTGGGTCACTATTCATTTGCTTGTCAGAAATGTGACACATAATAATAATACAAAAAAAAAAAAAAACATTCTTAAAATGATGACAATAATATGACGTTTAGTCAAACTAAGATGAATATGAAGATTTAATTAGTATTATTTATAGGTGGCAGCTGCAGAACTTTTTTTGTTGTTGTTATGCTGGTTGAAAGTCTCCTCAAATCCTGATAGCAATCACGCAGTCTAAATGTATTTTTATAAATATATGTCATTTGCAACACTATCTCACGACCAATTCGTACGAATTCGACGCATGATTAAAAAGTGTCTAATTCGTACTAATTCGTACGACCTCACTCGTACTAATTCGTACGATTTGTCTAAACCCACGTGATGGTTAGGTTTAGGGGCGGGGTCAGGGGTAGGTCATTCGTACGAATTCATACGAATTGGCCAATTCGTAAAATATGTACGATTTAGCAAAATCGTATTAATTCGTACGAGTGAGGTCGTATGAATTGCTACAAATTAGCCACTTTTTAATCATTCGTCGAATTCGTACGACTTGGTCGTGAGATCGGGTTGTCATTTGTGGAAGGCATATATAGGATATGTTTGTTTAATCGGTGCATTCAGTCCATTCCCTGTGTTCCCTGTCTATCAACGTGTGTGGTAGGATGAATGGCAGGCAACCAGCAACAACCTAACTTTCCTTCTGAACCAACAACAAGTGGCACTGTCAAAGGATTTACGATCTGTATATCTTCATCGGAGCCAAGCAGACTCTCATTGTTTAAACCCTGCCATGCAAGTTTTGCTACCATGAAAAAACGAAAACTTGCTGAATCTAATTTTATTTTTAGAAATGTGTATACATTTGGTATTGTAGTGTTACTCACTCTACTGTACAGTTTTCTCATTGGTGAATGACACATTATGTATTTCTGTACATTGTTTCCGGTCTTCTTCGCTGTGCACGTTCATGCTTTCAAGAGGCGTGGCTTTGGACAGTGATTTGCAGGGAGGGTGGGATGTAGGGGAGTATGGGGTACAACATAACGTGGGGCTAGTAGTAACACACTTGTTTTAAATACTTCCACACACGCTAGCATGACAAACCTTGGTGTATTTACCAGTTGCCATTTTAACACTATATATAGAGAAAAACAAAAATGCGCCAAAATTCGAAATCTTTGTAAGATATCACTGAACATTTATTTAATCATATAGCAAAAGTACATATACTTAAGTTAATTTTTCATCTTTATTATTTTGTTGTGCGTGTTTATTTAAAATGAGACAAATCTGATATTATTTTAATCTCCAGTCTGATGTTTAACGGTTGATATAGTTCTTTAATGCTTCACTAACTAGCAGAAGACACTAGCAGGGTTTAAACCCCAGTTGTAGCATGTTGTAACTATTAGAAATATGCTATTATATTCTATACTTTTATGAATTTGAGAAAACATGTAAATAAAGATTCAGAGTCAATGTTCAGAATTTTAAATTATTATTTTGTTTTGAACTATGCTGTATATGTTTATTTCCGGTGTGTTTGTTGTCAAACTCAAAAAAAAAATATATATATTTATATATTTGAATTATTAAAAAATGCCATTATTTTATATGAAAAAGTTAATAATTGTATTTTATTAAGAAAATATTTTGGTTTGACTAATTTTTTATTAGTATTATCATTATTTTTTTTTTAAATCAGATAGCATTTTAAGCTGTCATGTGGTGATGTTACAATGTGTCCCTCACATGTTACAATGTACCCCACCTATGGGGCATGTTGTCACATTTCACTTCTATTCTTTCAGGGTAAATCAAGAAAAAAAGTATACACTGTATTAATAAAACAAAACCACATAATTGTACTAGACATTTGGGAAATTAATGTGGGAAAAAAAAAAAAAAACTCTCGCTCGCTACCTCTCTGCTGTCGTGTGCGGTTAGGAGCTTAAGATCTGTCTTGTATACACGCTCGCTCTAGATCACAGGATATTTTAACTAATTTGCGGTACTAGTAAAACTAGTCGATCACGAGTGGCTCAAGGTAGATCTATAGATTAACTCTTTCTGGCATTTGACCGACCGGGTTGACACTTCAGCGTGAGAAATCGGGGTGTGGCGTGAGAGTGTGAAAATGGAGTCAATTGCATGAGTCTCACGCTGAATGCCCTGACAATGTTCAACAAATAATACAGAAAACACATTTATACAACATAAACCTAAATTACAAAATAAACCAACAATACAAACTGCTTAAAGCAAAGCAAAAATAAGTTCAGCAGCACGGATAAAACCTATGAACCAAGAATCAACAAAGTATGCATGCTGGCATATGCACTCTAGAAACACTACTGTACATATTACATAGGCTCTTGCACTGTAGAAATACAGTATGATATAGTTTGTTTACAGTAATTTGTGTTTCCCGATACTATAAAATCACAGTAAAACTTTTTTTTTTTTCTTTTCACTTTCTTAGGGCAGTTAAATACAACAACAAACAAAAAAAAAAGTCCTACTGTGAAAGTAATGCAATTATTAACCTGGAATATATCGTAATTTCACACTAAAATGTTTAACAGTATAGCGTTATACCGCCGAGACTAAGATCATTAATTTTAAAAGCACATAAAAGTGTTTTTGTTACAAATAGCTCAAATGGTTTTTGAAATCTGAGTTGGACTTCAAATTCTCTAAGTAGAGATGCACATAAATCCAGAGCCTTCTCAACATTCATGTCCCTTACCGATTTCACCCCCTTGGTGAATAAAATGGAAAGATTGGAACCTTCAAAGAAACATCTTAAGTTTGAGCAAACTGAATTAGAGCTAGTTTGAAGTTTTAGAGATTAGTTTGCCGATGCAACAAAGGTCAATCCATGCATTATTGTGCTGCACTTGCCATTGGATTTCAAGAACTTATTCTAAATAGAGGGCAGACTCCGAGCCAAAGGATGAAGTTCCTGCTCAGTTGCTTTCCAACAATTTGATACGCTTATCAAATGTCCGAATACATTTCAAATGTCTAAATGGGATCTGGTAAAGTTGGAAACCATGTCCTCTTTGCTGAGATCATTCCACCAGATAATCAGCCAGTAGTGTGGATCACTTACAGGATTAAGTAAGTGTACCTCTCTTGGAAGGGTGGGCTTCTCTCTGTCACCTGCTTGAGTTCTGCGTTAGTGGCAAATTGATTTCTTGGTGTAGTGAAGGCTCAGCCTGTGGAGATGTGGGCTCAAACCCAGAGGGGACTTCCATCTGTGGACACTCAATCGATATGAGATTGTGGAGTGGAGAGAAAGATTGACAGCATCAAAAATAATAAAATAGGGCAATAATATGTGATTTGGCTTAAACTGAAAAAGTTACAAAGTAGTTGGGTTCAATCTAGAGTCCTTTGTTCTGGGCTTTCCACAGTATGTCAAAATAATAAGTACAGTAAAACTCTACTCACCTGTCTGCTGAACATATTTGGATTCAAAACGTATAATATGTTACAGGATATCTGACAAGAGACAGTTGGGACATACTTAAATACTTTTCTGCCTAAATGACCTTCACAAGGGTAGAGAATTTTGCTAATTACTATATACTGGTTCTAGTGACCTTCTTTTGTCAAAGAAAAGAATTAAAAGGAGAGATGTGGGCCCTTAAAACCCAATTTTAGCTCAGTGAAGGTCAGAAGAAAGTGGCTGTGTCCCCTCCCAAGACTTTCAATAATTTATACATTTGTAAAGGTTCGTTTCAGTTTTAATACCCCAACCAATTTAGAGCTGGATCTATTCACATGAGGCATGCAGATATACCAAGCCATGAGGGGTGCACAGATGTAACCCTTGGCTTGACAAGAAATAAGACTTTACAAGTGAAAACTGATATGTTTGGGGTGACAGGGTGAATTCAGGTTGATTGGGACCCTTTTTTCCCAGTCAGCTCAATGCCAAAAAATTCCCAATCAACTCGATTTCACCCTGAAAAATATATGGAATACTACTGAGATCATGTTGAACACTCACAATACTGATAATAAACATATTGTCAGTTTGTACTTTTCTTGTGTAATACTATGCTTTTAAATATTTATTCAAAGACAACCTAAAAAAAAAAAATCTTTCATACTATCATAAATTTTGTAGAAGGGTAGATGAAAACCAGGATTTGTATATAGTCGAATTACATGGATTCGAATAACTTAAAATTGCTGTGAGTTCAGAGGTCCATGATTTAGGTTCAACTAGCTAATTTACTCAGCCCGTTCTCATCCTTCAGCGTCACATAGAACGCTATATGACAAAACGGCGCTATACTACGCACATGGCACCCTTTATCGTTAATATAACACGCAAACCCAAGTCGTCATAAATCCTTTATCGTAATATGAGACTACCCTACCCTACCCCACACCTAAACCTATCCATCACAGCGCATGTTATATTAACGATAACGGGTGCCATGTGCGTAGTATAGCGCCGTTTTGTCACATAGTGTTCTATATGACGCTAAAGGACGAGAATGCGTTGAATTTATCACATACTCCTAATCAGTTTGAAACTCTTTTGTCAAATATGTATTTACGTGTTCATAAGAACCAGAGGAAAGGAACTGAACAGCTGATGATTAATTAGGTGTAAATGGCTTTCCCTTTCGTAGTCACTCCTAATTATGTCGGATGACGAGAATGGGGTTTCGCTTAGAAAGCCTATCGACTTCAAGTATTACAAAACGGGCCAATGTCAAAGAAATGCCATGGGTCTGTGGATTTTGCATAGTGTATCTCCTCCTTACCTCGTGGGTATATAAAGGAGGACGCTGCAACATGAAGGTTGGTTTTCACTTTAGAGCCAAGAGTTTTCTTCACTCCTACATTCTATTCTCTGACTATCTTCGAGAATCTTCTAGACGAGCAGCTTCCAGTCAGTGTTGGTGTGATTGGCAAATTCCAGCGAGTTTCATATTCCTGCCTGCTGAACAGAACAGCGTGTGTGTTTCTCCCTGGGCCTGCACCGTTGCGAGCTTTTCTCACACAAAAAAGAGCGTGCACATGGCATATCTTTTTAAAGATGCGTCTTTCTAAAGAAGATCCGCCTGTGTATTTCTGAATGCGGAATTCTGATAGATTCAGCTGATGGGCACAAGCACTGTTTTGACGTGTTTGGGATTCGATCGCGCTCAGTCAGCGCTTGTGCGTGTGTCACGTTCTCTCAGCGGGAACGTGACCATCGCAATGTAACGGTCAAGACTCCATGAGCTCAATAGAGTGAGAGTCCCCTCATCCACACCCCAATCTATTTTTCTCCACGTGAGATAATACTTTGGCTGATGGCCAGGGTGACCTAAGATGGCAGGTCTGGAACTAAACTGGCGAAAATTCCTCGGTCCACACCCCGTCTTTCACACCGCAACCCACGTGGTCCCGAGTGAGTTTGCTGGCCCACCTGCAGGCCCGCGGTCTCATTCGTCCTCCGGCTGATGAAATCATGTATATCGCCGCATCACAAGGTGATCTGGAGTCCTCTAGAGATGATGGCTCGTCTGTGCTGTTGTCCCCAGATGTGCTAGCATAACAAGTTTGATCCAGAGTACACAGCTATGCTTTCCCGGGCTGTCATGAGGATCGGGCTTGTGTGGAACCTTCTGCCATGTCCCGAGCACTTAAGGCTGATGATTGATTTCTGGGGGTGGCTAACCCAAATTTTTTCTACCCGGACGTGCATGAAGAGGTCATGAGATCGTGGAAGTCTCCTTTGACTTTTCGCGACTGCTCAGTGGCCTCTTCTGCCTTTTCTGCCCTCATAGAGGCCGCGGCCTAGGGTACACTAAGGTTCCCTCTTGTGGATTGTTCTGTGGCAACACTATGTGTCCCCACAGCGCCTCAACTTGGCGTGGTGACCCTAAGCACCCCTAAAATGCCTGTAGGTTCTTGTCTACTCCAGTGGCAGGGACCTGTAGAACTGCGGGAGCAGGCAGCAACCTCACTGCGTGTTAATGCCATCCTTCTGGGTGTTCAATGTCATGCACGAGGGTAGGGCTGATTCAGGGCTCCTCCTTGAGCTGCCTGCTGTCACTGACCTTGCTCTATGAGTCAGATGGTTTGGAGCGAAGGTTGTCTCCCTCAACCCTGAAGGTATATGTTGCCGCTATCGTCGCACATCACCAAGCAGTTGAAGGTAAGTCTCTAGGAAAGCACGACCTGATCATCAGGTTCCTGAGAGGAGCGAGGAGACTGAATCGTCCTCGCCCTCCTCTCATTCCCTCTTGGGACATCTCAGTGGCCTTAAATGCCCTGCAGAGTGCTCCCTTTGAGCCTCTGCAATCAGTCGAGCTTAAATATCTGTCTATTAAGACGGAGCTCCTGGTTGCACTGGCCTCCATCAAGAGGGTAGGGGACCTGCATGCATTTTCTGTTGACGAAGCATGCCTGGAATTTTTGCCGGCATACTCTCACGTGATCATGAGACCCCGGCCTGGATATGTGCCCAAGGTTCCTACCACTCCCTTCTGGAACCAGGTGGTGAACCTGCAAGTGCTGCCCCTGGAGGAGGCAGACCCAGTCTTGGCACTGCTCTGTCCAGTATGTGCACTCTGTGCTTACGTAGACAGGATGCCGTGTTTCAGGACCTCAGACCAGCTCTTTGTCTATTATGGTGGGAGACTGAAGGGAGAGGCTCTCTCAAAGCAGGTGTTGTCTCACTGGATTTTGGATGCCATTGCTTTGGCTTACCAGCAGCGAGGCTGACCGTGTTGCTGGACCAGACGAGATCAGTCTTGGCTCCTCAGCAAAGAAACATATCTGCATGTTGCGGCGTCCTCCTTTTTATACCCTCGAGGTAAGGCGGGGATACACTATGCAAAATCCGCAAACCCATGGCATTCATTTGCCATTGGCTCGTTTTGTAATACTCAAAGTTGATAGGCTCTCTAAGCAAAACCCCATTCTCGTCATCCGACATAATGCATCAGTTCCCTACTCAGGGAACGAGGGTTACATACGTAACCGAGACGTTATTCATCATTTGAATAACTGACTCTGCAGTTAAAGAACATATGATACAAATATTAATCCTCCAGTACAGGACTACATAATCATCAACTATTTGTCATGGTATCATGCTTGAAAAATTGAAATATAAAAAATCATCAACTATTTGTCATGGTATCATGCTTGAAAAATTGAAATATAAAAAAAGACAATGGAAAGTGGCAACATTTCTGTGGTTCTGAGATATTACATTGACACTCTGACACCCATTTTAAGACTATTTACACTCTAAAAAATCCTGGGTGAAAATGCTATATATTTGACAAGAAGTCAACTAGAAGTCAGTGCAGGAAATTTCTGCATTGTCAATATATTAAATTATACCCCCATTCTGCATGTTTTAATTAAAGTTGTTGGCTGTCATGCATCTTCATTTTCTCAGTCTCTCTTCATGAGCTTTCCTTCTTCTGTATCTAGCTAACAGTCGGATAATCACCAGCAACCTAAAAAGATAACTATCTCTTCTCCCCCAAACAAAGTAATTCATTTTTATTGCATCCAAAGGGGCATATGAGGATAGGATTAGGATGGGTTGGAGTTGCCTCATTTTTTGTCTTTTTGTTTTTCTTTTATTTATTTTTTTCAGACACATGCATAAAAATTGTTATGCACTAAAAATCAACACATTTACATTACAATTAGAAAAAAAAATAAATGAGTTACTTACTCAATGACAAAAGGAGTATAAACTGTATCTATTGTTGGGTTTTTACTTATATTTGCATGAATTTAACACATTTTATGTCTATACAGACTACTACACTGAATTAGTCACATTGGCTAGTGATGGTATTATGGAGTACTGTTGAAATATCTGATGAAACAACCACCCTCACTCAATGGAACTTCAGAGTTCTTTTGACAAAAAAACCCAGATTCTGACACAGGTCATTAGACTTAAGCTGGCTGGGATCAGACAAAGTGACCATAAACCATCGGACTAATCTGCTGATAGTGATGTGACAGGGTAGGCATTATGAAATTCCTTTCTCACTTCCATTCCACATATATATATATATATATATATATATATATATATATATATATATATCACCAGTGTTTCCCATTAGCAGGGGCCATGAGCTCATTTCTGTATTCATGCTGTCATTCGCCCTTCTTTCTTTATGAGGTTAAAACAATTTGTACTTTCACTCAGAGCAGTTAGAGCCTTCTTATCCAGCATATAATTGGAAATCAGTGGTATATTAGTGATGAGCCTGGCATTTATCTTTCTGTGGTAAAATTGTAGTATCATGATTTTAATACTGCCAGCAGTGAAATGTGAATTTTTACCTCATGAGAAAAGTCTGTTTTGGTTTTGTTGCTGCTTTTGTTTCCTGCTTTTGTTTCCTATGTTCTTGCTTTTCATCTGTTGTCAATCCCTGCGTCCCAATTCGCTTACTTATACTACGCCCTAAAAGTATACTCTTTTTGTGAAGAAAAAAAGCTTTGGTACATACTATCACGTCATCTTTAACGGGCGACTCTGTCGCGTGCTGCGTGCATCCTGTCACCATAAACTGCCCTGTCAATCATCTCGTCACAATTAAAATCCTCCATTCAATCTAATTTGATTTCCTACCGTATCGGAGCACGTTAATCTGCCAGTCATGTGTCTTTCATGTGTATACTTTCCTTGTGTTTTGCAAAAAAGTAATGGCTAAACGTATCCTTACAGAAGTTCGCAATGCTGCTGCAGATGCAATATAAAGTGGAGAACATTGAATAAATTAATTTTCGTCAGGTCAGATAGTGTTAATTAATCACTCAAACCTCTTTATCTAAACCTCTCAACATAACCGCGGGACTTGCACGTTCTCCGTGTCTGTAGTTTTTTTTGTAAACACTTTTTACTCGTGTTTGTAGTTCTAACCGAATCCTCATTCAACGCGCAAAGGGTTGTGGGCAATATCAGCCGTTAGAGTGTGCATCGATCTACACTTCAGATTCTGACCGGAAAAAGTAGACCATCTGGGTATCTTTGAAACACTCATTTCAACATACAACGGTTTGGGACGCACTAATTCTATTTTCGAATAATATTTAAGACGGATAGTATGCGAATTGGGACCCAGCAACTGATTCATTATTTGTTACTCACCACCTGTGACCTGTTACCCCTCATTATTTTGTGTATTCAAACCCTCCTCCATTTGCAGTTCAGTGTCCTATGTTGCCTATTTAGCTAGTAAGCTGTTATGTTTTCTCCTACTCCTGAGTTTTAAGGTCATATTTGTATTGCCTTCTGTATTTTTGGTTTGTTAATAACAACTGTAATTATACCCAGCCCATTCTCATACCAAGGCGTCATCTAACTGTCTCATAATGTATGGGTCAGAAGGTGCCTCCTAGTGGTCTAACCCTAACCCTACCCCAGATCTAAACCTACCCATAACGGAAGAGTGTTATATTGACGCTAAAGGGTGCCATGTGCATCGGACTGATACGCCCTAGGATGAGAATGTGTTGTTATATCCATCTCCTTCCTTCATCACCATCCATTGACATGACAATAAATACATATGTAAGTACATCCAAATACATTTTAAGGAGAATGTTAATCCATTATTTCACTGTTAAAATTAACCATATTGATTCTTAGATCGCCCGTAAAAATAGGAATTCTTTATGGTTGTGTGCTAGGCTAAAAGCTAGAGAATGTTGTGAATGTTCACAGAAATTATCCATTATATGATGTCTTTTACTGGAAATTATTCTATTCAAACCATAATGGGATAATTGGAGATAAAAGGCTTCAAAACAAGGGGAGAGTGGGGGAGAGGAATGGAAAAAAAAAAAAAAAAATTATGGTCCGATTGGTTTGATTCAGATATGGCCTATGGTGGCACGAGAGGCAAATAATTATTTCAGGCTTATTGTCTTGAATTCAAACTCTGCACATGCTATGGAGCCTTAATCTCATTCTGATGTCAAAGACTCAGGGTCTGTCTCAACAAGACATGTTCAGGAACAAAACAGAGTAAGGGATCTAAATGTGCATTAAATGATAAGAAGACAAATCTTTCTCTATTCAGTTTTCAGTATATGTATTATCTGTTCTTAACGGAGCATTTCACCCATTTCAACATTAATCTTTATTCATAGTATGTCATATATGTAGTCAAAATGTAAAATATATTTTGAATTTGGTGTCCTCTTGACCGAGAAAAGACAGAAAATAATTTTAGTGCGCAATTGTATGTAAAACAACAACTCCCACAATGCACCACATCGCATCTGTGCTATCTATGTCCGTAGCGCACAGCGAGAGCACATGCACCAGCTTCGACCCAATTTCGACCCAGTCCGGGCTCCTCGTCCGCGACAGGCAGGTCTTCGGACTCGGCTGCCGAAGCCGCCTCCTGTTACTCTGTCAGCCTCAGGTGTTCATCATTGTTGATACTAGAACAACATTCTAATTCAACAATTAGATTTGTGGGAAACATTTTTTGGTTAAAGGGCCATGAAACCCCCCTCTTTCAGCTCAAGTCTAGCTCAAAATCTTTTTGAAAAATGCAACTTAAATGGGCGTGGCTAGCTGTGAGGGAGGGAGGGAGTGTGTGTGGTATGGCCATCACATCACTGTCCCATGCATATCGACTGTCACTAAAAAGCAATGGTAAAATGTGAGGAAATGCTAGATTTTTATATATAGCTGGCAAAGTTAAAGTCTTATGAAATACACTGACACTTTATTATTATCCTTTCAAAAGTAACTGAATGTCCTGCTACATATATTAGCCTACAGTAATCGTAATTCTATTTAAAACATATTAATGTAGGCTACATGCATAATTATAATGTCATTATAAAATATATAGTGGTTTATATAGACACTATAAATACATTTCAGAAAAAAAAATATATTAATTTTCTGCTTAAAAAAATCATTCTGTGTATAGTCTACGTGCCCTCTGAACCCTCATAATAAAGATGCCTCTGCGGAGGTGGATGAATTCTCATTTTAGACACACACACACACACACACACCTCTGAAGGGATAGAAAGTCCTCGGGATACTGCATATCTCGCAAGACGCACTTGGATTAGTTGTCAACAAGGCGAAGTCCACCATTCTCCACTTCTCGCAGCTCTCTCTCGAAAATGTTTGCGGCACACACTATAGTTTAGATCATCTTTAGATGTGTCCGTGGTTGATGGCAAACCAACCGTCCAGAGCCAGAGTCTAGCCCTGGCAATATCGCGGGGAACATATTCAACGCACTTGGACTTTGCACCATGAAAATAAATACTTCCGTCCCATGATTGCCTCTCTCATCTACTACGCATACGCGATAGTTTAACATGTCTGTCGTTGAAAAGATCCACGTGGTGTCATGAATAATTAAGAGGCCGTGTCTTCTCATTGGATAAGAAAACTCAGTCTCATTAATAATTATGCGACATTTTAACCATTTTAACCTTATTATTAAATCTAACAGATGCTAACATTGTCTTCAATGGTGTTCAACACACATACCTCTGTTATAATCTCAGAAAATTTGGTTTGGGGTTTCATGACCCTTTAATGTAAAGTTAAGGTTTAGCCCATAGGTTAGGGGCTTCTATATCATTCTTATTCACCTTTAATTTCCCTCTGATTTCAGGGAAAACTTATGGGTAAGGTTATATTTAGTGGTAGGCAAAATCACGGTGACCAGAGAGTTCAAGCGGATTTTAGATATCAATTTCATTCATAATATATATCAACCCATCAATCCTCCTCTCTGGTTAAAATACAGAGAGGAGGATTTTTAATTTATATTGATGTTGTATTCTGTCTTATAATGTTAACATGTGCTCAATGTTTCCTTACCATCGTTGGTATATTGTCCATTACCATCGTTGGTATATTGTCCATTACCATCGTTGGTATATTGTCCATTACCATCATTGGTATATTGTTCATTACCATAGTTGGTATTGTTTATTCTTCTTAAACTGTTTGATAATGTTGTTATAATAAATTATTGTGACTGTGGTAACGCCACCATGATACAACCTATGTAAACAATCCGTGACCAAAGTAAACATGAAGCTTAATGTATTAATCACCAAGTGGTGAACTGGGGTGGGATTAAATAAGTTTTCTTCTTCCCACTCCCTTTCAGGTAGAATTCGATTTGTTTTGTTTGTTGTTGTTTTTTTGTTTTTTTTTGTTTGTTTTTGTTGTTGTTTTTTTGTTTGTTTCTTGTTTCTTTTTGCACTGTATGACTTAACAAACATTTTGTCTGCCTTGTACTTTTGTGCCATTGCCTGAAATAAATAATAATAAAAAAAAAAACCCATGACATAAGCAGGCCATTGAGTGTTTCAAAGATTTCATAATGTGAGCTCTGAGTTAAGTCAAGCAAAGACCCTCAGATTTGGACACTGTTCAACCAAGTGCATGTTTAAGGTGGTCTGGAAATTATTTTTAATGGGCCATTTCCTTAAGCTTTCTAAATATTTAATTATAACTGATTGCGTCCTCTGCTTTTCCTACAGTCAATAAAAGACATTTATCTTCTTGGAGGTTTGACAGCTTCCCAGACATGTGTGGCAGTGTAAGAGATGCTATTGGTGCTGTGGTTTGGGGCGATCGGGGGGTGGGGGTCGGTTTTTGTGTTCTTTGTCCTCTGCTTTGCTTTGATTTCTGATGCTTTGGTTTAAAGAACCCCTGCATGGGCACAAATGGTCACACTATTTAATATGTT
This sequence comes from Pimephales promelas, assembly GCF_016745375.1. Next base: position 641,643 of record NW_024121299.1, on the reverse strand, counting down.
GACATAAAAGAGGAATGACTTTATTCTAGCACTTTACACAAACAACTGAAATGGTTTTCACTGTAAAGAATGAGGATGATCGATAGCAGACGGCCCATCCTGATCCATTCGCTATGTGTTTGATCCAGCTCCAGTGATCATTAACTAATCCCTTCCAGGTGTCCAGTTTGCACACAGCCTTTTGCAGAGTAGCAATCCAAAGTGTCCCTAGGAAAAAAAAAAAGAGAGAGAGAGAGAGAGAGAGAGAAAGAGAGAGAGAGAGTGAACTTTTTAACTGTTTTGCTTTGTTGCATTCCATTTGCTTCTAGCGCTGGCAGGGAATGGGTGGATTACACTCTTCACCTCTGGAAATGTCTTTGTTCACTTGCAAAGGCTTGGACGTAACACATGGGAGGTCTCACGCCCTGGTTTTTCAAATCAAAAATACACTATGCACTACTAATACACCGCAGAATTTCTTTTTAGTTAATTCTTGGATGTGACCTATTACAGCTCAGGGGAATTCCCACTGACATTGATATTATTACATTTATTTATTTGACAGACACTTTTATCCAAAGTGACTTACTTTGTATTGCAATCAAGATACATATTTTATGAAATTAACTTATCAACTTATTAACTTAGCTAAGTCTCTTTATTCTTGCAATGATTTGACTTCAAAAATGAAAGAACTGGCTTCAGTTGTTCCTCACTCTACACACTAGCCTACTGTCTAAAGGAGGTCACACACCAGATGAGAAGGGCGGCACAGCATCTAGGACAACTCAAGACATGCAATTGCACACCAGACATGCAATTTTTCAGTTTATAGTCAGCAATATTATGATCTTTAAGGGCATTATGAATTTAAGATAATAAAATATAGACAATACAATACGTTCAAGCAATGATAAAACAACAATAAACAATACAACAATGCAGACTAAACAACAATAAAATACAATAGTTGCTTAGTCTGCAGTCTGAACACTTTACCTCAGGGAGTCCCATAACTAAATTAATTGAGAAACTCGCGTTAATTTTTTATTATTATCCACGGTTTTCTGTAAATTAATGTAAAACTAAATGTATCTTGCAGCACAGGGTGAAGTCTGTATACATGTTCGAAAATAATGTGTGCGCCGCGCTTCTCGTCCGGTGTGCAAGCCACTTAACAGTTTTTTTTAGTTTTTTCTTGTCCACTTCTGTACATATTAAACCATCCCTGAACAAGTCATAAGATCTGTATATGGGAAATCATGTAGACACAGTGATCACTGCATAGTGTACATCAATAAAGAATTACCTCTTATTGCAAATGTAATAGATCATTTGGGTAATCAGAAGTGGCTCGTCCCATTTTAGGATGATAATGGGATGGGTGTGGATGGCAATATTGTGAGCTGTCAGCTCTGATGGATGGCACAGTTTGCTGTCAATATTTCCTTATGGCAAAAGATGAATGATGCATTTAGCTATAGATAAACTATTAGCCTGTGATCTTTGGTGTTTGCGGTGACAGCAGGGCTAATTTAATGCCTGAAATAAGTTATTGAGGAAAAAAACAAAACCTCTGAGGACCAATGGACCAAGGTTGACGGTATTAAAGTACTTCATTAAATACATGGCAGCAGCATTTTATGAACAGAACAAAGCAAAAGAAAGGGAATAGAACTTATGCATTATTCAACAGGAATAAACTACACTCTCCCGTTTATCAGTTAGCTGTGATTAGCTGGTGCCATAAAATCAAGTGAGACTGCATGATTTGTAGGACATGATGAAAAGAATCATAATGTATAGTCTTTGGCACAAATACAGAATAATGCATTAAAAATAAAGTGCTTAAACATTGGCCAGTTCCAGTCATGCAAAAGAACACCAAGCAAAAATATCATATGCTAGAGTGGCTGGCTGGATTTGGACACCTATTTAGCTTTAAACATAGAGAGACAGGCTTTAACACAGTCTCAAGCAATTCTTACTGCTCAGAGTACTAACTTCAACACAACCCCCAGAACCAGGCTCAGGGTATATTACACAAAAACAGAAAATAAATAGTGAAAAAGGGTATATAAAACAAACAATGCAAACAATAAGATACTGTTTAAGGTGCCATAATGATTATAAATCCAGTCACATGAACACGATAATCATTTTCCTCTGCTTTTAAAATGGAGGCTATAATTAATAAGCTGATAAATCCTACATGCATTGAAACTAAAATTATTTTCAGTCGTGGCATTTGGAAAATACATTTTCTCATTACAGAGACTTTCAATTCTATTCTGTGTCGATTTGTGGAGATGAATAATAACAGATTAATTGAATGCAGCAATGGACAATTATTCCTTATTATAGAAAGATAATATTTAGCTTACCTTAAAAGTGACACACAGTTCCAGACATGGTCACAACTGCAAGCTGAAACCATTTTTTTTTTGTGTGTGTGTTGTGTTATAAAACAATTTTATTTTATCTTTTAAAAATATATTATTAAAGGTGCCCTAGAATGTGAAATCGAATTTATTTTGGCATTGTTAAATAACAAGAGTTCAGTACATTGACATGACATACAGTGAGTCTCAAACACCATTGTTTTCTCCTTCTTACTTAAATCTCGTTTTTGAAAAACACCCCTGAAAAACTGCCGACTCTCCACATAACACAGACTGTGACGCAACAGTCGAGATCATTAATATGGACGACTCCAAACATTTGCATATGCCAGCCCATGTCATGTTCAATGACAGGCGGAACTGCACAGCCGAAGCATGGCCTTTGCTCAGTGTTTGGATGTACACATGAACACAAACGTATTTTTTTAGTTCCTTTATCCGAGCCTCTGAAGAAACAATGGGTTAATTTTAATTTCTCTAGAAATTTCCAAACATTTCACCGAAGACTGTTTCCTCAACTTTCCAAGAGCTGGCCTCGGATCGAGCTAATGTGTAATAGAGATCGCTAAGACATGTGACCAACTGGGCGGGCAACGTCATCAGAACGCAAAGAATTATGGGTTTGGCCAGTTTACATGGGCTAGCATAGCAGGCTTGCTTTCTGACATAAAAAAAATAAATCCTACAAAATGCAGCAGGCTAAAGATAACACTGTCGAAGTCAGTGCTCGAAATGGGACAGTACTCACCAATACGCAGTGCCAGCACTTCTACATTTTACTCTTTTAAGCATACCTGCACTGTTTCTTGCGTACCGCTACTTCTCGCATGTAGCCAGTACTCTCAAGTGTGACAGCCGTTTAACCCCTTATTTAATGCACATCTACGGCACGATACAGCTACCGGAGCTGATCGCGGCCACCACAAGCGTGATCAGCGCGTGTTTTTCTGGTTTACATGTTAATCAGTGCATTCACACACCGCGAGGAGGAGCGGCGCGTGAGCAGCTGTGAAGCGCGGGTTCGTCCAAAGTCTATTTGTGTTGTGCTATGCTCATTTCAAGTGAAAGCACACTTCTGATTGAGAAAATAAATATGATTTCACACAAAAAGTGCCAAAAATGCACAGAATTTGCATGTCTAGTGTGTTTTAACAAGAACTGGAGTATGCTACAGTACGTCAGACTCAAAAAAAATATTTATACAAGATTTAGCCATTTAAACTTCTCTTAATTATCCAGTATAAATAAACGAGCAAACTAGTCAGAATAAAAGCTTTCTTTTAGTTTATGTAATAGCCACAGACAGGTACATACCCAAATCAAACCCGAGCGTACTTTTTGTTAAAGGATTCTTTTCTAAGGACAAATGCTAGCCTTGTAATATACTGTGAGGCACGTTTGCAACGTCACGTAATACGTAATTACGTTCAAAAGGTCACGGGCGACGTAGCCGGAAGTACAGAATCAAAATCGTCCGACATCGTTGTTTTACCTTTTAATTCCTTTTTTGTAAACGGCGTTTGAGTTAGTTTTCACGTTCAACCTATGCGTTCAACTTGTAAACACTCTGACTCTGTACTTCTGGCTACGTCGCCCGTGACCTTTTGAACGTAATTACGTATTACGTGACGTTACAAACGCGCCTCACAGAATAGAGCAAGGCTAGCATTTGTCCTTAGAAAAGTTACATTTTTGGAATAAGTTTTGAAATAACCGATCGTTTCGCATGATAAGACCCTTATTCATCGTCTGGTGTCGTTTAAAGACATTTGAAGCTGCATCTGAAACTGTTATTAACTGTCGTTTGGACCTCAGTTGGACCTGGTTCCCATGGAAGTCCATTATAAGGAGAAAAATCCTGGAATGTTTTCATCAACAACCTTAATTTCTTTTCGACTGAGGAAAGAAAGACATGGACATCTTGGATGACATGGGGGTGAGTAAATTATCAGCAAAAGTTTTTTCAAAAGTGAACTAATCCTTTAATGTTTGCTGTCTTGTAAACATATCGAAGTATGACTGAAAAAACAATATCAGAGCTGTTTTTTTGGTTGTTTTTTGTTGTTTACCATTTACATGCAATTGTTGTATACCTCCAATCTTAACAAACTTCAAGAACCAAGTTTATTACTGACCAACTTCTAAGATAATTTTCTTTGTAAAGAAATGCATGCACACACACTCGTTTAAATACATTTATGTTGTTAATAAATAACAATAAATTGTTGTTTTACTGTACCAGCAATATTTCCTAGTTTTGTTTTGTTTTTCACTGTAGAAATTTCAAATGTCATGATTTGCCAATGCAAGAGAGTATGGGCACCTTTTTTTCTCCCACTTCAAGCATGGTTGGAGCTAAATCCTAATGCAAAGACAAGATGTGAGGAGAAAATAAAGGGAATCAAAGGACTGGATCCTTATGAGTATAGTGACTGGCCAGGAGACGCCAACCTATTGCCCATCTTCCAGCACCCATATATATATACAATTATATTAAATGTTAGAGCATACACACACAAAGTCCAGGCTGGGCCCAGGACCTGGAGATTGTAAAAGTGGGGCAGGAAACTGTTGTCCGTTCAAATGTATGCTATTCGACACTCATCGCTCACTGTCATTTGCATGTAGTCAGAATTCATGTCAAGATTGCAATGCTGGTGTGTGCCAGCCAAAAGCCCCATTCACACCGCCAGCGACTTTGTAGCTGTGTGTCGCTAGGCTACTGAGATGTCGCTTGTGGGCCGCGGGCGTTCATAGTGCTGTCGCTCTAATGCTATTTGTAAACTGCTTGTCTGGCCATATCTATACAGAATATCATCACAAGTGATATATACAAATATATCATTTTAATTTGACTTGGAATAAATGCCTTTTAAGGCTAAAAAGAAACTGTAGGCTGTTGAGAGAGTGTTTTTATATTACTATCTAATAATATCTTTCACTCAAAATCGTTCAATACTGTTTATGCATCAGTAAGTCAAGCCAGTGACTAAAATATCAACTTCACATGGTTCTTTTAGTAGGATAAAAAAAAAAAAAAACTTACACAATTTAAATTGTGAATAAATTATGTACAGAAAGCGACCAAAGAACAATCTTTCAACACAGCGCGAGTTTATCTGGACACTTGCCAAACTCGTTATGAGTTCAATGACGCACGTTACACTGCAAAACGAAGCTCTTACTGTATTTACATGATCGTGTCTGCATTGATGTAAGCAGAGAGAGCAGAAACTGCGTTGCAATGATAATATCCTCATCCTCACGATCGACAGACTGTCCTCTGTTTATCAAGCTTTATTTCTATAGCACATTTGAGTGAACTCAAAAAAAAAAAATCAATGTTTGAGTTTGCTCAATGCTCATCACAGGAACATTTTATGTGATGGGAATCTAAATACTAAAAACATCTCACGATTCGTTAATCTCAATAGCTGTAATAGTAAAAACGAATAAGCTGTAGTAAAATTATTCGATAGAGTTCCACATGTAATAGCTATTTCATATGCAAGCATGTCAGCCAATCACAGAAGAGGCCGGTCACACACAGCAGATACACCCCTTCAAACAGAGTGTTCAAAGCAGAGGCCAAAATCAGGCTAGGAAAAATGTCTTTTATTTCCAAATTATGACAATTTTTTTTATCTAAAAAAACATACTGACATTATAAGGGCAACCAAGGAAACATTATAAAATAATAATAATAATAATAATAAAAAAACAACAACAACATTCTAGGGCACCTTTAAATATTATATAAAAATGCACACTGCATTTTACTATACTTACTGAGGTAGTGTTTGAAAATAATTTTTTTTCAACATCTAGATTATTATTTTTTTTTTCATTGCACATCAACATCCTACCACTCGCCAGTGTAATTTGTCTCTCAACACTGCACAGTGAAAGCACTCGGCCTCTTTTTAATCGACATCTTTGGTGTGGAGGGACACTGGTGCAATAATGGCGACATAATGCATGCACCATGTTCCAAGGGCTCAAGGCACCAGCCATATGCCAGCCTTTATCTCAGGAGTGAGGCAGAGAGAGTGTGATCGATAGGGCATCTTTCACTCAGGGGAAATAAGTGCCATTGGTTTCCTGATGGAGCTTCCATGCATTGAAAATCATGCTGAAGTCCACAACTTCCCAAAAACCTCACATCATACCACCCATTAAAAGAGCAGTGTTGAAACACACAGGATTCCCTTGATCACTTGTAATTGCCATCCTGACCTAATTAGTTTTAATGACAAGTCCATCTCACTGGATGCATTCACTTCTGGACCTTCTCTACATTTGCATGAAATCATGTGAAGTTGAGCTGAATTTTGAGTTTGATCCTCACATAGTTAATTTGACTAGATCTGACTTTTCAGTTATAAAGTTTCACTTATCAAAATTAAGAAAAGCTTAAAGTTCACCACCCCAAAACATGAAAATGATGTTATCATTTACTCATGCATGTCATTCTGTATCTGTTGTTAGTTAGTTCAGTCAGTCCGTCCGTTTGTCCGTCCGTACGTTCGTTCGTTCGTTTGTTCATACAATGAACCACTGAATTTTATTCTATTGATAAATAAGATTCTTTTAAACATTTTTTTTTTCTTTTTGTGTGTTCTGCAGAATAAAGTAACATGCTGTCAGAAGCAACAAGTCTTTAAATAGGTCAAAACATTAAAGTGGGATAGGTCACTGTAGTATTGAACTTGTCTATCTTGACACAACATTTGTTTTAAATGTGTGCAAACTAAGCGTTTGCCCAGAGGACAAAGGTAAGTCCCTGCAGAGCTTTCGGAAACTCAGGAGGCACAATGCCTAATTTGCATTACAAGGACACAGCTCCCCCCAGGTCAGAAAGAGTTGTGCTCCACCTCACCCACACTGTTCTGATGAATAAATAATATTTCTCCACCTCACATCTGAATGATCGAGTGTAAATTCTTCACGACTTAAATAGCCACGTAATGGAGCAACACATCTTACAGTGAGTATTTCTCTTTCAAGGGAAGAGGGTTGGGTCAGGTTGATAACAATAGTGGGAGGTTTGGGAAATCAGCAGAAGTGATCCTTAAGGTTTCCCCCGTAAGGCTTCACTAAAAGTAAGACATGTCTCTTGAGTGTAAAATAAAATGATGTGTATCAAAATGGAAATGGTGGAGGTGAGAAGTATGAGTTTGTTGAACTTTTAAGCATTGTGGGAAAAAAAGTGTTCAGACACTTTGCCTCTAAATGTGTCAGTATTTAGGTCTCATGGGATTTCATGCATTTTTTACATTGAATGCTTGAAAAATAATAAAAAGTCTCACTTACAGTTGAGTTAGTGTTTCAAGCCATTAATTTCAAAGTTAATTTATGGTTAGACATGACTGAAAGAATCTGAGTGGGTGAATATTAACTCTCAAATACACTTTGAGGATAGAATGTGAGCATAATAGGTGGGAATTATCTCAGGGACGTGGTCATGCCAATGACTTTACTCTGGTGCCTTTGTTAACTTTTCAAATCGCAGAGTACAAAAAAATGAAAGCTTAATTAATTCATAGGCAATATATTACTCACAATAAAGCACTTCAAACTTATAACAAATGGTCTACTGCCAAGAGTGTAATGATGTTTTGTGGTCATGGGCCTGAAAAAATTGTGTGGGTATATATAGGGGCAGTTTCCTGGACAGGGTTTAAATTAAGCCAGGAGTAGGCTAATGTAGAATAGATCTAGAATAGATGTTAATCTATTAATCTAGAATAGAAGATCTTCGAATTCAAAAAATGGCTTTCTGAAACAAAGTTTAAGTACAGATAACCCCTTGACTATGGAGTCCTGAACTAAAATGAACAAAATTAAAACTATTAACGTATAAAAACATGGAATGGACAAAGAAAAGCTTACAATTGGATGGAACGTTTCTAAACGCAAATACATGCTCTGTCTTTCGCGGTCGCAATAACTCAAAATGATCAAAATATATTATGATTTGATTATAAAACAGTTTATTAAATTCTCAAGAACCCTCTATATTGCTCAATAATAAGGCTATTACCAGGTGTCATCCATCGCTAACCAGGTGGCATGCATCCAAATCTAGAGTGTGTATTGCATACTGGAGTGTATGTCACTTCCTCAACACAAATGAGCACAAAGTGTGGGCCTATGATCTTTGCAAAACCCTGATAATGTAATAAAGTACAGAATGTCAAAGAGCACTGTTTATCCACTGGCGTCTCTGCATCATCCGAACCGACAGTTAGGTGTTAGGGTTCGGGTTAGTTTCAACCCGTAGTTGCACAATTAAATCTGGACAGCATCAAAATAAAGTGTTTGCAGATATTGAGCAGACAGTCGTCTAATACTCTAATGAAAGTTAGTTGACAAGAAATTGTAAATTTATGGTAGAATTTATCTAAAACAGACCATCAAAATAAGAGTATTAATGTACGTTAAATTTTTGAGCTTTTGATATTGTGCTAATTGGGACCCCAAACACTTGACATATAATAGAGGTTTTCTCAAACACCGAATGTGATTTACATAAACACACTGTTCTGTTCTGTCTGTAAAAGTACTGTGTTATATATATAAGTGTCGATTCCAGGGCAAAGTAGCAGGCATGTTTAACCAAGCTTCAGCTCGAATGCCTGAACCAGCTTGGGCTGTTGAAGCAGGTTGGATAGGAAGGTTGCAAGAAGGTGGATCTCCAGGAGTGGGAATGGACACATCTGGTATTATACTGCAGATGTATAATGGGCCAGACCCTGATGTAAATATGCTCCGTAGTTTTATCTTTAGTATGGTAAATAGTTTTTAGAGGAGATGGCTCTTGCTGCTGTGCCCTTTCTGTTGTCTGCAAGGTCGCTGTAATTATGGATCACTAGGGATTGTTATTATTCATATTTGCTGCCATGAAAAATTGCTTCAGAACCACTTTTCGACCGAATGCAACAAGCAGCACAAATGAGTAAGTGCCTATCATCCCAACCATCGTCAAACACTCCAAAAGATCCTCTGCCTATCTTCACCCAAAGAAGGTCAACATACAGTATAATAATTGTGCACTCCAAAAGGCCTGTTTTGTTAATTTGTTTAGTCTGACATCTGAAAGTTAAGGGTGCATAGGATTTTAGTTAAAGAGCACCTATAATGGATTTTTGAAAATGACTTTTCATGTAGTGTGGAATATAGCTCTAAGGGAATGAAAACATCCTGCAAAGATTTATATCTGAACGTGCACCGTATATAAAGTTATTGTCTTCAAAAGTGTCTATGAAATGAATTGTTTTTAAAACGAGTCATTAGCTGTTACGTCGTGACATAGACACAAACCATTAGCTCATTGGCCGCTCCCAACAACTGCGCACGCAGACGGGAGTGTAAACTTGAAGTCTATGATATGAAGCTATGATAGGGTCTCTTTAAAACATTTAGGCCTGTCACGATAACAAATTTTTTCTGGACGATAAATTGTCCAAGAAACTATTGCAATAAACGATAATATCTAAAATAATGAAAATGGCATAATGATGCAGGTACACACCTTTTCAAAGATCAATAAACTTTTATTTCTAAAAACTATTTGACACTGAAAATGGAAAACATTTTAAATATCCACTATAAATGAACAAAATAACCAAAAACAATAAAAGCAATGTCAAAAAAAAATAAATAAATAAAAAATGCACTTGAATAAATACCAAACAACAAGACCTTTGTTCATCTGTGGAAAACAGTTTAAGATATTTTAGATTTAGTCTGAGAGTTTTCTGCCCCTCCATTGAAAATGTATGTATGGTACAGTATACTGTCCTTGTCCAGAAAGGAAATAAAGACATCATCAAAGTAGTCCATGTGACATCAGTGGGTTAGTTACTATTAATGTAAGACGCTGCTTTCGTGTTCTCAGGTAATCAGTAACAACAGCGTCTTACGTCACCAGCGTCACTGCGAACTCGTGAACGCAGAACCGGAAGAGAATAAAACGTTTAATGAAGTAGTACTTTTTGTTATTTATAGACCAAAATGTATGTTCTAAGCTTCAAAACATTCTACATGGACTACTTTGATGATGTCTGTATTTCCTTTTTGGACAAGGACAGTATACCGTACATACATTTTCAATGGAGGGGCAGAAAACTATCCGACTAAATCTAAAATATCTGTTCCGAAGATGAACGGAAGTCTTATGGGGCATGGAATGACATGAGGGTGAGTCATTAATGACATAATTTTCATTTTCGGGTGAACCAACCCTTTAATAATTCCTAAAAAGCTGACAGTTCATCGCAATCTCACACATCTCTGTTACAGTATTATCAATGAAGCTGACTGTACAATTAATCTTTCATAATATCCACACTTTGTTTGTTATAATAAGAGGATTTGCCAGCATACAGAATTCAGCACAGTCAGTTTTGAGCGGTGAGGGGAGTCTATCTTAAATGCTTCTGATTGGCCATTGAGTTCAAGAAATGATTATTTTTTTTATTCATGCGATATATTGACTTATTGACTATTGTGACAGGCCTAAAAACAGTAAGTGATAGATTTATTGCGAGCTGCATGGACTTTACTGCTCAAATAACATTCACTGAAGTGGAGACATTGTGAGCCGTAAACTGAAGCACATTATTGTGCTGATTTTTAGAAGCCCTTGATAGGGAGTGCTTCTTTAGGTGGACAAAAGCCTCCCATCAGTGAGCAATGCTAACTGCCTGAAGGCTTCTCACTAAGACACAGCAGCATTATACTATTGAGGGGTGTGTGTGGGGGGGTTGTAAAGGAAAAGAGAAAGGAGACTGAGAACAGATTACAATTCTGCTCTGCAGCTGCGCAGAATTAATGCACTTGCGATTGGTTTCAGTTGAGTCAAAGAAGAAAGCCCTTCACCAGGGCTTTGCTCGTATTTCATGTTGTCTCCCTTTGTGGCTGACATCAGTGAAAATTAATGTATTCAGAGATGTCCTGAGTGCTTAGCAAGTGATTGATAAGATGATGTTTAAATGCTACTCAGGGAACAACTGTAATCCCAATCACGTAACTTTTATTCCATCCTTTTTCTTTGAAGGATTAAACAGACGTTATTTATTCCCGCTGCATTTCAGTTACCGGCGCGTTGGCTGGCGATAATTCTTGAATTAGAAATCCCGCTGTTTATTCCATTTGTGGTCAGACCGCTCTAAATGTGTAAGCATGAGGCTGTGTTCTGTGAGTCCTCTTGCTTCTGTTCAGAATGGAACATGGATTTGTTTACAGCCTGGTGTTAATTGCATGCACACTGTAAAAGTTTTTTTTTTGTGGTGAGTAAATCAGGGGCAGCAGCTCAATCCTGGCTTGTTTTGATACCTGTGTGTTTGGGTCATATTGATTGCTAGGTCAGCTTTTAGCGGTGGGAAGATAAATGACCGTGAGCATCGTGGCCTGCAGGTGTTTTAGTCACTGACGTGAATGATGCAGATTTTCACTGATCAATACTAAACCTGTGTTTCTGCCCTATGACCCTGTCAATAACAATTACATTTTAAAATCTGACCCACACTGGCAGATAATGGATCATAGTTCAAGATATAGAGCTCAAAAGAACGACCTACTATATGTCTGAAAACGAAAATGAATAAGTTATGCTTCCCATGCCTGTGAGGGTAACAGGGACATAAATGCGAGTTGTTTTGATGGCTCTCTAAAAATCATTCTCATGCAAACTCTCAGCTTTGAGTGCGGACAGGTGTGAGCGTGACCTCTGCTCTCATGTTTAATACACAAGAGCTCTCCTCTGCACATAAACACTTTAACAGCTTTTGTTAATCGTTTGCCAGATTCACACATCACTGTTCTCCACGTTACTGTTTCTCTTGCAAATTTATCCTAGAGCTCTGTTTAGTTTGTTACTCCAATCGTATTTGATTATAAGGAAATGCCTTCATTCATTTCCAGTATGGTAATTAATTAATATTAATAACATTTGTGTTTAGTTCTTGCCAAAAGGAAAGCCAAATATAAAATAAATGAACAGTGTAAAAATGTGCACTCATAAACAAACTAACAAAAAAAAATACTAAAGATTATTAAAAATAAATAAATAAATGAATGAATACAGAGAAATGCATTTCTCTGTAATTAAAGATTATAATTAAAGATTATAGAAATGCTGTGTATAGCAATAAATGAAAAGATTAAATAAATAAAAATCAGGCAGGGTATATTCTTTTCCAAACCAATGGTGATAAGATATTGAAGGATAGCTAATCCCTTTATGTATGGTGATCACGGTTTTCCTTTCGTGTAAAACTCTCTTAGATACTCCAGTAGTATACTCCACTTTTCTCCAGGATAACATGTACTGAATCATATGCAAATTATTCATGAATGCAGAGCATATGGAGTGTTAACTACTCCCACCTTTTCATGGCAATCGATATGTTGCCGCTGTTCGAGGCAAATCAGCTTCTTTTCTTTCCTGTTCCATGTCTGGCTTGTCTTTTAGGGAATGGTATAAAACATGAATAAGTGGGTGGGAAGTAGGGGGCTAAATCTCTCATGATATGTTGCTTGTTCTTATCGTCATATAATAGAATTGAACCTAGCTGAAGCTTTACATCTGACAGAGTGTTGTTTAGATGTCAAGTGAACGGATGCCAGAGTATATTTTTACTCTATATGCCCTTTAAGCAACAAAGTAAAGGGCATGAGTGGAAGGACACGTTCATTCCAGGGATGGAATAACAAGGCTAGATGAATGCCACTGTGTCTTCAGAACATTGCATCTCTATTCAGTAAATGTGTTGCTTTGTAGAGCCTATTCAACTTGGTTCTGAAAACCAATGGCATCATAGCAACAGGCCCATGGATGGCAGATGAGAGGAAAAGGAACAATCGATTGCAGACAAAAAGCTAGGTGCATAGACTAAGTTTGTTTTTCACAAGCAGCCTGTCAGCAGAGAGCATGATGTTAGTAGGAACCTGTTAAAAACATTCAGGTGTCTTTCTGTGAATGTCAAAGACAAGCTATTTTCTAACGCATCACACTTTGCGCTCAGCTTTGTTGGAATTGACCTGTGGGCCAATCTTCTGAATGTACGTCTTGTAGCAAATTTTTATTTGATGAGGCACAATAAAGACTCCTAAGGGAATAGTTTGCCAAAAAAAAAAAAAAAAAGTTACATAAAATTGAATTTACTCACCCTCATGTTGTTCCAAACCAACACATTCTCATCCCAAGACGTCATCTAACTGACACTTTTGCAGAGAAGAAAGAAGGTTATACAGGTTTGGACAGCCCGTTCTCATCCCAAGACGCCATCTAACTGATCCCAAGACGTCATCTAACTGACGCCATACGTCAACATCCAACGTTTTAGGGTACCCTTTAGCGTCAGTTAGATGATGCTATGCGTCATCTATCTGACGCTTTACCTTTAGCGTCAGATGACGCAGTTAGGTTTAGGTCTGGGGTAGGGTTAGGATTCGTCATCTAACTGACGTTAAAGGGTACCCTAAAACGTCGGATGTTGACGTATGGTCAAACGCACCAGTTAGATGACGTCTTGGGATGAGAATGGTCTGTCCAAACCTGTATAACCTTCTTTCTTCTCTGCACCACAAAAGCAGACATTTTGAAAATGTTTCAGTGTTTTGTTGTTGGTCATTGGACCCAATTAACTTTCATTGTATGGACACAATCATTCTTCAGAATATATTCAACAGAAGAAAGACCTCCACATGGAATTGGAGCGGCGTGATTTAAATGATGACAGAATTTCTATTTATGGGTGAAATCTCTGTGTAAACTTTTGCAGAAATCTTCGACCAAAACCAAGGACATTTCTTGAAAAGCTCTAAAATTAATATTTCTTTGTCTCTCTTTTCAAGTAAGAATAGTCCTAAATGATGTGGGCTTGTTCGGTCACATTGTATTGAGTGTACAAAGGTGCCAGTTTCACCTCAGAAAGACAAGGGTGCTATCAGAGAGCCTTTTCAGGTATTATGAGTCAAAATGGCCCCTCTAAGAGCACAACAAGCGCATAACGGTTCTCTTCAGCTGTTACCCAGCAACAGAGAGTGATAAGAGCGCACTGTCCATTTAGAACGACTGAACAGAGAATATACACTGTTATTGATAATTCATGTAACCCTTTGGCATATATGGTGAAACTGTTGCTCCCAGAGGAGTGCCGTTGTTGTAAAGCACAACGGCTCAAACGAAAGCTCTTGACACAGCCCCGGGATTTGTTGTAAGCCATTGCATATTCACAGAATCAACTCAAGGTTTTTATCCATCCTCATACAAAGTCTGGGTAACAAAGGCAGGCTCAGCCACCCTGCTTTGAAGCCTGTTTCATTTAGTGCCATTCTTCAGCCGCCGCACGCGTCGTCCATTTAAATGCACTGGTATTGTTCTCCGCAATGTCAGCTGCATTTTGATCGGGGTCATGATGTAAAATATTTTCTCAGCTGAAAGCTGCCCAATAGGTGAAACAAACAAAAAAAAAATGAGGAGACGTTTGCTGTCGTGTTGTGCAGCCTCATGCTAGGGCCTGTTTTGCATTTTAATTAGTTTCTTTTGCACTATGTGAGCTAATGCTGGTGCTGGCTTGAATTTTACAATGCATTGTGAACATGGCACATTATGACCATGCACATGTCCTCCTTAAACATTTAAGTCATATCTTTATAATTTGGTATGCTGGTGTGCGCATGATACTGTATCTCATCTTGATTTGTTTTTTTGTTTTTTTTTTCAATCTTTTTCAATATTGTGGCTTTTCATATGCTTTGATTATAATACTATGAAAACCATTAGTCAAATGATTGGTAGAGCCACAAATGATTTCGTTTTATGCCCCATTCCAGTCTTTCAGACCAGTGGGCGCCTAACTGTACCCAGAACTCTCCACAAGAGAGAAATTTCTCCCACTGAGTGTTGAGGTTGTGCCAGCATAATTAGTCCCCCATGCACTCTCCTCCAGCTTGAGTGAGACATGCAAGAGACTTTCTTTGTTGCTTATAGTGGCTGAGCATTAGCCCCGGAAAAGAATGCAACAAAGACTTATGTATTTATTTATTTATTTATTTATTAAGCAAGAGATGTTTTAAAGTAGATGACATTTGCTTGTTGGATTTAAGAGAAATTGGTCCATGTTCCTGGTACTAGAAGATGGAGCTGGTGAGTAAAAAAAAAATCATCCTTATGGATGGAAATCATTCTCCCCGTTAACTTGGCAAATCTCCAGTCTAGTTAGTCTTACACTGTCCTATAAAAGTTAATGATTGTCATGCTGTGCGCTTTCTACATTTGTTTCTGCATAGTTGGTGCAACAAAAGCAAGTTCTACAAAATTTGACTTTGATTACTCTTTTTATTTTAATTAATTTACATTTATTGGATAAAAAAAATCAGAGTTTGAAACAGAAAAACCCAGTCGCCAGGCTTTTCTTTAATTTATTTCACTGACATTGACCTAAATTGGAAAATTGGTAAATTAGCGGTCTACAATACAATGAACTACAATAAATGAATACCTAATCTAAAATAAATTGCCTTTACAAGGTAAGATGTTTAAAATGTTTCATTATGAAGTTTAACACAAAACTCTTCTCCATATTTAAGTAAAAATATGACCGCAGTTACCATCATCATGAACATAATTCCTTCCATAATATCCATCCTTAACATGGCGTACATTGTTAATGTTACGTGTGAAAAGACTATATAGTGGCCGAGGGAGTCTTCCTGTGAAATGAGATATGATGTGACCCTTGGCATGTCTGGATGAGAATGGATTTGAGTATATGATATTGGATGGCAGCTCTCAGGTGCTTAGATATAGTCTGTCAGCATTGATGAATGAGACAGTATAGTCCTCATGGAAAAGCCTGAAACTCTAGACCAGATTAGCAGATTACCAGCAGTCTGTTTCAGGTCTGTTGTCCCACCTGCTGCTCAAACACTCACTGATATCTGGTGGTTTTGCACCATAAACATCCAGACTGTGTTTTGGTTTTCGCTATTATGACCACATTGGTGTGATACTTGCAGTGCTTGCAGATGGCCAAATAGCATCTATGATGCTCAAAAATAATTCTAAAATGTATTATTTTGACAATAAATGTAACAAGCACTTTATTGTTTTGGTTCTAAGAACTACCACTCCAAGTAAAACCCTCAAAGACTCTTTAGTCTCTTGAAAATATACAACACCTAGTGGGGTGTGTTTCCCGTACAACGACGTAGTTCGCTGCTTCACTACCATAGTACGATGCATTGTTGGAGAAATCAACTAGCTAGTCGCGACTGTTTCCTGAAACTCACTGTCGCAAAGTATCGTTCAACCACGTTGGTTTCACACGTGGTGGAATAATAACTACTTTTAATGAAACTGTTTGCTAGATTTTATTTAACGCTATTTTTTTTTCCAATTAACGCTAGATTTTCTTAATATAATTTACAAACATGTCATCCGAGGACTATTTCTAAATGTTCTCAGTTATTTTGTTTTATTACCAGACTCAATATTTGGCTCGTTCTTACATAGTAGAGCACGTTCGCACATACGCACTATTCAGACACGTTACTTCAAATCTTTTGAAAAACTAAAAGACGTAAATTCCATTTGTATGTATTCTAAATAAAAGGCACCGGTTGTACTGAATGTCAGCTTGCTTATTTTGCTCAAGATAAGGATTTATTACCTCCAAATGTCATGCAATATAGAAACGATGCCTCTAACCATAGCTCGAGAGCTGTCGTTCAAACCACACAACTTTGCGATGCTGTTTGCAAATGTTCATTGGAACGATGGTTTCGGGAAAGACCGACTAGTTGAACTACGCTGATAACGACGGAACTTGCGACCTTAGGTGGCTAGTAATGCTTTCGGGAAATGCACCCCTGGACAATTGATGGGACACAGAGGTTTTGAAAAAGTACCACTTTTATGTCCACCTATCTATTTAGTTTGTTATTAGATATCTTAAGTGACTCATACACAGTTAAAATCTCACTCCTTCTCAAATGAAGGATCAATGTGTTTCTGGAAAGCTGTGAATCTGGTTAATAAAATAGCCGGAAATCAAAGTTAGTCCAATAGTGACTCACTGACTCATGTATGTGATCATAATAATAATAATAATGATAATAATTCCCAGATTGCATAGCCACAATGAATGTCCAGATGGCCACCGAAACACATTCAGCATATTCTGACCAGCATACCTATATTTCCCTTTTGCTGTGTGTTGTATAATTTCCAGTCTTTCTTTTCTGTCACTGTTTTTTTTTTCTTTCTCATCTTTACAAATACAACTGTGACTACTCGATCTTGTAATCCCATATTCAGTAATGACTTTACATAGCCAAGTGACTTTGCATATATGAATAATATAGTGGCTAGAAATGTGTGTGATCTTCAGTCTTTACAACCCGATCTCACGGGAATTCGTACGAATTTTACGAGGTGGCTAATTCGTAACAATTCGTATGACCTCACTCGTACGAATTAGTACGATTTTGCCAAATCGTACATATTTTACGAATTAGCCAATTCGTATGAATTCGTACGAATGACCTACCCCTGACCCCGCCCCTAAACATAACCGTCACGTGGGTTTAGACAAATCGTACAAATTCGTACGAGTGAGATCGTATGAATTAGTACGAATTAGCCACTTTTGAATCACTCGTACGAATTCGTACGAATTGGTCGTGAGATAGGGTAGGTCTTTAATATACATTTAAGGGCCCCAAAGACAGTGCAGGAAATAAACTATTCAATCCTATTACTTGGTTTCCCCTTCATTGAAGAAAAAAAAAAAAAGAAATTGATTATCTTGACAGGTGGGGATGGATTTCACATCTAACATTAAAAAAAAATAGATTAGGCATATTTCCCTCTCAAATTACATTCACATATTTCAAATATGTATGAGGAACATTATGCCTCATGAGATATTTTTTTTCATGCTGACCTCATTGCCTTTGCTCACACCCAATCTCATTTAGGCTGAAAAGTGAAATTGAGTTGTTGGATGAATCAGCCTCATTGTGGGACACAATGGCCGATTTTGGGCAACATCAAAATGCCAAATCAATCCACAAAGCATTTTGGAGGCTTTGTCTTGAATCATAATGACACAGTGCATACCAAACAAGCAGACACATGAAAAGCTTCAGACACACCAGTATAGATTAATATTAATAGTTACTACTTTAAATGATTTTAATAAGCTGTTTTTTTGCAGGCTGAGAGTATTATTTCTGACATAGAGAATTATGCGTCATCAGCTTACACGTTAAGTCCGAGCTGTTGGTTAGAGGTCAGTCTGTAGACTTAACATCTTTGAGCAAAAGTGGACTCATGTAAAGATAGATCTTTGGATAGAGCCCCCAGAGACCCGGAAACCTCTTAGCTGGATGCTCCTGACAGCACAGTCCTCTCCTGTAACCTTGTTCTCTCATCTGCACTCAAGCGAGCCTCCATGGCAGAAGATTTTTAATGACTCATGCCACTTCAGAGGCCGCACTGCCCGCTATAGGGTGGAGATCAAAAGGCCAGGGTTTACCTGTTTCTCCCCTTCTCTCCTTTGTTGTGGGATGAAAATTTCAACAGATATCAGAAGCAGATCAAAGCATCTCTGTCTGCTCATTTACTTTGGGTGAATTTTGAGCGTATGCGAGAGAGCAGCATTATAAACGGTGCTCAAAGGCAACGGCTCGGAAGTGAAATCCCTGTGCTCCTGAAACAAAATCAAAACTGTGTGCAATGCCAGATTGTTTTTGAATCATGAACGGCATTTTTCATCAGTGTGCCCCTATTAATACCTATAGTACAGAGTATTGACTATCATTTTTTTTTTTTTTTTTTACAATCTTATGCTCGCCATTTATTATAATATTTATTATTTATTAAGGCTGGTTTTATTTGATAAAAAATACAGTAATATTATGGAAAATTATTAAAATTCAAATCTTATAATGTAATAATTTATTCCTGCAATGCTGAATTTTCAGCAGCCAGTCTTCAGCGTCACATGATCCTTCAGAAATCATTCTAATATGCTGGTTTGGTGATCAAGAAGCATTTTCTATAATTATCAATGTTGAAAACTGTTTTTATTTTGTTTTGTTTTCCACAAAAATATTTTTGTGGAAACCATGTTGCAAATTTTGATGAGTAGGAAGTTGAAAAGAACAGCATTTATTTGAAATTGACTTTTTTAATATTTGATTTTCTTTATTGTCACTTTTGATCAATTCAATTGGTCCATGCTGTATATATTGTTAATTTCTTTTTTTGAAAAAGTGAGGCCAAACCTTTTAACGGTAGTGTGCATCAAGCTTATGTGTGTATCTAAGTAGATGATCAGTTACATACGGAAGCGTATTGCATTCACTTGAAGAAAAAAAAAAATCTACTCTGTTTTTTTTCTGAATTACCAAGTTAATTTTCTAAGAATTACGAGAAAAGTTTTCATGGAAAAAAGTTGTTGCTCTGTTTTTTTCTGAATTAATGACTTGGTTATCTCAAAAACTCATTCATTCATAGACAAAAATAAAAAAACTAAAAAATCCAAAAAACTATATTTCATAATTCGGAGATCATTAATTCTTTAATTCATAAAAAAACAGCAAATACTTATTTTTTTCATGAAAAATTATCTCGTAATTCTGAGATAATTAATTCGTTAATTCAGAAAAACAGTGTAGATTTTGTTTCCTCAAGTGAATGCAATACGCTTCTGTAGTTACATGCATTATCATTTGCAAGATTTTAAGTTTAAAACCATTTCAAATCTTTGAAGTTTGACATTTCTTATGTCCACCTATCTTCTGGGGGTTGCGGGTTATTGGAAGCGAGAATAGAAATTGGAAGTGAGAATAAAAACACCCCAAGTTTATCTAAGTTTGAACAATAACAGCATGCTCATTTTTTTTTTTTTTTTCAAACCAATACAATTATGTTTTAAACAAAACATAACAAAACCGAATGATATTTATTTCTTACTATATATACGCAATTTTATTATTGGCAGTTCTTTGGTTGCAATTGTATTAATGCTCCTATTGGTCCTTACATATATCCTTACATTTAATAGCTAAATTGTTACAAAAGCAATTGCAATTTCGTTGAGCTTTTTTAGGCACGTGTAGCTATAATTATTTAATTACCATTATGTATTAATGTTCTTGTTGTAGGATCTGAGATATTGGGTAACTACTATCATTACTTTTGAGTTTCATGTTCAGGTTGAATATTGTATTGTTTGTCTCTTCAGGCAATATTATCTAGTCTGTTGTTTAAAGTCTCTACAGGCCACAAAGCAGCATGAACAAACTGTTAATATTTTCATATAACAGATTTGAGCTGATCTGCAGCACAGTCTTTTTTTATTATTTAGCCTTAAGCCATATTTTTTTAGGAGGTGAAAATGTAGTGTTCCATCTCTCTTGTGACATCGGTAGCTCCTAATCAGATGACACACACACACACACACACACACACACACACACACACACACATCAGTTCTCTAGTGTTGAAACAAATCCCCTAAAAGTGGCAAGGAAACTCATTAGCACTGGGCTGCTGTAATTGATAAGTTTGCATCAGAAAGATAGCTGGACTTCATTATCTTTTTAGACTAGAGAGATACTTCCTTTTTTTTTTCCTTTCAGGTATATCTTTCTCCCGTTTCTCTGAAAGCTTTATCATGGGCCTCTTGTTAAAAAAAAAAAAAAAAAAAACTGCTTTAAATAGTAGCACTTTTATGTATACTTTTTTCTGTTTGTTTGTTGTGTTTTTTTTCTCTCTGAATGTGCCTCTTCAGTTTGAATGCACATGGTGATTCTGACTGCAAATTTTTAATCACATGGATGTGTACAAAATATAGATATTCTTGAAGTGCTATCAAGGACTATTATAATAAGACTAACATAGTTAGAGCTAATGAAATAATGTACCAACATTTTTAAATGCCAAAAAAATATCATTTTGCACCCGCATAAAATATTCTTAAATGTTAGAAGTATGAGCTTTTGACATTATAATAATTTTCTTCTCTTTCATGTACTGTAATTATTTATACTTTTATCTTCTTCTTTGTTTGCACATTTTTTTGGTGGAATAATTTTTCTTTTAGGGTCAGGTTCCTAGAAATTAAAATGCAAAGGCGCTGTGAAGTTTATATTGTGAGATAATATGTTACTATTAAAAATATTTAATTTTATTTTCAGTGAAAGTCAAAGCACTTTTCTTGTTTTCATGATGAAATGAATTACACCTGTTTCCATAGTGACAGTGACTAAAGAAAACATCAAAAATGCCAATGTAACATGCTCGCGACTGTATTTTGCTTCTGTGTGAAAGTAGAATATGGAGCGGGTATAGATTTGTATTTGTCACAATTGAAGCATGACATGATTCCAGCTCAACTTTAACAGCGTTTTATTAAGTTGGAAGGCATCCACAGAATGACTTTTCAAGGTTGCAACCAATTTCTTTCCGTCAGTATTCTAATGACCTGGGGGTACTTCCTCTTACGTCTGTGTTACAGTCACTGAGATCCCAGCCAACTGCTCATCAATTTGTCTTATCTCTCCCTTCCTGCTTCCTTTCCTTGCCAGTTCTCAGTAGGTGGAATAAATTACTACCAGTCAACATAAACTATAAAATGGCAACAACATACTCTTTCCCTTCGTGCTACTGAATGATAACAGAGGAGGTGACTGAGATAGAGATCAAAGCTGAACATTTTCACTGAAAGTTCTCTATCGCTCTTCTTCGAACTGGCGTTGACAGCTTGTAATTCCTTGCAGATAATTGCTAGTATGACCTACCTGATGTTATTCTTCACAGGAAAAAGAATGACACTTGGTCCTGATGTTTCAACTGAATGACAGCTAAATTAGAAGTAACCAAGTTCAGAAGTTCAGGTATAGCCATGTGTTACCAGGGGAAATCTGGAAAAGTAATTAGAAGCTTATAACACAATGAATCTATTACTCAGAATAGAGGCAACATTTTGAAAATATAGCTATATATATATATAAAAGATGGTAAGTTCACTCATCCTTAAACCAGTGAAAATTATGGATGAATTGCATGAAAAATAAACAAATGCATTATGACCTAAAAAGAGGGGAAAACACAAAAACAACTAATGTAGCATTTTATTGTCTCATCTGTGAGAATGAGCAGTAATTAGTCTGTACTTGGTGCACTTGTGTGCCTACTTAACAATATTTTGGTGCCAAATTTGACCAAAACCTGACACAATCTCCAAAATCCTCCCTTTAGGGATGTCCTCATTTGTAAATATGGTATAAAAATAAATGTTTTATAATGTAAAAATGTCCTTGATGGCTATGTGGGTGCGTGTGTGCATGTGTATCTGTTTCAAGATGGCCCTGTTTTCTGGACGCTTTAAACAGCTTATCTACTGTGCTTTTAAGATGGATTACAGTTGTGTGTTAGGGCTGATTTCCTTCTCCTGTGTGACTCCAGCGTTCCAGCCTAGCTGTGAAATAGAGATACACGAGAGTGTCCGCAGAAGCCTTTCTTACTGCGCTCAATGCAGATGAGGTGCTTTAACAAACAGAAGGGCTGGTAATTTGGAGAGAAAATAAATGCAAGGACAGGCTGTGTGTATAAATGAGATCTCTCACTTCAGTCTCCAGATACTGCTCTTGCCGTCAGCGCTATAAACACTGATGGTGTCACTGAAGCAAGGCAGTCATTAAAATGTTCAAAATAAGGGTGAGGGTTAAGTGGATGCCTATGTTATCTCAGTCATTGAATTTTAATTCTCAGCGCAAAATTACAGACCAGCCAATTAAACGTGCAATGAGGACAAATATTA
This sequence comes from Pimephales promelas, assembly GCF_016745375.1. The sequence continues at coordinate 618,419 of NW_024121299.1, read as the reverse complement.
TAAAGGCTTGAGCTTCGGGGTGCTAATTTGAATAACTGCTGGCCATTGAGATCATCTCTTCCTTCCTTCCTTTCTTTCTTTTTTTCCCTTTCTTTCTTTCTTTCTTTCTTTCTTTCTTGACACATTAGCGGGAGAAAATGCTGTTTTTAAAAGTCATATTACTGCATTTGTGCAATGCGCGTGTGGCCCTGGTAAACCTTACGTTATGGGTATAAAATGTCATGAAAAAAATGCAAATATTCAAAAACAGCTCATAAATCAAAGTAAATTATTTCTTTTATTTTTATTTTTTGAAACATTTAAAATTGCATTTATTTTGTGAGGGTTGTGTTTAGGGGTTAGGTTAGGAGATAGACTGTTTGTAAAGTATAAAAATATTTTTTTAATGGAATGTCCCCATAAAACCCAGTGTGTGTGTGTGTGTGTGTGTGTGTCGAGGTCCCCGTTTTCTGTGCGTGGCCAGGTAAACCCTACATTATGGGGGCACAATGTCCAGAGATGTCCGCAATCCTTGTCCTTTTTTTGACATTTTTTTTCGTCCCCATGAGGAAAATAACTTAAATAACCAGCCCATTCTCACCCCCAAGGCGTCACTTAACTGACGCCTTGGGAAGCATTTGGACATGCTTCAATATCTGACGCTTTAGGCGCCCTTTAGCGTCAGTTAGATGACGCCCTAGGATCGCGTGTACCCTACCCCCCACCCCACACCTAAACCTAACCGCGTCCTCTAACTGACGCTTTCCTTTAGCGTCAGTTAGATGACGCCGTAGGATCGCGTCATACACAGTAAAATCTCCAGTGTTGAAATCCTGGTGTTAAGGACTTTTAGAGTAAAGTGTTAATTTTCTGGTGTTGAATTTCAAGGGATTAACACTGCTAGTGTAAACCACACTCTCTGGCTGGTGAAAATATGTGGAGTTATACACCAGAGATGCTTTGAGAACACCGAGAGTGTTACTAGTCACATCCGGGACATTTACGCGCTGGGCGGGACGAAACGAGTTGAAACTTTCTTCACAGGCGCCATTTTCTTTGACTCGAGTCGCAAGACATGCGAGGAGGAAACACGCATTTATTATGCGTTAAATCGCATTTATATATTCATTTTATAACACCATATTGTTTTATAACAATATGTATGTGCTGTGGACGAGCAAACCGCTCTCAGAAGGGGTATTTTCTATGACGCGCGATGCGGAGCAGACCAGGATGGGTTTGCTTTTTAACAGGGAAACAACGAAAGTAAGTGTTTTCTAATTCACATAGCCAATATATTTTATAACACATTGATTCAAAGCGATATTTAAATGTTCTGCGCGATTAAACGGTCAAAATTCTTTTCAAAGACGACATCATCTTTGAAACACGGAGCTGACGAGGAGGAGGCTTGTAGCTAACGTTAACAGGGAAACACCTAAAGTAAGTGTTTTTAACATAATTTACCACATGAATTTCATGGCATTATATTGTTTTGTAACGATATTTATGTGATGTGCGCGCCTAAACCTCTCACAGTCTAGGTCCTGCATCTTCTTTGACTCGTGACCTGCTCGTGACGCATTTCAAAAAGCAGTGCAGAGTGCAGACACGGAGTTTGCTTTTAACAATAAAAACACCGATTAAGTAAGTGTTTAACTCATTTACTATACGTGTTTTATAATATTATATTGTTTATGACGATATGTGTGATGTGCAAATATCATAAAGGATTTATCCTAAAACTATCTTTTACTCTCGTCTGCCAGCAGACCTAACGTTAACGTATAAAACAGAAGAACAACTCCACAAACTGCGGACCAACAATGCACGTGGAATTTGCACTTTATTTCCTTATTTGGAGGACCAATCTTTTTAGAATGGGTAAGCAAATTGCAATTATTTCAAATTAAATATTGATGCAAAATGTATTTATCAGATTAACTTTTGGTTGATATTTGGAGATGCTTTAATGTTTAAATGTATTGATTTTTACAATTTGTGTTTGCTAGGAGCATTTCTATGATGCACTATGATTTCTATGAAGTGACTAAGGGTACCAGGCTTGGTGTTTAAAGACTGTACAGACTAGAACCTGGTGATGGAAAGAGAACAGATAAGTAAACATATGAGAGAATCATGGGCACAAACAAAAAATAATCATAGCTTGGTTGTTATTTGGTATAGCTAGATTTTCTTTGTTTCATAACACTCATTTTGAATTTGTCCAGTCAAATTCATTTACAAAAGTAAATCTAGTATATATATATATATATATATATATATATATATATATATATATATATATATATATATATACTTAAAATAAGATTTCGAACCAATGGTTTTCATGATTTGACAAGGAGATGTTTTCTTGCTGTTTAATTTTAGACTCAACTGATTGGAAAATCTCTGCCCATCACCTGCCCCCAACATACAAAGCCACAAGACGGGAACACCGATCCTTCCGGAATCCGACGGCTGACAATTTAGTGAGATTTCTTAAGGTGCGTGTCTTTATTTTTTCTTAAAGTGTTAGTTCACCCACAAATGGAAATTCTGTTATTAATTACTCACCCTCATGTCTTTCCAAACAAGTGAGACTTTTTCATGTTCACAACACAAACAAACATATTTTTAATGAAATCGGAGAGCTTCCTGTCCCTCCATTGACAATCTACACAACTACCACTTTCAAGCCCCAGACAAAAGTACATCATTAAAGTACTCCAATGCAACTCCAGTGGTTTAACATAAATGTTTATTAAACTATGCAAGTGCTGTGTTTACAGCAAAAACAAATTTACAGCTTAATTTATTAAATATTTATTTCCAACATGCGTTCATGACAAAGTTACAACTCGTGCTTGTTGTTGATGTGCATGTATGTGCATTGAAGATTAATATTTTGTAAATAAAGTTGAGTTAAAATTGTCAAAAAGGTTGAGGTTAAACCACTAGAGTCACATGGATTACTTTTGATTTCCTTTATACCTTTCCGTGGTTTTTGAAGTGGTCGTTGAATAGGCTTTAGATGAATGGACAGAATTCTCTTAGATTTCATTAAAAATATCTTTATTAAAGGGACTGTTCACCCAAAAATGTCAATTCTGTCAGTAATTACTTACCCTCATGTTGTTCCAACCTCGCAAGACTCATTCATCTTCGGAACACAAATTAAGATATTTTTGATTAAATCTGTGAGCTGGATCACTCCTCCATAGGCTTCTAAGGGATCAAAACTTGCTGGCCCAGAAAGTCATTAAAGATATTGTTGATTACAGAAGCGCAATCCTAAATCCAATCCAAACGAGAATGCTTTGTGTGCGCAAAAAAACAAACAGAAATTACGACTTTATTCAACTATGCATTTCCTTCTCTGTGGGCCTCGAGATGGGCTTCTCGTAGTGTAACAGCGCAGCGCCTCGGTGTTGTACGTCACACACAGGCTCACTATTGGCTGACGCTGGTCGTGTGTGTGTGTGTGACGTACAACACAGTAGCGCTGCACTGTTACACTGTTAACTTGCTCAGGCCCACACAGAAGAAAATGAATAGTTGATTGTAATATTTTTAATTTTTTAGTTTGTTTTTTGCGCACAAAAAGTATTCTCGTCACTTGATAAACCTGAGCCACTGTAGTCACTCTGACTATTTTAACAATGTCTTTAATAACTTTTATTGGCTGCCAAGTTTCAATCCCTTAAAAGGCTTTGCAGGAGTGATCCAGCTCTCAGATTTAATCAACAATATCATTCATTTGTCTCCCGAAGATGAAGGAAAGTCTTACCGAGTTGGAACAACACGAGGGTTGAGTAATTAGTGCTAGAATTTTCATTTTTGGGTGAACTATCCCTTTAAGTGTTCCTAAGATGAGCAAAACTCTTACTGGTTTGGAACAACAAGGGTGAATAATTAATGACAGAATTAAATTTTTTGGATGAATTAAATCTTCAATTTACTTGGAAATCAATAAATGCAAGTCTTAATCTAACCAAAATGGTTTCTTGTTTGAGTCGATGATTGAACTTTTTTCACCATAAACCTGCTGTATTTATGAAACACAAATGGTATTAATTGTAATTGATCTGGTTTTGTGTTGTCTAGGTACCCAGTCCTACAGGATTTTTCGAGAAAGTTGGATCTACACAGCTTTTGCTGCTCTGTGAAACAACTATGCACTGAACTTTACTGTTAGTGACTGGAGACACACAACTGATCCACTCATATCCTGCTACTGTTCTTCATCTGCTGAATGTTTTTGACTCAAGCACTGCTGTACTGTTGCAAAGTCAAAGGTACTGAATCAACTTCACTGACACAGGACTCACATTCACTGATATGTTCAGGACACCATTTGATCACAATATATAATTCTGATTACAGTGCATTCATCGTTTATTTTAAAAGTTAACCTATGATGTAAACGTGTTTGTTCGGTAATAAAAAAAATAGTTTGCTTGAAACAACTGTTTACATTTGCCTTTATTTTCAACTTTACAATGAACTGAATTCTACTATGATCCCATACTTTCTGGATTGTTTTGAAATAAAGTTTTGAAAGAGTAATAAAGAGTTATGTGTTTTTCAAAGTGAAATTATTCTTTTCAGATTTAAAGAACTGAAGAAAATAAACTGACAAATCATTTAAGTACAGTAGGTAATGCATAACCCTAATAAGAAAAACTGGTAACTTCTTTGGTGTTTTTATTTGTAAAAATGTGTTCTATTAACACCAGGATGGTGTAATTTGACTACTATAAGGTTGAAAAAGTAAACACTGGCAGTGTTGTTGTTATCTGCATTGGTGTTAAAATTCCACTCTCTTAGTGTTCGAATTGTAACACTGTGTCGGTGTTGAGAGAGGCAACACTTTTGAAAGTGTTGAAGTAACACTTTGTGGGTGGTTCCCAAATATACACTTTTAAAGTGTTGAAATTAACTCTATTGGTGTTGATTTCCGGATTTCAAATTTACTGTGTATAAGTGACGCTAAAAGGCGCCTAAAACGTCAAATATTGAAGCATGGTCAAAGGTGACGCCTTGGGGTGAGAATGCGTTGAAATAACATGTATAAAATGAGTAATGTTTTTTTTGGGTTTTTTTTTTTTTGAAAATTTAAAAATTTAGAAAGTTTTCTGTGATGGGTAGGTTTAGGGAAATTGGGACAGAATATGTGTACAGTATAACAATGATTATGTCTACTGAAAGTCCCCATAAAACATGAAAACACATGTTTTGTAACTCATAACTATTGTTTATAGCAAAGTTGTCTCTGTGGCTATGTAGTCATTTGTGAATTGCAATGGTAAACATTTTCTAGGTCTGTGTTTTCAATCAATTGCACACTGCTTTCAACTTCAGCCTGCTGTCATTTAGAAGAGAACCCATGAGACAGCCGATGGCAGTAGTGAGGTATTGTCAACAGAAATACAATATAACAAAATAAGACACATTCTGTTGTAGGTACATACACAGTCTGTCAGACATGGAATACTTTCCGTGTGTATAGCCTATATCATATAATTTACTGATTTGGTGCTCAATGTTGAAAACAGATTAATAAAGCGTTCAACATTCAAACATTGATGTAAGTTTGAGTAACACTAAAAATGATAATAATAATAGCATTGAATAAATTTCAGCATGATGAGAGTAAAGGCATTTACAATGGTACAAAAGATTTCAATTGCAAATAAATACTGTTCATTGCTATTTCTATGTATCAAAGAATTCTGATAAAAACGTATCACTCTTTCTACAAAAACATTAAACTGTTTTAAACATTGATAATAATAGTTATAAGTAATATTTGAGAACTAATTGTTCATAACTGAGCACCAAATGAGCATTACAATGATTTCTGAAGGATCAAGTGTAAATGAAGACTGGGCTGAAGATTGAGCTTTATCATCCCAGGAATAATATAGTGGCTAGCATTGGTTGATTCCCGGGACATTCTTTTAGCCCGCAGGAGGTTAGACTTAGGCCTAGCCCATGACTAAAATGCACGTTTGAGCAGATTTAACTGACAGCAACTTGCACTGACATATCTTAAAATGTGTCACTGTTTTTTTTTTTTTTTTTTCTGAAAATGTACATCAGTAAATTTTAGGAACATTTATAAAAGGTATTTAAATGTCCTAATTGATCTAAGGCCTAATCCTGGCTTGGTCTATGCACCGTCTATGAAACCATTCTGTCTCATGTTACTTCAGTGTAAATACTTTACTCCTAGACAACAGTCATCATTCCATCCTGCGCTGTTTGCACTATAACACAGCTCAGCAACAGTGTGACAGTATCATGGGAAATATCACTTTGCCAGCCATTAGTGAAAATGGAGAAATACAGGAAAGCAGCCAAGGCGCAAGGAGCATGTGTCATTACTCAAAGTTTTAAATCATTCCACTAACTAACTGCATATTCAAATACTGTCATAATAAAGACAGTACTAGGGAACAGAATAAACATTTATTGGAAAATCTATCACCATAAGAGGCTTTAAAAAAAAAAAAAAACATTTATTGGTAACACTTCAGAATATGGTTCCTTCGTTAGTGAATAACTACACAAGAACTAATGAGTAACACAATGTTAACAATCTAGTAACTATTATTAACTAACAAGAAACTCTGATTAACGAACTAGTAAGTAATAGCGCACAGATGAAAGTGGTAGTTAACTAATCAATAACTACTATTTTTTTAATGCTTCCTAGAGAACTACTGAAAAAGTTGATTAACAATCTAGTAACTACCATTACCTAAAAAAAAAAAAAAAATTCTGATTATGAATTAGTAAGTAATAGTGCACAGATGAAAGTGTTACTAGATACTTCTGTGGGAATTACTAAATATTTGGATCTGTATCATAAGGTGAAGATCATTGGAACTAACTAGTAATGACTCAAGTGTTACTACATGATCTAGTCAACCAAACACTAAAGTCATTTCAAGGTTTTGAGATTTTTGGTGAACTTTTTGAGTATAATTTTAGAAATTTTTTTTAGTAACACTTGAGTCATTACTAGCCAGGAAGGAATACCAAGGCGCTTAAAGAGAGGTAACAAAAAATGATAGAATGAAGGATAAACTACAACTATATTCATTAAGAAAGCATAATTGTATTGTCTAAGATTATGATTTTTTTTTCACATCGTGTGAAAGACCTTATACAGTAACTTTGACCCAATGCAAACTGAGATATTCAAAAACAAAGTGAAAGAGAGAGAGCGAGAGAAAAAGAGTAGGATGTTTAAAGGGAGTATTTCATCACATCAAAGCTGAAAAAAGGAAAACACAACAACAGAGGATTAAGTGCCATCGTGACTGAAATAGAGATAGAGTGCTCTCTATCGGCATGCAGATTGGTTACCAATGGAGCTCTTTACACTTTAATCTTGGTTTCTCTTTTTAAAGTGACTGCCCATCTGCCAAAGGCTAGTGCTTTCAATTGTAGAATTAACTAATGACCCTTTTTTGTGTGTTTCTATGAGCTTAAGATCTCTACTTTTGACGAGCGCTGGCACCTGGGGCTTTGATAAACAGATCCTCTAGTTGATCCTGTGCATGTGGGAGTCAAACGTTTCAAGGTTGAAATCATTGGCCTCATTTTTCCCAACATTAAACGACACAGGCTGTTGACGTACTGTGTAGCTTTCTAAATTCTTGCCATTTTCAGAGCTCAGAAAGAAAAGAAAAATCCTTATTAAAAAGCAACATGGAAAGTTCATTGGAAGGGCATACATCCCATGCTAAACATGGAACAATTCCATACCAGAAACAGAACAGCAATTTTATGATGAGGCACAGAGCATCGGAGCATACAGCACTTGACCAGAGTGCAGCCATTGCCCTCATCACGTCCCTAAAACAAAACAGAAAAATGTTAAACGGCCATTCACTCTCCCTTGACTTCAGGCTAGAGCCAATATACACATGATAGAACAAGCTGCACCGTGGTTAATATCCCAAATTCTAGTAATGCATGGAGCCAGAAATCTGAGGCATTACATGTCAACACTGTTACTCCAATGCAAGCAGCAGCAGTGGCGCATCAATGTCGTCACAGTCCCCGAAAGTGACATACACCTACAACCCCGTACTTATATACCAGCCCATTCTCACTCCCAAGGCGTCACCTAACTGACGCCTTGGGAAGCATTTGGACATGCTTCAATATCTGACGCTTTAGGCGCCCTTTAGCGTCAGTTAGGTGACGCCCTAGGATCGCATGTACCCTACCCCCACCCCACACCTAAACCTAACCGCGTCCTCTGACTGACGCTTTCCTTTAGCGTCAGTTAGATGACGCCGTAGGATCGCGTCATGTAAGTGACGCTAAAGGGCGCCTAAAACGTCAAATATTGAAGCATGGTCAAAGGTGACGCCTTGGGGTGAGAATGCGTTGTATATACACCCATGGTTATAGTCCACTGGTCAAACCTTACATCATGAAAAATAGGAGGGATAATAGCCCATACTTCCACACACTGATTATAAAATCCCCTATTCTGAATACAATAGATTCTTCACTCAAGTATTTATCTCTCCCACTCAGCACGCAACATGCTTCTGCCATATGGTATCACACTCAAATAAATTCCTGCCACCAGATCCCCCTGCAATTTTTAGGGATTTTGGGTTGGAGGTGTTTTGCTAACACATTAACACATTTAGAATATAGAAATAGATTTTGACTCCTACAACATTATTACATGTTAATCTTGCTAGTTATGCTCATCTTTATCTTTTTTTTTTTTTCTATTTAGTTATAGTCTTTTTTGTAGTTAAAACCGAGTTAAACCGTGTAATTAATCTTTGGTGTCAGTTTTGAGATTTCAAACAAATTGTTTTGCAAACCCTGTGTTAACATTCGTATTTGCTTATTTATGAGGTTATATTAATTGGAGAAAAACAGCATGCTATGTGTTATACATATGAAGAGTTCAGATGCAAAAGCCTCTAAATGCCATTTGAAATTTTCTTCTAAAATGACCATTTTTATCAAGCTTGTATATTTATGTTCAGTAATTTCACTTAAATGACAATTAATAGGTAATCTTCATTGCCATTTAAGTGAAATTACTGAACTTAAATATACAAGCTTGATAAAAATGATCATTTTAGAAGAAAATTTCAAATGGCACTTAAGAGGCTTTTGCATCTGAACTCTTCATATATACATGAAAAGTTCAGATGCAAAAGCCTCTAAATGCCATTTGAAATGTTCTTCTTTAATGATGATTTTTATCAAACTTGTACATTTTAGTTCAGTAATTTCACTTAAATAACAATTAATAGGTAATTATCATTGCCATTGTGCTATACAAGCTTGATAAAAAAAAAGATCATTCTAGAAGAAAATTTCAAATGGCACTTAGAGGCTTTTGCATCTGAACTCTTCATATATATATATATATATATATATATATATATATATATATATTTGGCATCTCCTCATAAACGTGCTCTTTATAGTTAGATATAAAGGAAAAGTGTGATGTTTGTGGACAATAAACTCTATATGAAACTGATTTATCCAACGATTTCAACACCTCTGTGTGGAGATCAGGGAAAAATGGAAGGGCCCGGCGTTGAGATTGTGAACGAGCGGGCAGGACGTTCCTCGGAACTGGATAGCTGCAGTGTCAGTCCTTCAATCAGGCCAGAAGTAGCCACAGTGTGTGCTTCCAAAGCCTGAGAGAAGGCACTGGATCTGTCAGGTGAAGGCAGAGATAAGTCTGGTCCCGCTTACTCACCATAATACTATATATAGTGACAATACAACACCAAATAGACAAGAGACAGTTTTACACAGAGCACATGTGAAGACACAGAAGCTAGAGTTGCTTTGTTTGGGCAGGCGTTTATAGTTTCCTGGTTCATGACGTCACCTGCCTCTGATGTGCTGCCACACCATTGGATTGATTTTACATGTGCTTCAAGACATCATCACGCAAAGTACTCCCTTAATGTCAATCGATGCAGCACGAGTTCCCTTAAAAGGGAATCATACATTTTTAATGAGGCAAACACTGAGGCAATTTCATTGGTTGTGTGTTGCTAAACAACTATCATTTTATACTCACATTTTAATGATACACATTTATTTATTTATTTATTTATTTCATATTGGCACTAAAATTAGATGGCAAAAGATGGTACACAAATGTGAAACCTATCTCTGGATTAAAATGGGCCTGTGCTTAACTGGGGGGCATGACTTGTGTTTGTTATGAGGCAGTACTAACTGTCAACCTGACATTTTTACTAGCATTCAAACCTACAATATTATGTGGTACTGTCTGTTGAACACATTTCATATAAAGAAAAAGAGAGAGGCCTTCAGATGTCATTCTAACCATGGTCAATAAACCAAGTAAATTATTACATAATGTACCTTGGGTGTTAGTCTGAAATGTTCCCTACTGACATTCAATATTTGACCTAGGGCAAAAATTACTTTAGCTAGCCATGTAAACATATGGCAAAATATAGAAACACATGAATGCCATAATTTTATCAAACCATGTGTGACCCTATAATTAGCCGTGACTTATTACAATGTTACAATATGTTAAAAAGTCCATAAGGCTAGTGACAATAATGATTCAATAAAAACATATGACTGTTGTTTCATAAATCAAGCAAACCAACCAACCAAACAAGCCAACAATCAAACAATTTGGCAAGTTCATAAATTCAATTTGTTATAGGCACAATATTTAAGTTTGTTTTATTAATTAAAATATCCAAAAACCACTAGAACAATGTTCTATATTTAGTTGACTTTTGTATGTGCATTATCCCAAATGTTTCTAAGTTCGTTTAAATCCATAGAAATCCACAATTTTAACCAGTGTAACGGCCCATGTCATTGTGTCGCCTCAGCCTGTCAATGACGTCATATCTGCGTTACCCTCAATTTGCAGTTTTATTATCGTAGAAACCATGGAAACAAAGACACTTTAATATATTGTGTTTTATTAGACAGGTGAGCAACTACATTTATCAACAAAAAACTAATCATTGTTATAGCTCAACACGGTTAGTCTTGTTGACTTTTATTTACCACAGGTTTTTACAATTCCCCAGAGATGACATTATTTTGCCAAGTGGCTAATATAGCATATTCAGAGAGAGCTTTCGCATTCATACAATATATTTTAAAATTAACTGCATATCACATAGCAAATATAAGTCATCCAGCTTTTGTTTATATAATATTCTAATACTGTAATGTTCAACAAGTGTCTCAAACTAGTCACCCAGCAAACATACAGAGTAATGTTATAACAATAATTTAACACATTCAAATGTATTTACAGTAGTATGATTGTTTTAAACATGTAAAACTGCGCTGAGTTACCCCGCATACAATGAAAAGAGCAGAAGTGGCTAACTGCAGCATAAGCATAATAAAAGCTCTGATGGACTGTGTGCCAGCCCATTCTCATCCCAAGGCATCATCTAACTGACGATTTTTTTTCTTTTGACCATGCGCCAACATCCGACGCACATGGCACCCTTTAGCGTCAACATGAGACGCGCCTCCTAGTGGTCTAACCCTACCCCATACCTAAACCTACATGCATAATCTAACTGACTCTAAAGGTTGCCATTTGCGTCGAATTTAGACGTATGGTCAAAAGTGTCAGTTAGATGACGCCCTAGAATGAGAATGCTTTGTGTCTGCAGGTATCTCTCAGTAGCATTCGCACCCAGAGCTCTCGGCCCTAGCTGCTTCATGTTAATAATACTTTAATAGATTAACACTACTAGTGTACTAGAACTACCAAGGCAGTCATTTTGACCATTTCTAAATTTTAATAAAAGAAACCTTAAAATATAGTATAAACGGTTAGGGTTTTGTTTTAATTGCTTATTTTGCATAATTACCTGTTATGACTTTAAATGTGCTATATGTAACTTTTCTTCTAAAACGAATCCTGTTTGCATTGCCTGTGTGTGAAGGGGTTGTAATCACACCTTACAATGATCCACTTGTCGGGTTTTGCTATTACTTCTGAAGGCCGGTATTCCTATTTCTATGTGAAGTCTCCGGGTCGGACTTTCTGCCAAATCCATCAAATGTGACATGCATGTGTGCTCCCGAGCCTCTCTCCTTTTTATATACAGTCTATTCGACGGCACTGCAAACGACATGAGTCTGACAACACCAAAAAACTCCTGCCTCCAGCACAACAAGACTCCAACACAAATTCCACATAAATATAAAAACAAAACAAAACAAAAATGTATCTGCTGAAGATCGTCAGGACAAACGGAAATCGTATGGACTGAGGATGAAAACATCAGCCAAGCGTTTGAATTATGAGCGTCTAAATGCAGTCAATGTAATATTATCAAGGTTATGAGCATGGAGCATTAGTTCAACATCAAGCTGATAAAAATAGCCTATTATCGTAATGTTGCAGAGGGAGTTTAAATGAGTTTCCAGCATGTTGTGTGCTGCTTTTCTGGTGTGTTGTCGAACTCAATGCTCGCTCTTGAGTTCGAGCACGCACAAGTGCACAAGCGCTGTTGTTTCTGTCTTAAACATCACCGCTAGAGGCCGCTAAAAACTACATAACACACCTTTAAGTAATGTTTACATCATGTTAAAATAGTGTGTAAACCTATAGCTTTAATAATGTAACATCTGTGTGGCTAAATCTCTCATGCTAGAGCTGCAATTGATTTTTAATCAAAGACAATCTAGAAAAAGGACACCCACCACTGAGACATTTATCACAGTCAGGGTGCAAACACAAAAAAAAAAAAAAAAAAAAAAAAAAAAAAAAAAAAAAAATCATCCAGTTGTCCCAGTTGCTTAGTTCGCCGGTGCTAGGCTAGCGCAAGTCAACGGTAACTTTTAGCATGTCATTAAACAAAGTTTTACCCACTCCACAGTTCATCAAAAGCAAATACATTATAACACCAGACTATCAATGTAAGTGTCTGTTGAGAGAATAATGTTAGAAATCAAACTTTCCCTTCATTGCATTGCAATAGTTATATTGTTTTACCTATATTTATTAGCACAGTCTACAGCAGCGGAGTGATATGAAGTTTAGGCAACCAAGAGAGCCGGTCCACACGATAATCACGCAAGTGGTAGCTATTTACCTGCCACTGACACTCATCACTACAGAAACAGAGTGTAATTTATGATGTGTTGTGAGAAGACGTGAGAGTGCACACACTCTCTCAATCTGGCTCTGCTCGTTACGTGCCCAGTCAAGCGCGGAATTCTCTATTATACATTACTGACCAATCAAAATAGGCTTTTGGGGGACAGAAATTTGCTTTTGCGGCCGCCAAAAAAGCAGACGATCTGACGGGTTTCATTAGATTTAATACAACCGGACAAAAATAAAAAAAAAAACAGACCCGGCCTCTATCAGCCACACCAGGCGTGTCAAAGAGACAGGCATCTTTTTGGGACTCTGCTATTATTTGAACTTTTACGGTATACACTGAGTTACTCTTAGTTACACTGAACTGTTACATATTCTCCACTAACGTTGTCAGTGTCGATCTATCAGTTATGAAAGGGCTAGCTTCATTAGCTAGCTAGAGTAGCCTAAAAATATATGTTACCTGTACATCTGTAGCTGTTGATGCATCTGGAAAGATGGATGGACCGCATTCCTTGTCATAAATCTGTGACCATTTCGTTAATTGGTTCTTTAAAGTCGTCTGGTCTAAAATGGAAACTGCAAATCCTCCATTTTTTAGAGTCTCTGCCAGTGTCTCTTTGTCCAGGCCCGCAGAAATAATCCAAATTTGAATCCTTTCTGGATCTTCAAAAGGAAATTTGTGAAAACTTTGCGATGAACGTTTAGTATGTTTATTCTTACAATTGCGAAATGCACACCGAATCACCATGTTGTCTTTGTTTACCTCAACAATTATCACTAAGCTAGCTAGACGTCCCGACTGTCAATTCTGTTCTGTGTTTACTTTTTGACACAGTACTGCTAACTGGAGAGAAGTAAAATTCAGCCGCTGCTGCAAACTAGTTCCTGTAAATGTAATGCAATCATTGATGAAAAGGATAGTTTGATTTCTAACATTATTCTCTCAACAGATACTCACATTGATAGTCTGGCATTATAATGTATTTGCTTTTGGTGAACTGTGGAGTGGGTAAAACTTTTGTATGCTAAAAGTTACCGTTGACTCACGTTAGCCTAGCACCGGCGAACTAAGCAAGTGGGACGACTGGATTATTTTTTTTAATCTGCCTCCACTGATAAATAACACTAAGGCTCACTTGAAAATGAGGCCCGATGTCCAACATTCCGAACCACCCCTTTAACAGGAACCAGAAACGTCATTTGGAACTTCAATGAAGAATCAGAACATTTCTCCTATAATCATTTTCAGCCCATTCTCACCCCCAAGGCGTCACCCAACTGACGCCTTGGGAAGCATTTGGACATGCTTCAATATCTGACGCTTTAGGCGCCCTTTAGCGTCAGTTAGATGACGCCCTAGGATCGCGTGTACCCTACCCCCACCCCACACCTAAACCTAACCGCGTCCTCTAACAGACGCTTTCCTTTAGCGTCAGTTAGATGACGCCGTAGGATCGCGTCATGTAAGTGACGCTAAAGGGCGCCTAAAACGTCAAATATTGAAGCATGGTCAAAGGTGACGCCTTGGGGTGAGAATGCGTTGTCATTTTTTGTTTCATCATGTAGATACAGAACAACCATGTATAAACTAATCAGCTCATCACTTATCAATGAAGGTGCTAAATAAATTGAGCTCCAGTCATTGCAGCCAATGATGGACAACTCCCGTAAGTTTGGAGCCTGTGGCTTCAGCCCCTCCTAGCCCTCATAGCCTAATCGTATAATTATATTATATTTATATTCAGGCCTGCTGAGGAAATATTCTGTCTTTAGTCTGCATTATTTCCCTTGTGATTCTCAGATAATTATTACAGGCTGTAGACAGAAGATGAGACACTTCACTGTATTACCTGCCTGTGAGCACTGTCACCCTCTCCTGCAGCAATGGAAGCTCATTACTGAAATATGAGGTCTGAATCAAGAACTTGATGACCAGGTGAAAATTATGCTGTCATAAAATTCAAAAACTATTTCATTGCAAATTCACATGGCATTAACTGAACAAAGTTTATTCATTGAAATATTACTCAATTCTCTGTCCAAAAATATTAAGGTGACAATAATAACCTGAAATTTCAAGTGCCATTTTTTTTTTTTTTTTTTTTTTTTTTAGGCTTCAACAGCCGTGCATAAAACCACCTTGTTTTAAGTAAACTTGTTGATACCAGGCACTTTCTTCTTTAAAGAGAACTTTCTTAATTTAAATTGGCATTTTTAATTTGCCGCTGCAGTCAGTTCCATTTAAATGATGGATTGCTTTGTATGTGTATAATTGAACTTTTGAGAAGGAAATACCCGACAAGGTATCAAAATAAAAAGAAAGGAAAAAAAAAAAAAAACCTTTTGTTGCTGCTTCATTAATTAGAGTGAAAAGGTTCTGCACCCAGATTGGAAGCATGCGAGGGCTGGCAATCAGACGAAAGGCCCAAATGAAAGGACCAAGCCAGCCTCTTCCTCTTCTGTTATACCACTGTAATGAGGGAACATTTTTACCTTTCCAACGTACAATGTACCTTTCCCTTGTGTCCAGCCAAGTCTGACAAACAAAATGAAATATGATTGTCCCTGATATAATTACATAGGACAATTAAATAACTAAAATGTTTATTTATGTTTATCTGTTATTGCTTATATACACAATATAAATGAATATTTGTTTGACATCACATCAGCTTATATATATATATATATATATATATATATATATATATATATATATATATATATATATACACACATAATAATATTACAGTGTGCTACATTCTGTCTTATAGTTTGCAGAAAACAGAACAGACAAACCGACAACAGCAATGTCAATGTATGTACATTTCCAATTATTGCAGCACCACTGTTTTAAATGAATCTTTACTGGAAAATGTCAGCTAAAGGTATTTTAAGAGCATTTTAAAAGCTAAATTCTCTTTTAAGTATATCACACGATCAATATATTCTTGTAGAAACTTTTCTAAACAATTCTAGTAAAATATACAGTGATTACTTTGACTTAGTATTCTATCTGTGTAGCAGATGATGAGTAAGGCTATTTTCTCTTATAACACTATTTTCAGTGTATAGTCTTCTATTTTCAGTTAAAACATGGTAATTATAATTTACTGGAGCTAAAGATTATTTTAAAGTTTCAGTTTCAAAATATCTGCAGTATTAAAAGTAATTACTGATGAATGCATACCATTAATACGAGTATTAGTTGTTAGAAGCCAAAGTGCATATTATGTTATTGTATTCAGACCAATTGGAAAATGGAGAAATTACCCCTTATTTTTTGACAATTGGCAGCAGAAAAAGAAAGGGTGTAGTGTATTACAGGTCCTTACTTTCATAAAAACCAATTAAATAGGCTGTGAACTCATTCATTGACATGTGCTCTATTTTCTGTCACTTGATTAAAGAGTTCTGTTATAACATACGACTCCTTTCTGCGAAATAATAGTACCTCTCTTGGAGAGTACTGGCATTTCCCTTTTGACAATATTCAGCCTTTATGTTTTCAAGGATCTTAACAAGTTGAGCACCGCATCGAGCAAGAGTTTTCGGTATCGGAACCAAATTAACATTTCTCTGACATCTAGCACATTCTCTTGTCTTCGTGTTTTGTGACTGGTATATCAGGGCATGAACATCAGATCTGACATCAAACCCCAACCATAACCCAAAGGATTTACTATGTCTATAATGAAATAATCCTTGTTGTGTCTTCACAGTAAATAAAAAAATAAAAAAATAAATAATGACATAACCAAAACTACTTAATGTTTCTTGAGTTCAAACAAATGACAGCCTCCCACTCTTGTCAGGTTAGCATGTCTGTACTGGGTCTTCTGGGTTCATCTGATTCCACTTGAAGTTGATTGCATCTCAGCAATCGTTTTTAGGAGGCACTCAATCACTGTGTGAAGCAAAATATTCTAAGGAAAAGTATACTTGAATTTGTAACAATTTTAGGCTGCTCAGTAAAAGAACCGTTGCCAACAAATCACACCCTAGCCGAAAGCAGAATATTTTACCTATTTAAAAACTGAAAAAAAAACACCATATATATATATATATATATATATATATATATATATATAAATAACGGTAGTTCCGATCCTTGATTCTGATTGATCAATAGCTGTGCTTTCTTCACGATAATACGCGGCTATGACCGTTTCACCCAACGGTTCTATTTATCACTGCGCCCTTAGCAACACCCTTAGCAGCCACACATAGGCTATCAACATAAACATAGAAAAAAAAAGGCAAAAATATTTAAAGTAAATTTAGATTTAGCCTACTAGATGGCATGACGATGGATCAGTGGTTTGTGGAACAATTTGGAGAGGCTTCTACAAATTTGAAACATCATGCTGAAGTGCTGAAATGTAACATTGACACATTCGAGAAGACTCGTAATGAAAAAAATACCATGCAGCAAACAGTGAAATGCTTCGGTGACTGGTGTAGTGAAAAGGGTTGCAGCATAGATTTTAAACAAATCACCAAGACGGAACTCAACGCACTTATCCGTGACTTCTACGGAACTGTCAGAAGCTCCAAAGGAGAAAAATATGGGATCAGTAGCTGAACAGATTCCTGAATGATTCACCTTTGAGTTTGTCCTGGTGTCTGATTATGAGAGACAGCGAATTCACCTCATCCATTAATGTTTTCATTGGAGTCGTAAAGACAATGAGAAGAGAGGGTCGTGATAAAACGGAGCATCACACACATATTTCTACCAAAGATTTTAGCACCATAAAAGTGTCCGATGCGCTCATACCAAGACACGCCTGTCACTACACCAGTCACCGAAGCATTTCACTGCCCAGTGGGTATTTTTTCATTATGAGTCTCCTCGAATGTATCAATGTTACATTTCAGCTCTGGAGAGCTGATCAGAGGATGATCACTGGAAAAACACCCTTGTGGCTCAAGGATGTGGCTCAAAATGCCACACTTATAATGTGCATGCTAGTGAACACATGCCAAAATCAGTGAACCACTGATTTAATCAGTGGTTCACTTAACCAATAATCAAGTGCAAACCATGGCAAATGGTAAAGAAGCCTCAACAACCAGTAACCAGCATCCTTGGGGAAGAATACATTTTCTGGAAAGATACATGTAAAAAATCCACCCCAGATAAAAAAAATAATAATAATAAAAAAAAATGAAACAGCATTAAACTGATAAATATTTCAGCACCACAGCAGCCAGGCATTGCCCCACAGGAATCACATGATGTCCAATCAGAGTTGAAGAACAATCCAGCCGTAGTCTGAAATGTCACGACGACAAAACCTCAACTATCAAAATGATTTCTTTCTTTGTTTAAAAATATATTACAATATAAAAATATATTAAAATCTCTCTCTCTCTCTCTCTCTCTCTCTCTCTCTCTCTCTCTCTCTCTCTCTCTCTCACACACACACACACACACACACAAACAATATAGAAACAAATTATGAATTGTTACAATTTAAAAACCATTTTACATCACCCTTTCCAAGAAGAAGAAGAAAAATAAAACACTGACTGCAAATTTTAAATCAATACTATTTTTTTATTTTATTTTACTGTGTCCATTTAAGCATAATTTGCATAGATATTTACTTCTGTCATCTGGATTGGCCATTTAATATGTACAAATGGTCATGACAGTATACAAATAAAAATTTGGAGTAGAAAGAATAAGAAGAGACTCCATATTTAGCAAGGTGTGTGATAAAGGGATAAAGAGCCCAGCATTTAGAAAGTCATTATCCTCAAATCGGTGAGGCAGTAATGGTGCTGTCAGAAAGAGAAGGCATGATGTACGTGCTGAGAGAAGCTAGACACCAGTGTTCCTCTCCACTCTGATAAAGTCTGCTGTGAGTTTCTTCAACAAGGCTGTCCTACTGAAAATGGCTCTGTACAACTGCGATTCAACATCTTTCCACCTGGAGAGCTAGTTCAAAAGTTTATTTTTATGGATTCTGTTTGATTTGAGCACATAAATGTACACACAATAAAAGTTTGGGATCTGTACAATTTGTAATGTTTTTAAAAGAAGCCTCTTATATAAAATATATTCTAAAATATATCTTGTGAAATATTTTTACAACTTAAACTGTTGTAAACTGTTTTCTATTCTTAATGTATTTTAAAATGTTATTTATTCCTGTGATGGATACAAAGCTGAATTTTCAGCATCATTACTACAGTCTTCAGTGTCACATGATCCTTCAGAAATCAGTATGATGATTTGCTGCTCAATAAATGCTTATTGTATTATCAATATTAAATCTGGTTATTGACTTTTTTTTTTTTTCAGGAATCTTTTATGGTGGCTGAAGAACTGAAGAAAACACATGCAAATAAAAAAACAAATTGAGAAAACATCTTCATCAGTTTTACCATAGACGTCATATACTGTAGATAGACACCCTATCGACCGCTACTGCCTATTGGCACGGGCGGGCCATGGTAAAGCTCGCAAGCTAGCCCGCTCATGGTCTACAGCTGCTGCACTACGTTGACAATGGATACAAAAATGTATCATTTTTTTGGCTTCAATATCTCAGAAAAGATTAATCTTTCCCGTAGCGTAAGCTAGCTTATGAAATACGAGAGAACCTCTCATAAGAGAGCTATATTGTATATAGGCCTAGCACCTTTAAAAGTAACTTTCACAAATGTTATTATGTTATAAAAAAATATATATCTGCAAATTAAATAGAAACATCCATAGAACACACACACAAGCAATACTAAAGTCAAATAAATTCATCTTAAGATAAAATGTTTTAAGTGTTAAAAATACCAAGATTTTGCCTCCCTAATGTCAGCTGGTAGAGTGTTCCACAATGTTGGAATGTCACCTATAGTGTGATTCCATGTTTTAGGAGCCAAGAGACCACTCTGAGAACTTTCAAGAGCACTAGAACAGCAGGACATTTGGGTGTTTAAAAATAAAAAAAAATAAAATAAAAAAAATATATATCATTAAACATATTCAAATTAATCTCATTGATTGAATGCAATTAAATCAATCTATCGATTAAATATTTATTTTTAATTATTTATTTATTCAAACTGTGAATTCAATATTCTATAAACCTAAAACCATTTGTAAACCGTTTGTACACTGTTACGTGCCCACTAAATGAATTTAAACAGGGACATCATAACATACAAAAGCCACAAATGTTCATTGGCAATATAAAGATAATTTATTGTCAGAGGTTCAAATACAGGTACGACAGAGAGCATGGTGGTAAAATAAAGATAAAGCAAAACAGAAAGAAAACCCTGCTCACTCCTAACTTCCGGATCAAAACACTTGCCTGCCTCCCGTTCGAAAATAAAGACAAGGTTCTCCGTGAGTCTTCCGGGTCCGCTGACTGCCGCTCTAACTAAACTTACACTAAATAAGTTGAAAACCCTTCACCAATACCACCAGCTCAAGAATAAAGTAAAAGACTAAGACATAGCACCCACACAGATTTCAGGCCAGGAACGTGCTTAATACATGATCTGTTGACACCGATCGTGTAACACACTCTATGACAAGGGAAAAACGGGCCGAGCACATGAGAGCCTTCGGAGCGACCCCCGCTCTGCCATGAGCAACGACTCCGAGGAGGGAAAAATGAGCATGGGCGACAGTCAGCACCTGACAGAGTGAGAGAGAGAGGAAGCGGATGTCTTTAAAGCTTTAAAGCAGTCGGCCCCGTCCACTCGCAACAGGTGAGACATCACGTGACCTAATGGGGAAAAGACAGAGAACAACCAAAACGAACAAAAGCAACACAGACACTGTTCCCAATAAGCTAAGCCACGTAACATACACCTTTAAAGTTATGTGAAAAAATGCTTAAATTTTAGACATACAATATGCACACAACACCATCTTGCCATCTCTTCCACAAATAAAGAAATATTGCATTCAACACACACAAACTGGAAATGGAAAAGTGTTAAATTCAAGACATTCACTCAACTCCAAAACCTGACTTGTGCACTGCTGAGACTTGAGAACACAAACTGCCTTTAGTTTTTAGCTATGGGCAAATTAAGGTTACTGAAGGCCAATGTGGGAGGTAAAAAAAAACAAAAAAAAAACATTTTTGTCTCAAAATAATCTCAGTTCCCTAAAAAGCAAAAACCTTTTCCGAGACAGCATCACTAACATATTTGAATCCCATTTAGAGAGTCAGAGAGTGCACATTCAAGCACACTGTCAATCATAATCCATTTCCAAGGTCTGTCATTCTTTACTACATCAGAATACAGCACCAGTCTCTTTTGTTACAAGGTAACAAAAGTTGCTGTCACCACAAATTGAAGCTTCATATACATTAGGATGTAAATGACAGTCATTTTGGTGACAGTCTGTCTTAGTAGGATGGTATGAGTCCATATCTACAGTAATAATTATTGTAAGTTTTCTGTTGGTGGTCTGTTTCTGTAGCCACCAGGTGGAGTGCCTCCTTATACGTAAATGCTACATCTACATCAAGTTGGGCCTGGACAGATGGGGCAGCCTGTCTGCGACTGCTTCTACGGCGCCAGGGTGGAGGCTGCTGCTGCGGCGCGGGAGCAAAGATTCTGTCCACGTCTCCCTTGAGCTCCTAGTGCACTTCCGGGAAGAAATGCACAGGGGTGGGTTGCTGAGAACCGGCGTGCGCCACTCCGTGATGTCAATTCATTCATTCGACACCCAGAGGAGGCAATGGCTCCGAGCCGTCGTTTGCGGAGATCTCTGAACCACCCATATGTAGCGATCGACATCTGGTTGTTGCAGGAAGCACTAAAGGAAATGACTGGTACAGTCTTGAAAACGGTTCAGCACATTCAGTTGACAACTCAAATAGCTGCGGAGCATGAGAGGAATAAGGGCTCCTAGGAGGTTGGTTCCCGAAGGAAGTGTGCTCACCGTGATGCTCAGGTTTCCCGTGTTACTGCCTGAAGGCAGAAGCACAGGGACTCCGCCCCTTTGCAGGAATGAGAGTCTCGACCGCAGCTCCGAAATGGTACTCGTTACACAATGTCTACGTGGCTCATCAATGAACGCTGCCTCAGCGTGTTCGAGGCCCAGACACACGAGGCAGCGAACGTAACCATCCCGTGACCCCTGGTAAATGACCACATCCAGAAACACACAGATAGAATATTATCTTGAAAAAGAACTATCGGTGTAAGCTCTTTTAGACACTGCTCTCCTTGGTGATGAAGGATGCAGGGGAATGGTCACCGCGAACACAAACAGGAACGTGCACCTGTTTGTGAGCTGTTCTCTCTCACTGGTCTTGCGCGCACCTTACCAGCTGTGAAAACAGCCATTTCCTGCTCAGTTTTTGAAACAGAAAAGAGAAGAGAGAAGAGAAGACCGCTCACTCTGCTGTGCTGTCATGCCTGCACCAAAGTGGAGAGATCCAGAAGAGGCTTGCAGATTCACTGTGTGTAGTCAGCATTCAAAGTGCTTGGCTCCGAAGCAAAAAGCTTAAGTGCAACTTGAATCAGCTGCTTGTTATGTACCAATGCTAACGAGGCTGTGCAGCTGATGCAAATGATTGCAGGCCAATGTCTATTGGCAGAGAATGTCTAATTGAAGAGAATTGGCACTGGCTGGTTACTTTCGGTTTCTGGACTGGCTGCAGTAACACGTCTCTGTCAATGTGGGGGCGCGCGCGGTCGAGTGCAGAATGAATGGGAGTCAATGGGGTTTCACCCCCAGAAATCCACTTTTCTCAGGATGTAATTTTTTGTCAAGTAATTTTAAAGTTGCATTCAAAGGGGAGGGCTAAGATAATACACTCAGCTGAAAATTGCATTTTTAAGTTCACTTATCTGTTCTAAAAATCCGTTCAAAACCAACAATGGCCTAACCTGTAAGAAATCAAATGGACATAAGCACTCGTTCATTCAACTTTTGGCCTATGATCTATATTGAACTTGCAGAATCAACATTAAAATCTATGTTGATTTAACGACAAGCAGGTGAACAAGACACATTTAGCTGTTTAGCCCCATAGACTCCCATTCATTCTGCACTCGCCTACGATCACCTCCAGTGGAATTCTAATGGAACTGCAACCAAGATGATACACAATGGGGCTAATAGAAAGTGCCAAGGTTCTCCGTTAGACGGGCTCTGCTATTGGCTTGTTTTAGTTTCACTCAAAAGAGATTGGCCTCTCTAGTGAGATTCCTATTTGGTCAGTCAAAACTTGGAGCAGGCATGGGGAAATGTTTTAGCGTTTAAAGTAAACTTTCTCTTTAATATTGTAGTGGAATAAGAGTGAAAGGAGATTCAAATAAAACACACTCAAGTAAAGTACAGATCCCGGAAAGGGATACTTCACTTCTGGAAAGATGAATGTGCATTTAAAATGGGTAATTTACGTAGAATAAATGTGAAATTATTTTTGAATGTGGAGCTTTCTAGACTGAGAAAGCAAGAAAATTTATTTTTTGCTTATATGGATGGAAGACAACAACTCCCAGAATACACTGCTTCGCTGCCCTACCAGTAACAGAGCACAGTACTTAAACAAGTCTAGGCTACTAGTGAGTCCCTGTGATGAGTCTGCTAAAATGAGATCACCCAAAATGTTTGGGATTCGGCTTTTGTGTTCTACAGTCGCCATTCATTATGTTTACTGTGGCGAGCAGGACGAGACTAGAGTGGGAGGATGGCGTGAGGCCGGTGGCGTGATTACCGATGAGTGAAAGCTGTGAAACACACTGTTCTCGTATCTCTCAAGGAGGAGCAGGAATTTTCTTAGGAATATTAAAACATGAATGCCAAACAAGTGATGTAAAGACTACATGAAGAGTTCAGATGCAAAAGCCTCTAAATGCCATTTGAAATTTTCTTCTTTAATGATGATTTTTATCAAACTTGTATATTTAAGTTCAGTAATTTCACTTAAATAACAATTAATAGGTAATTATCATTGCCATTTAAGTGAAATTACTGAACTTTAATATACAAGTTTAATAAAAATCATCATTAAAGAAGAAAATTTCAAATGGCATTTAGAGGCTTTTGCATCTGAACTCTTCACATTCAGATTCACCAATTGGAATGAATTCAGTTAGATTTAAACAAAGATGTGCAAGTAAACAATGAATAGAGACTGCAGAAAGCAAAAGCTGAATCCTGGACATTGACGGCTGAACATGTCTGGGAAAAAGTGGATGGTAACCCCTATTACTCAGCTTTCTCCACAAAACAAGAGCCTGCTAGCTTAGCTTCCACTTAAATAAATAAATAAATAAATATGGCTGACTGTTACGTCGTTAGGGACGTTTATACTGTTTTTCTTCGGGGTTTGTGTTTCTCTTTTGTCTCTCTTAATTTCACTTTCACAGGCTGTCGCTGATTGGCTGTAATACCTGTCAATCACTCGTAACAAGACAAGTGGGTTTGCCTGTGAGGCGGGATCGTCATCAGCACGATGCGTGACACCTGGAGAAGCCCTACTTAAGACGCACGCTAACAGCGGGAAGGTAGAGAGACTTTGGTTTTTGTGTGTGAATATGTGTACAGTCTGTGAGTGAGCTCGCACCCTCTATGGGCGGGTTGAAAACTTATGGAACAGCCCTTACTGACTATAGTCTTTAGCTTCTGGCCAAAAAAATCCTCAGATGATGCAAAATGGCAATTTGTGCGTCATCAGAGGATTTATTCCAGACCAAAAAAAAAAAAAATACATAAATCTCTCGTCTCAGGGGGATAGGAGGGTGGGAAGCATGGTAATTTGAAAAAACTACAGGTTTTCTAATACAAAGCTTAATGCCAAGTCTTAAAGTATCCCTTTAAGCAAAGTAACGAAGTATTTTTACTCCGTTACTTACCACCACTCTGAACCAGACAAAAATAAATTCTGCGGAAATCAGACATATAGTCATATTATGTTATGTAAATCACAGGAATTAACTAAAGTAGATAGGGTAATTAGCATTATACGAAAGAAAGCAGTTATAGCTTCTTACTGCTGTCATAAAAACCCGTCTCTCTAACTAGTCGATGTATGCTCTCTTTTCCTCTCTCCCCCTTCCCTCGATTTCCTTCATCTACCTCCAGGTCTGACTCTCACCTTAATTAGATTAAGACATATAGTACTTTCCCGATAATTCTCCCAAGACCTAAATGGAACATAAATGATTGAATCCCTATTATCTAAAGCAATTATGAATTGATACCTAGGGGAAGAGACTTCTGACATAAAACATTCAATATTCTCTTCTCCCCAGTGATCTCCTTTTTAAAATGTTTACATTCAATCATACTGCTCTGTTTTTGCCATCATTCAATTTAGCATTCTTGTCAAGGGAGTGTTGACTCAAAGAGGGGCTCATTTAGTAAAATTACACATTGACACTGACAATGCAAAGAAGAATCTAGTTTACCGGCACTTTTTCTTTGTTTAATATATCTGGTGGAACAAATAAGGGGTAAATGAAAGCTTTAAAAACAGATGCTATGTCATGGATATCAAAATGTATGTTGTTGTGCATTTCTGTTATGTTTGGTTGGCTGGTTGGCATATTGTTAAAGGGTTAATTGTTAATTCCAGCCCCGTAAGACCTTCGTTCATTTGAGAGCTGTCTCACTCCTCCATTCTAGTCCATGTGCTTCTTGAGGGATTGAAACTTGCCGGCCTCGAAAAGTTATTAAAGACATTGTTAACCCTTTCACGCGTACGATCACACCGGTGTGATCCGTCTTGGCTGGTCCCTGGAGCGTACGATCACACCGGTGTGATTAGAACGCTCAGTTTATCATGTCAGCAACTGCTAAATTCAAACTTGCTGGCGCTGAGAAGCGGCAATAATAATCCTTTCAATTATAATAAGACGACACGTTTTAATCATATCAGATACACATTGTGTAAGTAGCTTAACATTTGACCCTATTCTTCTCCCAGTTCACCAGCCACTTACTATCATGTATTTCGTGAGAAGTGGAGGAATTGACGTTGTAAATACAACAGATGCGATTTTCTGAACTGAAAAAGAAACTAAAATGGCGCCGCCCATTGCTCAACTAACGCGGTCGTTATAAAGATGTTTAAACAACAAAACCCATCCACTTGCACATATTTGACAATTGTAATATCAGTGTTTCATGCTATAGCTAATACATTTGTGAATATTTTTAATAAAAAAAGGAAAAATTACATAAAAGCATATCATCATTCATTCCGCGCTCTGTTGTGGTTGTGCTGTGTCACGTGACAAGCAATGACGCGTCACCATGGAAACATTAAAGTGGTAAGTTTTAAATAACAGTCGCCTTGAAAAACTTACACTGGGGGGTCAGTTCGAATATTTTAAACTTACGTGTGAAAGGGTTAAATTGTCCAAGTGAATACAGTGGCTCAATCTTAAGTTTATCAAACGACGAGAACACTTTTTGCGCGCAAAAAAACACACAAAAATAAAAAACACACTTCTCTTTGCGCCTCTAGTCAAACTAGTGTAAATGCGTATGATTTGTTGTGCGTCACACACATCACACACATGACCAGCGTCGGCCAATAGTGAGCCTACGTGTGACGTAGCTCTATGCTATTACACTACGTTAACTGACTAGAGGCGCAAAGAGAAGGAAGTGAATAGTTGAAATAAATTCGTTATTTTTGCACACAGAAAGTATTCTCGTCGCTTGATAAAGTTAAGATTGAGCCACTGTAGTCACTTGGACTATTTTAACGATGTCTTTGATAACTTTTTTAGGCCGGCAAGTTTCAATCCCTCAAGAAGCCTATGAACTAGTGTGGAGGAGTGATCCAGCTCACAGATTTCATCAAACATATCTTAATTCATGTTCCGAAGATGAACAAAAGTCTTACAGGGTTGGGACAACATAAGGGTGAGTAGTGACAGAATTTTAAATTTTGGGTGAACTAACCCTTTTAAAGTGTAGTTTTAAGAGGGAAGAAAAAGTACTGAATATATGTTTTAATCACGTAACACATTTGTGTGACATAAAATGTAATATATTAATATTAAAGTAATATATTATGTATTATTAATTTAATACCAGTTTCACAGTCTGGTTTCAATGTTTTTTTTTTTGTTTTTATTACTTAAATAATTAATCAGTCCATCTCACTCATAATATTAACTTATATTAAATTTCATTCTATGCGTCAAAGCCAAGCCACACTTTCTGACAGCAGATTTCCTCACAAAACTTTTTTTCCTCAAAAGTTGAATCACAATTCAACAAAACATAAAATATCAAGAATGCCTGATAAAGATTTTCTAACTGTCTGTTTGCTCAAACTTAATGGAAGGAACCTTTAGGAAGAGCACGCAGGAGAACCTGGCAGATGGAGAGTCAAGCCTTTCAATAATGGGGTCATCAAGCAGATCTCCAGAGTAGACCTGTCATGTCGCATACATTTAATAACAAATGGCAAGTGGGGTTATGGTCAAGTCTGAGTGACCCAGAACAGCCCTCCCTTTGAACACCACCTTTGAACTCAGGACAATATTGGCAAGCATAGCAGTATGTTGTTTTTCAAGGGAATGTAGTTACCAATCACAGACAAAAGCAGGCGAGCGGTCTTGGCTCTCCCTCTCTGGGGCTGGAGGTTGGACAGGTTGGAGGTAGGAAACAGATTTTTGATCCAGATGTCTCTGTGACCTTTTTGGCCACCTCCCCATCCAATATTATTGTGGGCCTTATTTGCCCCAACTGCTTATCAATCTCCAGAATTGTATGCTGCTTATTATGCTCCTTTTGGACATAATGCTGGCCATTGTCCATATTCAAATTTCATGCAGTTGTTGACCTAGATATAATGTTTGCCACCCTTGTCTTTTATGTATTGACTCTGGATGTGAATGTTACATAGGCTCACCCCACTGAGAGCATATTCTTAATATTCTCAATGCCAGTTGAAATCCATGGATTAGTATGACACATCTCCTATAATCCACCAAACATCCCATTTTCATATCTGAAAAAAAAAAAAAAGAAAATCAACATATGATCCCTTGTCTCAGACAGAACGAAAAGATGCACTGACCCTGTATGCCCATAAAGACAACACAAAGTTGTACATGAAAATCATATATTGTAATGAAATGTGTAGCTTTGTGTTTAAGACTGTTGTGTTTTAGGCTTTTGGGGATAAGAGTAGACATAATGCAAAATTAAAATGTCACAGCAGTTTTTTTTTCTTTTTTTTTTTAGGTGTATAAGGGGACAATATGTTAAGTTTCGGGTAATAAAGGAGTAATAAGCAGATATACAAGCTGCAAACGACTCCGTAAGTAAACCGAAATTTTGGTGTACGCTTCTGTAAGTGTACTTCCGTGTAGGTATAAGGGAACAATATGTTTTCGGTAATAAAGGGGTACAACCAGATATACATAATGCAATTATTTTAAAACTAACAGGTACCTATTTTCTGTTAACATAGTCCAGGCAAAAATTGTACGTCTGTTATATAGAAACGTTTTTTTATCACATTTCTGGCAAAATATGTTCTTGTGTAGTTACAGGGTAATTTTGACATCTGTGGGTTGTATATGTTGATAATGGTAATGCTAGGTTTGTCTGTTTCAGCATACCTGGTTTAAAGGAGGGAGGGGGGGGGGGGTGTTGACTGCGATCACTTTTTTTATTTTCACTTTTTTTATTTTAAATAGTGTGTAATGTTGCTGTTGGTGCATGAACAGTATCTGCAAAGTTGCAGCGCTGAAAGTTTAGTGTAAGCAGAGATATCGTCTTTAAAAAATCCAGCTTCCAGAATCTCTACGAATTCAATGCCAGATTCAACAAGAAACTGTTAATAAAACATGAAGCAGTTCCAACTTTAAAACCAGATGCCGTTATTGGGCCTCAACCTGTAAGTAGGCTAAGACTTAATCATTTTAAATGTATTTGCATGTATAATTCCAGACGTAGCATTGTGTTTTAGTTTTATCAAATGCCAGCACTGGCTTTATAGCCACTAGGGTACTCGTTATGCTATTTTGTGTCTGCAACAAATTAGAGGCCTGCATTTCAGCCCGAGCCCGACGGGCCCCGACTTATTCACACTCCTCGGGCCAGGCTTCAAGCCAATTTTAACGTCATAGTTCACACGCGGGCCGGGCCTCGGGCCTGTTTAAGGCTTATCTTTTTTATAGCCTATTTTCGATATTACTTAAAATAAAATATGAGAAGATGACTATTTAAAAGCAAACATAGAAAGACGTTTTATAACCTATCATACTGACATATAGGCTATGACTGACAGTCTGCTCACGGCACGCGCACACAGGTTTCCCGGCAACGCGATCCGCGCGACCGGCTCGTTCTCTGTTAAGTGTCCCGCCAGCAGCAGAAGTAGTGAGCGTGACTTCAGCGCAGCTGGAAAAAGTACGACTGGATTAAAACTTTCCACGGTGGATGGTGCTTTTTCTGCACGATGCTCTGTAAGAGACTGTTTAGGAGGTTGTTTTTTGTTTGATTGGACCATAGTTTCATGAGTCTGTTGGAAACTTTTGGAAATAAGAATGGCCATGTTCTGTAGTGAAGACTTGATTTTTGAGGTAAGATAACCTGCATGTTTGTTTCTAATGTAGGGCCTAATTTATTTGATTTGTTTAGATTGCATTCTCTGTATTGTATTGTATTGTAAATTGTATTGTACGAGCGCTGTTGCGAGCAGCAGAGCAGTTTGCCTCAGCTTTTCAAAAATGACAATAAACGTTTAACAAACGTTTAAACTAATGTTAACTGCCTGTGTGAATATGTTTAAGTTGTTTTATATCTATGGATTTTATTGTAGCCAAGTAAAGTGTTGATTTGAGAGGCTATAAATGGATCAAACATGTTTAACTCGCTGTCGGGTGCTTGGTCATCATAAAAAAATAAATAAAAAGAAACATTTGTCTTAATTAACTTTATAAAGAAATGAAAATAATCTAAACGGTAACTACTTTGCCATTGAGGACAAAACATATCTGTTTAAATGACTGCTGCAACAGGGCAGGCTGTGTAAGGTGTTTTTTTTTTGTTTTGTTTTTTTAAATAACGGGCTCGGGTCGGACTCGGGCTGATCATTCTGATGAGCTGTCGGACACGGGCCGGGCTAGGGCCTGGACGTCTCGGGCCAGTGCCGGGCTAGGGCCTAGATTTGAGGCCCGTGCAGGGCTCTACAACAAATGCATGCAAACATTATGGACCTGAATTTTGTATAAGTACTAATGTTGTAAATGTATTTTTCAGGTATATATGCTTTATGACGTTATTTTCGATTTGATCAAGAACGTACTGTAAACTAATGCCAACGCTGTTTGAGTATAACATTAGTAGCCTGTCAGTTGCTATTGTTGCCAGTCAGATGCTATTGTGTAAAACAAATGTGTATATGGTTAAAAAATTTTTAGCAAATTATCATTCAGAAACGTTTAGTAAGAGCTGTGTTTGGTGAGGTTCTGCTTGACTCTTTTCATCGCTGCTTTCTCGGTCTGATTCTGCCTCAAACTGATACTGCAGTCTCGACATCATTATTTACGTGTATCCCCCTTTTGGCATGCCCGTTTCGCGAGGCTTACAATAAAGGTGAAATTTATGAAAAATAAGACTTTTTAAAAAAGAAAAAAAAACATGAAAACATGTTATATTACACCCCTTAAACACAATCATGCAAATCAAATAAGCAGTCAACCCCCCCCCCCCCCCAAAAAAAAAGACATTTAAGGGTCATTGCAATAGACTGTGATAACAGTCTATTGCATAATACATGGTGCATAATACTACATAATACATGGTGCATTCTAAATTAAAATCATGTATATCTGCTTGTTACCCATTTATTACGCAAAATGTTACATATTGTTCCCGTATACACCTACACGGAAGTACACTACAGAAACATACATTTCGGTTAACTACACAGTTGTCGTAATCTAAACATCCAACAATTCTACGCTGTGAAATATTGTAGTCATGAGTCAGAAACAGCTCTAGTGGTTTAGTTGCAGATGTTTTTATTGTATTTGGATTAATTCCATGTAAGCGGATATTCTCTCCATGATAATCATCTGAGATTCTTGAAGAGCAAATAGAATCTGTTTGCATATGAACAAAACTAATTGCTCTCTGTACAATGTAAGAAGGTCTATAATACCTAGATAAAGTAAAGGCTACAACAAAAAAAAAAAAAAAAAAAAAAAAAAAAAAAAAAAACATTTTGTATTTTCGTGAGCTTAGAATTATAAGGTTCTATCTCCACTTTTGGTCGAAATTGAGTTTTTGACATAATCTGATCCATTAGGTGTTTTGCCTGTGTGGTGTTATTTTTGTAAAAAAAAAAAAAAGAAAAAAAAAAGATTAATAGATAAAGCTATAATAGAAGATTATCAGGTTAACTGTCACCCCCCCTTTTTTGAATAGACATGAAAATGCACATTTCGAACTTAAATGGCTGTAATTCAAGAATGCTTTGGAATATAGACATATGATTGGTCTTGTTTTAAAGAAGACATTTGGCAGATTTTTGTAGAAGTGAAATAAATTAAGAAAGTGAAACAGAAAAAAAGTTATAGAAGTTTGAGTTTATGGAAATGTACAATGTAAAAATATTAATTATTCATATTTTACATAAAATATATATTTTCAAAACCTGGGCTACTCTAAAATGTCAGAAAGATCAAAGCCAAAAATATGAACAAGTTGTGTTTCAAATTTTAGGTTGATATCTCAAAAAATGAGCTTTCAGTAAGATTTTGTTTAAGCGCAGTACCCAACTTTTTCACTAGGGCACAATCAGACTCCATTACTGCCCATATAAGGGCGCCTGCATTTCCATTCGTGTTTTGAGTGATATGAACCATTATTTTCACAATTTTCATACAATTTCTGAAGTAGAGATCCTATTCAGAAGTAGCATGGGAAGTTTGGCAGATTTTGATATGAATTGAACCACTAAGAAACACATACAAAGAACACGCATGTAAGTCATAGCTAGCTGCCACGTCACAAATGGTGAATTTATTATTTTTTTCTTGATATTTCAAACTTTTCAGACCTTTTTTTTCCAAAATAATTGAATGGATTCTATCTTTTGAACTTTTGGCATGAAAACAAACTGAGGTATCTACCATTTTTTCATGATTTTTCATGTTTACTGCTATTTTAAAATAAAGGTCTGAACACGCCTTATGAGTATGAAAATATTCTTGTTTTATATTGATAAATTATGGCTCCTCTGTAATATATTTTGAAAATCAGTCACCAAATATGGAAACTAGAGATTGTAAGCTTTCAAATGATATATAGTTTGTCAATATTATTTAAGGTATTTACTAAGATATTATTGTTTTAAAAATATAGTGGCAAACGTCCCACCTGTGGGACGGTGACAGTTAATTATACTACATTATAGTTTTGCCAACTGGGATGTAAAAACTTTGATGCACAATATCTCAGAACTACCATAAACGGAGATAGAACCTTATAATTCTAAGCTCACGTTTTAGTTTCATATAGTAATAAATTATAAAAATAACTAAACGTACATTTTATGAAGAAAATGTGAGTGGGCAGATGCTACAGAGTTCTTACAGAGCGATTACAAGAGAGCCTGCCACCATGTATGTACAGTGTTCTGGAGCTGAGATATGGTTTATTCATGTATTTGTACATTGCTAGAGAACTATAAAAATAAATCCAAGAATATAATAAATGAAGAAATAAAATAGGTTCATAAACTGTTTTATTATTTTTTATTTTTTTTAAAAGCCACTATAAAAATAAAATAGTGGTTTCAGGCACCCAAAAATTCTGAGCTATCGGATTCCATGTCTGTCGCTGATTCATTTTGTTCACCTGTTATCAATTAATGCACTCATCATTAGTTCCCTCGTTTAGTATAAGTACCTTCTGTTTTGTTCAGTTCTATGTCCTGTCTCATCTATGTTATGTGGTTGTGTTGTTCATTTTCAGACGGTTCATTTTGAATTCTCCTCCGTCATGCACTTGTTTAGCAGCCACCAGTGACAGAAGACAGGACCTAGTGATATTTTTATGGTGTTTTCCTTTTGTTGTCTCCCTCTCTCTCTCTTCCGTCACAATAGATCTCCCACTTGTCCAGATTTTATGCCTGGAGCAGAAAGAGTTGACATGCCAGTGGAAACCGTTCACTCTGCATGTTTTACATCTCGAACCTTAGCGATGTGTTTAGAGGGTGTTTAGAGTAGAGGTCGACCGATATGTTTTTTTTTTTTTTTTTTTCCACGCCGATGCCAATACCGATCTTTTGAAATCCGGGCCGATTAATGCTGCCGATTTATTTCGGACGATATTTGCTTGGATTTTAACCTCTATTTGAAAGATAAAATGTAAAAGAAGTGATAATTACTTAACAAGGACAAACTTTCTCAACAAAAACATCTTCTCAAAAAATGTCCTGAAACATGTATTTTTGGTTTGGTTTGTTTGTTGACGGACAAAGACAAATGGACATAACCTAATTATCACAAAAAGGAGAAAAAAAAACTGTAAATGATTTAATTTTTTTGTATTTATAAGATGTATTATATTTTATTTACTTTAACTTATAACAATAATGTATTTCACTAGTAAATTACCATTGAACGACAAAAACAACCACCAGATGGGAAAATGATATTTTACAAAAACTTTAAATGCACCACAACGCACCGTCCGTCTGTTGTTCTTCAGACAACGGCATCCCGCTGTTGGACCTTTTAGTCTACAGTGAAATACAGTCACACTTTACACTGTTTGGCCAGCATTTTAACCATGTTTAATCCAGCTACTAACTAACGGTCAGTGTTGTGCCTGAACACGTTCAATGAACGATAGTTCATGAACGCATACATATTTAGGTCTGCTGCTCACTCGGCTGGAAAATGACTCTAGCGGCAGCGTGCGTCAAAAATGTGTTCCACGACAACACTAGGCTGCCCACAGATGCGCCTGCCTAATAATCAGCTTGATATACTTGAATTATGTTAAAAATGCCAAAAACCGGTGTACCGATTTTCATCTAATCGGTCTAAAAATTAGATTAATTGGTCTACTTCTACCTCTGGATTCCAGACCCAGAAACCAGTCAGTCCTCACCCCGACAGATGGAGGATCAGCCAGATCCCCCGTCTCTGCTTCCAGCCACAGAGCCCCAGACTCCACCTTGGTCCTCTGATCCATCAGCTCAGCCTTGGTTAAATGCTCCCTCAGCTCCACCATCGCTCATCATCCACCTAGCTCCACCAGGCTCCATCGTCCACCCATCATGGCCTTGGTCAGACTTCACCTCGGTTCCATCGTGGGATTCCTGACTACCAGTTGTACTTCTGCCCTCCATCCCTTCTGCTCCACCGGGCTACGCCTTCCCTCCAGCTCCAGCCTTGTCCTCGGTCGCGCTGGCTCCACTGCAGTCTTCCGGATCCCCACCTCCATATCGATCCCATGAGCAGCCAGTTTCGCCTTTGCCCCCTGTACCTGTAGTGTCACCTTGGCACCGTGTCCCTTCGGCTCTGTCGCATTAGATGACATCCCTGGTTCTATCATGCAAGCCTGGTTTCCATGTCTGTGACTGCTTCATTCTTCTCACCAGTTGTCTGTTATTTAACTAATTCCTTCCCTAGTTTAGTTCTGGTAAAAATAAGTACTCCCTATTTTGTTTAGCTATGCTATATGGTTGTGTTTTCCCATTTTCAGGCCTGGTTTTAACATAGAGACTATTCATTTTGAATAATTCTGCTTGTCTGTCTTTGCTGTGTTTGTGTTTCAGTGGGGTGGGGCTCCAATCCTGAGGGTGGATGGAGGACACTGTGGTGTAAGTTTTCCTTCTTCCTGCTCACTGTCTTCGAGAGACAAAAAGATGGGTTCTCTCTCCTACGTGCCTATTCCATTATGTTTTTGTTTTGTTTGCTGTTGCCAGCAATTTTGTGATTATTATAGTTTTGTTTGGTAAATAAAGTGATTATCTTTTGATTAAGTTTTTGAGTCTCGCATCCTTTTCCCTAACTCTGAGCCGGGTTGTGACATTGCACATCAATGGATGCAGAGCCGGTTCACTGAAGAGGGAGCATCTGAATTAACGAAATGGGGGGAAGATGTGACACAAATATACCCAGCAAGAAAAACATACAGTATGTGGCCCATTCTACAACTAGGCTATGAAACTAAAAGTTACTGAGCAAATAAAATGGTAGAGCATTAAATAATATCACTACATAAAACAAAAAGGAAAATTGCCTAGGCCAATATATTCAAATATTCAGGCAACCAGATATAAATACATCTCAGATACACAATTGATATCACCACCACCACCAAAAGTAGGCCAATTTATGTCTGCTTTACTATAAAAGAAATGCTCATTGTGACTTCACTAACATTACAAACACTGATCAACTAACTAAAACCCATTATATAGCTCTCTAAACATGAAAAAGTGAAGTTTGCAGGTTATGTGCCATCAAAATTGCATGTCGCGAAACAGACTGTCCTTATCCAAATATTGCAAAAGTAGCCTAATAGAAAGTAGAAATCCCATGCACTTTCATATGCATTTTTTTAAGTAGTCTATTTTAATTCATCATTAAAATCCATTTTCACATTTAGCACTAAATGTCTCCCAATTTACTGTTAATATGCTTTGGTTTGGTGACTGCCTCCCTAATGTCAGCCTTAACCTCAAAGGCTCTGTTATACACAACACATGTCCTCTGACCTTGAAGTGGCCTTTATGCCAGGTCTGAAAGAGGCACTAGGATTCTAGGGGTGTTGAGAGGAATGCGAGACTGAGCACTTCTCATGTTTGATCCGGAACGTGGATGACATTTCTGACAGCAGAGGTTTTACAAATTTCTTTAATCCTGCAAAGGAAACATTCACTGTCACTACCTTGGTGATTTCAAAATATATGGTCAAATTCAAGTAAGGTCCACACAAGTAAGGCTCAATATGTAAGTTTTGTAAATCATGTTCTTTCGTGAGTTAACACTAGAAATACTGGGATTCCATAACTACTAGAACGACAATAGCAGTCATTCTGACCGTTCATACTTTGACGATCATGGCCATACTGAACGTCATTTTCATCATGTCATATCTACATTTGAACCTTTCTCTTTAAGTTTTCCAATTACGCTTTTAATTCCCGTTGTCATTTTATAACGTCATCGGCCTTAAAAAAAGCACAACAGAAAGATTGCCCCGACAGGTGCTGCCTCAAAGTTTTGCGTCAAAAATATTTTTTTCACCACACGCAACATGTGAATAGACATGCAAAAAATGCGAAGTTTTAATACCGTTTAGTACATCCTTGTTTGTAAAGAAGTTCAATAATCAATAGAAAATATAAAAATAAATGTATACACAATGTTACGATACATAATAATAAAGACGTCTATGGGCTCATTTATATGGTGGCCTAGAGAGTTCAACGTGTTGCAACTGGAAAAGCTACACTGTTCAAAAAGCAACTGAGCTACAGCCAAGCTAGTGAAAAATGTAGTTAAGTTAGTAGCGTCGCTACTTGTAGTTAACTACTCCCCAACACTGTGTATATGTAATACATATAACAATGGAGCCTTATCTCATGAAAGTTCGTATCTATAGCACGAATGTCATTTCTCGTGCCATTTATACGCCAAAACTAGTTTTTGCGTGTATATGGTATGTGTTTTTCGCGTGCATATGATACGCACTTTTTGGCCCACCCCCCTTCCCCCTAAACCTACCCAGGGGGTTTTCAGTGCGTAGCACATGCACGCAAAAAAACATTTTTGTCGTATAAATGCCACAAGAAATGACAATCGTGGTATTGATAGCACTTTCATGAGACTGTGTTGAACAATGACACTAACACTAACTTAACCCCAACCCCAAGTACATGTAGGCAGTTAAAATTATATATTTTTGTGTATGATCTGAGTTTGCCCCAGTGAAGTTTATTTGTATGTTTAGGGGTGGACATTTATGCTTTCTTTTTGTCTAATAATCGCATGTTTTTGTATGATTCACATCATGTGAATCCATGAAATTATCACCTCGTAACATAGTTAAACTTTCCAGTGAGATCAGGTTAAATGATACAATACTTTCAAATATGTAATAATGTTGCAGCTGTGCCAGAAAGCAAGGTCGCCATGCATCTATTTTTTTGTGAGGGGCACACAGACAGACATACAGAGACATGCATACAGTAAACACCCAGAGAAGCATTCTAACATCTTTCTACCAGCCACCAAAATGCATCCCTTACTGTTTCAAGGTTAGCAGACATCTGATCTCTAATGCTTTATTTGAGTAGGTGGGTAACGTTAAAAGCTATTTAAACCACTGTCTATTGGCTACACTTTATTGACTGTAAGTATAAAATATTATACATCAGAAATGTAATATAAAATATATAAATGCCTGTGAGTGAATATGAGTGTAAAGAGATTATTTGGTTTGATAATGCAATATGCAATCCTTTATATAATGTTGTGGCTATTCCTATTTCCATGCTGCATCTTTTTTTTTTTTTTTTTTTTTGAGATTGATGGATGTCACATATCCTCCTTCAGTTTGAAAGAGCATGACACTCTCGTCATAAAGCTCATTTGTGTGTGTGCTTTTTGAAAATATGACAAAAAAAAATAAAAAAATCCTGTGATAATTTTGAGCCATGGCGCAGTGGGTAGTGCATGTGCTAATGACACATAAAAAGCCACTGTTGTCACAGATATGCAATTTGGCCTACATAACATCCTTATCCCATTCCTCATCCTCTTTCATGTCTCTCTCAGCTGTCTTATAAATTAAAAGGGAAAACCCCTAAATAAAATAAAAACAGTCTAGAGGGGCTTGGGGTTGCTTCAGCCCCAGGGTGTTGTACTTACCCATAGATATGTATTATAAAACCATTCAATATAAAATTCCCAAAAATCAAACAAACAAAAAACATTAGGAAATGTTCAAAAAAATATTTGTTTCCATACTCGTGTATACTGTTCATTGCACTGGTGTTGGTAGTTCTGAGCTGTGCTTGCTGTGCTTTTCCCTCTTTGCATTCTAGCAGTGGCTGGCACATTGCTGGTGGTCCACATTCCCTGTATGTGTGACTCCCTAAGTCATCTGAGAGCTTCAGTGAGGTTGTACTGGAAATCTATCATGTGGACGGTAAAAAGGAAGTGAGCCAGGACAGATCCCTTGGGTAACTAGTGCTGTTTGGCATCATCTCCAGCATGGAGACTTCATAAATATAGCCTGTCAGTATGGTAGTCCATGTTCCTGGAGACTATGTGACAAACATTTGCACTATCCAGAGCTTGCAAAATAAAATGAATGTGATCAAGAATCATTGAAAGAAAACATTTATGTTACTTTTCCACACACACACACACACACAAAATATTCAACATTCTATAGATCAAATGACCAAAGTTTCACAATCATGTTCACATGCTTTGAAGAATTACAGTGCCTTAAGTCCAGCTCTGGATGTACTGTAGATTTGTAGATAAAAGTTTGAGTGAAATATGTGCAAATATATATGACTCTAACATGACCTATGTTCATTTTATATATTGCTTTACTCATATTGAATGTCAAACCTGTGCTTTTATGTTTTTGTGATGTGACTGAAACATTTTTCAAATTGTTTTTTCATGATTACTTGAAGCCTGTTATCTCAGCAAATGTCCAACATGGAGTCAAAACAGCAATTCCAATTGCAGAGTAATATTCTGCAGTGACAAATCAAATCTCATAACATGACCATTAATCCTCATCTGCTGGACATGGAATGGGTGCATATTGTTTTGTGCTGTGAAATGTAAACAATCATCTGGCTTCATTCAGAGACATGGGTTTGTGAGATCCTTTTAGCTCAACCAGTAGAACATGACCATCTGTGAAGAGTAATCAAGGGAAATTGTGAACTGGCTAACCACTACGCAGGATTTATACTTATGAAATTAGCTTTAGATTTACCATGAAATATCTGTTCATTAAAAATGCATTAAATGTGAACAGGATCAGTTGATGCTAAATGGAATAGCCCAAAAGTCATTAATTCGAGCATTCCCTCTTTCTCTCTTAGACAGCCGTCAGACTGTTGTAGACCCAATATATTGAGTCAGACTGTTGTAGACCCAAACAAAACACACAAACAAACAAATTATGTATCACATATAGCAATATGTATGTATTACATGTATATATGTATGTATTACATATAGCAATAACTATAAACATGTATATATATATATATATATATATATATATATATATATATACAGTATACAGTAACATACATATATATATATATATATATATATATATATATATATATATATATAAACTGGCTTGTCAATCATATTTTCACAGTTTCCATTTACCATTTATATTTTTGCATAATAATGCATTTAAAAGTTAATGCCCAAACAAATCTTTATATAAGTTCATATTGTTGTTGCAGATTATATATTATATGGATAACATTAAATAAATATTTTTCTCAAAGGTTAAATGTTGGTTATCAAAATCTAAACCTCTCTACTCATGCTACATTCACATCATGTCATAAGTTCTGTCATTTCAAGATGACAACACGTGACGTTCTACTTGGAGATGTTCACGTCCTTGTTGAAATCTTACCATTATTTCAACATTAATTGCAGGTGCAAAAGTGGTATTGAATCAAAATCACTTCATAGCATTGATTAAATGACATTATTATGGATAATTTTTTGTTGAAATCACACTGTTGTTAAAACTATAATTGTGGGTGAAAAAAAATATACTGACTCAACATCACGTTATAACGTCGTTGATTCAACGAAATTACCATTGTTTTTGTTGTTGAAAACTCACAATTGTTCCAACAGTAATTCTGTGTGCAAACATGATTTTGAACCAACTTCACTGTAATGTTAATTCTATAAAATTAGCGTTGATACATCAACATTGATTCGACATTGTTTCAATAATTGCTTGATAACTGGGTTTACAGAACCGAAAAGCCAAATCCTCCATTAGGTTGCATTCAAATCATTTGTACATGCAACAAAGTATACAGTACGTCTGTAGCCATCTCTCTTCTGTCATGAGACCATTGACATGATTACCTGACCAGATAGAAAAGTAATCATGAAGTCATTCAAATGAATGGCTGAAAGCATGTATGTGGTTTCTGCTTCAGAAATAATTATGATACATGTAGTGGATGGCAGAAACAGATAAACACTATCTTTTGTTAAACATCAAAGGGGGTTGAACAGATTGTTAATGTTCCGTATACCGAAAAACAGCCAGGTAGATGTCTAGGCACCATTACTCAGCTAATGAGCTCATATATATATATATATATATATATATATATATATGGGCAGGTCTGTGGGTGAAGGGATGGAAGCAGCAGCCAGCCTGAGATAGTTCTATTTTGCAGTAATCCCGCATGGCTTAGAATGGCAGATGCCCAGCGAGAGCAACATGAAGCCGACCCCACGGAGTAGAGTGAGCGGGCGATTATGCAAATCAACAGACCTCTCTCACACTGCCCTAAAAAAAGGTGCCTGATTGCTTTTGGCAAACCGTCACCAGAGCCTGAGCAGATGTTTCATCTCTGTCAACTAAACATCTCGGTGAGGTGCACATGCTGGATTTCCTGAGCAACATGTGCATGAAAATTATGACTGTCCAACGCATTCTCATCCTTTAACGTCATATAGAACGCTAGTGACAAAACGGCGCTATACTACGCACATGGCACCCGTTATCGTTAATATAACACGTGCTGTGAGGGCTAAGTTTAGGTGTGGGGTAGGGTGTACGTGTCATATTCACGCTAAAGGATTTATAACGTCTTGGGTTCGCGTGTTATATTAACGATAAAGGGAGCCGTGTGCGTAGTATAGCGCCGTTTTTGCATATAGCGTTCTATATGACGTTAAAGGATGAGAACGGGCTGGACTGTCAGAGATGAGCAGTGAAAAAGGTTTTATTTGCTGAATCAAATACTGTATTATTTAAAGAGCTGGTTTAAATAATTAAATGAGCCGATCAATAGCTGGTAAAAAAAAAAAAAAAGAAAAAGAAAAAGAAAAAAGAAAGAAAAAAAGAAAATGTGCACAAGCGATATATAAAATACACAGCCCATAAGCTACTTAGTGTCACAAAATGATCAACGATTGATTGACCAGCATGAAGAATTGACCCACTGAAAAATGTATATATTTTGACTGCCCTTCAAATGTGCCATTAAACGGCAAAAATACTGTACATTAATGTTATTGTACTAATTATTTTCAAATTAATCACTGTTTTGACAGCACATGACAGCATTTTGACCCCCCCCCCCATCAAAGGGGACACTATGTATATATATATATATATATATATATATATATATATATATATATATATTCTGCATTTAACTGTTATTTTGTGTAATGTGCAATATAAGTGTAATGCCAGCCCATTCTCACCCCCAAGGCGTCACTTAACTGACGCCTTGGGAAGCATTTGGACATGCTTCAGTATCTGACGCTTTAGGCGCCCTTTAGCGTCAGTTAGATGACGCCCTAGGATCGCGTGTACCCTACCCCCACCCCACACCTAAACCTAACCGCGTCCTCTAACAGACGCTTTCCTTTAGCGTCAGTTAGATGACGCCGTAGGATCGCGTCATGTAAGTGACGCTAAAGGGCGCCTAAAACGTCAAATATTGAAGCATGGTCAAAGGTGACGCCTTGGGGTGAGAATGCGTTGGTAATGCATATATTGCAGCCCATTCTCACCCCCAAGGCGTCACTTAACTGACGCCTTGGGAAGCATTTGGACATGCTTCAATATCTGACGCTTTAGGCGCCCTTTAGCGTCAGTTAGATGACGCCCTAGGATCGCGTGTACCCTACCCCCACCCCACACCTAAACCTAACCGCGTCCTCTAACTGACGCTTTCCTTTAGCGTCAGTTAGATGACGCCGTAGGATCGCGTCATGTAAGTGACGCTAAAGGGCGCCTAAAACGTCAAATATTGAAGCATGGTCAAAGGTGACGCCTTGGGGTGAGAATGCGTTGCATATTGTGACACTGCAACTTCATGCTTGCGCAAATAAATACAGGATCTGTATTCCTCTGCACACATACGGCCAAAAGCACAGCAAGCCTGTGAACTGCAAAACATATTGAACGTGTAAAATGAAAATGTGAAAAAAAAAAAAAAAAAAAATGTTTCAAATGCCTAAATGACTTGTTGTGTATATACGGCAAAAAGTTCCTGAAATAAACCGATTTGTACAGTTGCAACCTTTTTATACCTGCGCTTACAGTTTTGTAAGCATGAAGAGGAGGGCATGCCCACTTTCTTCATGTAGCCAATCAAATGAGCTTCTTGCTGACTCTTGTTTTACTCTAATCTGATTGGTTCGATAAACACGCCAGTTGCCAGAACTCATCTTTATCTTCATTTTGCTCACCATCGTTCTTGTACTTGTTTAGTACAAGAACGATGTACAGAAATTGTAGTTTTAATGCCAAATCCATAAATAAATAAATAGATAAATAAATAAATAGATAAATAAATGATTGCTTAATAAGTTGTGCAACATTAGGCTGACTTAATGAGTTAGTACTTATACATATACCTTCATTGATTTTCTTCTTGAAAGGGGTCTAACGTTGGACATTATTGACTTTTATTGACAGATTTTCTTGTTTAAGCTACAGTATATGGAGAGTTTGAAAATAACATGATGTGGCAAGATTAAACAGTCATTATTTTTTTAT
The DNA here is from genome assembly GCF_016745375.1 of Pimephales promelas. Next base: position 575,544 of record NW_024121299.1, on the reverse strand, counting down.
CATACACGTCTTCTATTGTTTTCCATTATTGATTCTAAAAAAAAAAAAAAATGCCATTTTTTAAAGATTATGTAAAATGTAAATGTGTGAAAATTAAATTATCTCTGTGAAATTTTCAGAAATGTATGCATGCGTTCTTGTGTATACTAATGTCTTCATGCCATTTGCTGAAGTGATGGACATTGAAGCAGAGCATCAGCTCGTGAAAAATAGCACAGAACTTTGTGCTGGTGAAGGAGTATGGTGATGTTCACAGTCTGATAGCTTGCAATGGCATGACACAACACTCAACACATTTTTACCACTATTTTGTGGAATAATAGCTTGGAGGACTAGATGGATCTTAGGCCATTTGTCATATTGAGAGATGTAAATGACAAACATGCCGGTGCACAGTCTGACGAAAACTGATTTTAAGTGAGAACAAATTGGGCATCTGCTGTTTGCAAATCCATTTTCTTTTTAAATTAATGACTGCTTTTTGTTATTTTGTACATTTACAAAGTTCTACACAGTTTAATTATAGCAACTAAAGGATATTCAGACAGAAAGCTCAATTAAAGCCCAGCACAAAGTACAGTATAATATAGCCATATAATCCTTGCCCGAATGGTACAATGTGTTACATATGTTTGACCCTTCCCTTTAGTTCATATACTTTTATACTGAAACTTCTCTATGCTTCCCTCCTATAGCTTGGTTATATTTCTATTATAAATGACTGCATATCAATTTAAAGATGCACCACTTTACTAAAAGCCTCTGATTTTGAATGAAAGCAATCATATTGAAACTGTATGCCAACTCGATAAGATGGAGAGATACAACAAAGCGTAATCAAATCAAGTTATGTAATCATTTATGCGATTGCCGTTCTCGGAATATGTATATGACTCATCCCTGAGTCAGCAGGAACTTTACATTCTATCTATACATAGATAGTGAAAGTTGGTGCTTATTTATTTGAAATTATATATATATTTTTATGTATAATTAGCTAAAGGGATTTATTAAAACAAATTTGAAAGCTGTTCATGGTCATCTTTTCTTTACAAAAGCAGCGCTTATTTATTACAAGTTCTGGTTCAACATATGGCATCCCTGTCTGAGTGGATAATCTGGTGGGATGTGGTTACAGACACCTTTCATTTGGACAGAATACAATGAATGCAGTACTCTTCATTTGAGATGAAGTTATTAAGAAAAAAAAAAACAGTAAGGAATTCATCAGATATCAGAAACAATCATCAGAAACAATCATCAGATATTTAATTAATTACTACTTAAATTTACAATAATTCATTTAGCTTAATCATCAGATATTTAATGAATTACTACTTAAATTTGCAATAATTCATTTAGCTTAAGCTTTTATTCAAAGCAACTTACAATTCACCTTTGGCTAAGCCACGCCCTAGAATGTAAATTGACCAATCACAGCCCAGCCAAGAACCAGCTCCCACAGAGGTCCGACACTTTTTCACTGCGCTCTATTGACTTTCAACACAGGCGTCTCATATTTTTGGTCTCGGCAGGCTATTACCGTCAAAGTTTTATCCAAAATATGGTTAAACGTTTTGCCTCGGGCATTTGCAACACAGATGCGTGTTTCCCAGAGAGGGGGACAAACAGCACTTTGTTCAATGGTGCTTAATAAATAAAATAAACAAAGAAACAAATTATATACCATGACATCAATTTAAAAAAAAAAAAAAAAAAGAAGGTCAAAGCGCACAAAAATATGTAGGAAAAATCAGTTTGACTGTGACCTTGTCAAATGGTCTTTAAAACTAATTGCATTGGTCTCAATCTAGTCTAGAAATGTGTCATGTCTGTCATGAATTTTGTGGTGGCACAGTTCCAGTTACATTATCCAATCCAAGTCCAAATTATACATGAATGAAAACACTTTCGCATGCATTCTACATGTCAACCAGGACATAAATGACAAAATGAAATGACACATTCTCTCATCACTGCAATCAAGGGGCTTCCACAGTGCTAGTGCTGTCAAAACTATGATTTTATTATTATTATTATTATTATTACTATTTTATTCGTTTTAAGCATGGTGTCAGTGAAAATCCATAAGGGAAAATAAAACTGAAATTGGAAGTGCCCAATGTACAGCTTAATGCTTAATGTATCTTTCTCTTTAATATTGAAGTTCACTTCAGATGAATGTGCGCGTGTGTGTGTGATAAAGAGTTGATAGCCTATTTGAAGATATTTATTTCCCTCAAGTCCTTAGTTTCGGTGTCAGATATAAGCCCTCTTGAGTACCTGAACAGATTTCTTCCTTCAAATGGGACATTTAAGAGGTCCTCCAAGCTGAAAGAGCTTGATTAAACGTGTGGAAGCTGTTTTCACTATTAGGTCCACTGATTCTTTGTTGTACTGCCCCATATTCTTTAAGAAAATAAATAAATCAAATAAAATAATAGATTTCTGCCTCAGGCAGTTTGTCTTATCCAGAGGGGGGGGGGAAATGTAATGCCTCCTCTTATGATATTAGTAATGTTTCATGCCAAACCCAATTAAATCCCAATTCTCATACTGACATCTAGTGTTGGCCTATGGAATGGACCTCTTCTGAGACTGTAACCATAGAAACACATAGACATAGAAGAAGTTGTCCTGACCTTTCTTGCAATGATCTGCTGCTAATATACACGTATTATGTGGTTGTGTAAATTAATTAGTATAAATAAATAAACAAACACAATAACTACAAATACAACTACTTTACTACAGTATATATATATATATATATATATATATATATATCAGATTGTAAACCTTTAACTCATTATTGTATATTGTATAATAGAGTATCCTGGCCATCTTTGTCTATTAGAAGGAAAAATCATTTTTACGTAATTATTTATAAAACTATTCTGGGGTTGTTGCCTTTGTATCTAGGTTGCCTAATTCAAAAGAAAAGTGTTGGGAAATATTACCTTCAGTCTGATAATAGTTTTACTGTCTCTGTTCCATTTGTGAGTACTGAACTGGGAAAAGGTAGCTTTTATGTACGCAGCTCCATTTGAATAGAATTTATTTCAAACAAAATTGAAATTACAAACACTGTTGCCTATGGAACATTTCAAATCTATTATCCGATCACTCGAAGTAGACTCGTTGATTTGCAATTGTTTTTAAGTGTTTTAATTGTATGTTTGTTGTTTTAATCTGTAAATTGTGACTGCTGTCCATTCTTGGCCAGGACTCTCCTGCGAAAGAGATTTTTAATCTCAAAGAGATTTCCCTGGTAAAATAACCCTATATAACTCATCTTAAAAATTGTATATGATGTATAAGTATGACGTATGACGTGTCTAAAGCATGTGGGTCAAAATGCTCTGCCATTGAGGTGTTCAGCCATGCTTTCTGTTTTCCATTTTCAAGATAAATGAGCACAGTAAGTGTTTATGAGATTTGCCCGTACAGTAGCTTTCAGTCCAGAAAAGTACCTACATTACTGTGGAACATATCATCATTACTCAGATGAGCAGATATACAGCATTACAACGGTAAGTATTAGGGCATATGTGCTGAATTCCACAACTGACCAACCGGAATCAATTATTGCTTTAAAATGATTTGCTTTGTTTTCTTACTGCGACACGGCAGTGTGTTTATTGAATGCTTTTGCACCTCATGGTGTATCTCATGGGAGGTGATTACACATGACATCATGCAGTGGCATGCCAATCCTGATAAAAAACTATTTCAGTATATGCACACTTCAGACATAAAACCTGAAGGCTTTGCTGGCTGTTAGGTTGGATCCAGATGATAAGCTATTTTGCTCGGTTGTGAATGAATTCTTCTGCTGAAGCACCCTCCTGTTCACAGTGTTTGCTTTCCCTCCCTACACAGCAGTTATTCTGTGGCTTTAATAGGACGAACTCAATACATCTCCTGTGCCTGTTTCACCTAAAATTTTATGAAACTATGATATACAACAAGCTACCTCTCATCAACTTGCCAAACGTGGCAGTGGTTAGCTAGAATAAAGTATGCAGAAGCACAGGGATGCAACTCTGACGATTAATAAAAAACACTTTCTTTTATATGCAACAAACAGCCTAGCCTACGAGTAATCTGCTGTTCCACATTCCTATTTGTTAAGAGGTTTGAGGCGTATTTTTGAGTATTTTATGTTGTATGATTTTCACTTGACTGACAAAAGCTGAAAGAAATTATTGTACAATGCTAAAACAAAAAGCTTGGGACCACTAAGATCCTTTTTTGTGTGTGTGTGTGTGTGTGTGTGTGTGTGTGTGTGTGTGTGTGTGAATTAAAATGAACAAAAGTGACTGTAAAGACATTTATAACACACACACACACACACACACACACACACACACACATATATATATATATAAAACAACGTATAACTCTAAACTTACTTTGTAGTTAGAACAATGACGGTGGTATTAATCTAGTTGAATGTATTTAAGCTTTTAGGTTATTTTACCTGATGAACTTCTCTTTCTGTTGCTGTCATATAGTATAGTATAGTATAGTATAGTATAGTATAGTATAGTATAGTATAGTATAGTATAGTATAGAATAGTATAGTATAGTATAGTATAGTATAGTATAGTATAGTATAGTATATTATAGTATAGTACACAGTGTTTCAAATTGGCATTTAAAGGGTATTGGGTAATTGTTAATGACCTTTTATTCTCACAATATTTACCCTTACAGAAAAATCACATGAATTTCACGTTTTCCACATGTTCAAAATGTGACCACATATGAACAACATGTCACCACATGTGAACATAATGGAGCACGTGGCACATAAGGAACACATGTTATAGGTAATAATGTGGAGCTCATGTCAAATATATTTGCATGTTGTAATAGGTTTTAACGTGTCAATGATGTCACCACTTCACAAATATTGTACATAATTAGCTTCATTGTAATGGGAAGTTAAGATCATTTTACTGACTTTTAAAATGTTATATGTTAATAATGGCCAAACCCCCAAACACATCCACTTATGCTGTGCAGTCTGCAGTGCCGAATACAAAAGTGATACGATACTAAATGAAAAGTACTGACAAGCACAAATTGTTCACAAAATTGACTAATGTCAATGAAAAGGCAATGTAGAATGGAAAGGCAATACATGCAACACAAATCAAAGTAGAAATAGGTACGTAACTTACCGGATAACAGACCAACGTCCTTTCAACATTGATTGTACATGTTAGTATGAGTCGTCGATCAAATTTCAACGTTGAATCAACGTTCACTATTTGATCGTTACATAAGAACATTGTTACGTTGAAAATGCAACATCAATTCAATTTCGAAATTGTAGTTCGAGTTGTGTACAAAGAAAAATTGAATTTGACTGTAAGGAATATTGTAACAGGAAAGTGTCTTCATTATGCAATACTTCCTCAATACTTCGCATGAAAAACTTCTATGTTAGAAGTTATATTGACTGAAGAAGAGACCTGATGTTATGCATTATGTTTTATTTTCTTTGTCACTTTTTGAAATCTCCCAGTCCTGGGAATTGTGCCTCCATAGTGCTTCTTCGAGGCCTGAGGCAGCAGTGGGTAGATCTCACGTTGAGCTTTACAAGGCGAATGCCTAATCTACAATCGCATGAAAAGTAAAGTGGATTTTTCACTTCAAAGAGTATTTCATCCTGGAGATCTCCGGAATAATTTGTTAATATTGAGTTTAACCTTTCATCCCTCTCCATTTATTGTTTACTCTGTCAATTTTTCCAGCTTTTTCCTCATTGATACTTATGTTCACTGTCTGAACTGGATAAAACCATAAGAATGTATTGAGCTGAAATGGGGACTGGACGTTTTGGATGAGGAATAAGCCACTGCAATTGCTCAAGTTCTCCATGACAATATTAAAACTTATGTATCTTGAACAGAGGGTTTGGGTGGAAGTGAAGTAATGTGCCATTATTACAGACTAAGAACTTCTGCACAGTATTTTGTCATGAGGTTTGTCACCTGTAAGTGAGCATATTTTCATTAAGCAAAACAAATAATTAACAGCAAACATTTGTAAATAAACATTTTTTTTTTCTCTTTAAAGATACATTTTACAACTCTAGGCCTTTGTGTTAATCCATTTATTTTGAAAATTGGAAATTGGAAGACAACATTTAGCAGGTCCCAATTATGGGATATCACAAAAAAACCTCTGGCTCATTAAAAACAGAAATAAATTAGCTAACCTGAAATAAATGCTATAAAATTCCATCCTAAATTGTAATAATTCATTGCTGTGACACTTTCCATTACACACCAGGTTAATCAAATCTCACACGCCTTTTTTATCAAATGCTAATATGCTGGCAAGCTTGAGAAAACAAACAGCGACTAATGACTCTTGCAACATTTACAAAGGTTTTAACAAAGTCGTATCCAATATTTGCATTTTGTAAATTAAATGGCACGAATTAGAATTGTGGGAGTTTGATTTATGATCCATTGCTGGAATGTCTTGCAGTTAAAAGTTGGTAAATTAATTGCTTTTCTCATATGTCTAATTATAGGTGTCCTCCTCAAATTACATTAATTAATATCTATAGGCTACTGGATATAGCAACCAGAACTAATCAATTACATTTGCCTGTCTAGTCTCTTAAATTATCATATTTGTCATATCACTGGCTCATACAACCGTGGAACACAGAATATAGACCTTAGTGTGCTGCGCCTTATGATTAACAATCCTTCCGATTAAATGATATTATGCATGAATTCTTTTAAAAACAACAAAAAATCTCCTTTTTGAATGGATCATCTGAGGCAAATGTGAACCATTTTTTTTTCATTCTTCTTCTTCTTTATTTTCCAGCTGAAAGCGCTATTTCAGGTCTGGCTGTACCTGTATTTCCACTGAGACCTCAGTCACCTTGACCACTTCACCTTGTGTTTGCAGGCATTCTTTTCTGTGGGACATGAGCTGGTGCCTGATCATAGCAATCGGCTGTCCCAAGAGCACCTATCTAGCGGTCAGAATAACAATTGTAAAGTCAGCTCAGCTACCAGCAGATGGCAGTCTTGATCTGTTTTGACTTAAACCTTTCAAACCTTAATGTCTTGACTCACTCGTCTCACACACGTTCAGACAAGCTAGAAACACATGAAAGGTACATTTGTTGAAAAAACGGTCCTAGTAGCAGCCGCAGTGAAACATAATCCAATATAAAGTAATCTGATCAATTCTGTGTTGCCTCTGTCTCAGAAATTGGTTTTAAAGTCTTGTTGTTGCTATCAGATACAAGCAGATAGAGTAGACCTATCCATACAATATTTTATTTGTAAAGGCTATATGTATTTATTATTAATTTAAACTGTTATTTTTATTATTTTCACCTCAAAGTTTTTTTTTTTTTTTTCCTTTCGAACATTCTTCTTTTTGTCTTACTTCTTGAGGCACTGAGCCAGGTTTCTATAGTATAACGCCTGGAGTAAACAAAGTCCCTTTTTTGTGACACACCCTTGGTAAGTGACCCATTTTCACCACATGTTATTGAAAAAAAGAAAGTCATCTGTGCATGAAAAAAAAAGACTCTCATGCAGATAGATGTAATTCTGCAGCATGGATCTTATTCAAATCAACGGATGAACTCAAACTCCACATTCTCAGCTTCTATTTGTCAATGACCTTGTCCCTCGTATTCACTTTTTTTAATGGAATATGTAGTGCTGTAAGAAAACCAATCTCCAGTTGTTTTTTCGCCTATTTATAAATATACGGTGAGGGGTCAAGACTTTCATTAATCAGAACAGATGCAGATCTAGGTAAGTGCTAATGGAGAGTTCCTACAGTTTGGTCGTATCTGCAACATGCCGCTGCTTCTCACGCTTTGACTCTGGGTGAGAACACAGAGTAAAGGAGACCAGACGTCAGGCGGAACTTTCTAACCCAGCGCTGTCATCGGCACCCGCACCGGGCCCTTTACAATTAATTTACAATCACCAAAAGGCCCGGGCACTTCAAAAAAGCTTCTCATCCAGCTCCATCTGGCACCAAAACATGCTTGCTGTGATGTTAAATCTGGAACTGCAGCACAACAACTTAGATCCACCAGCAATGCAATTGTTGAATGATGGCAAAATGTAAGATTTGGCCCAAATATATGATATCAGCATGCGTAAAATCTGCAGGTCAGTGGCATATTAATAACTTTACATTCTAGTCATCAAAACATGACCTTGCATCCACCACCACCTCTTAAAAGACACCATAAACTTGCTTTCAATGCTGGAAAAAATACAGTTTTTATTCTCTGCTTGAATTCTGAAAAATAAATAAATAAATAAATACAAAATAAAAAAAAAAACACAAAGAAAAAGGAAGCAGGAATAAACTTCACCCAGACAGCCGGTCCTTTATCTAAATGGAATCAGTCGCCCAGCATTATTAAACACTGAATGGGCACACTAGAATCGTGCGCTTTGTGGCACTTTGGCAGAAATAGCCTGCCAGCGTGCCGTGCCTTAGTGAGCCGTCATCGTATTTATTCATTCTGCTCTACCCCAGAAACACCTCTGATGCTCCTGGGCAGTGGCCTCTTCCTGCTATCAAAGGCCATCCCCCAATGCAGTTCAAAAGATGGATGGTCTCGGGGGTGGGTCGTCATGAAAGGTAAGATCAAAAACACAATGGGCCGTCCAGCTGCCCAGCCAGGCCTCGAGAGGAAGAGGAAGGACTGCTGATCTTTGTGGGGGGAAAGTTGACAGGCTTCATTTGTCAGATCTTCTCAAGCTGCCCTGCCCTGGCACTCCAGACGTGTGTTTGCTCGGAATGTGCCTTTTGCAGGACCCAGATACACTAACTGCAGTTTATATAGGAGAATAGGTAAATATAATATCTGTATTTTTAGTCATGACATGACATTGATGCTGCTATCGGAAATATGTGATATATATGTTTATCAAACTATGGGAAAATTACTGGTGCTGGACCTGGTGGAATGGAATCCAAATTCATAAAATATGCATCGCATATCTTGAATTTGCCCCTGGCAGAATTGTATAATTGATCTATAAATTCAAACTCACTTCCACCTATTTAGAAGCTGACTAGGGTATTGCCTGTTTTCAAAGCTGGAGAACCAGATGATTTGAGTAACGACAGATCTGTTTCTATTATATGTACAGTTAAAAAAAAATATTTGAGAAATTAATTTTCATGCAATTATGCAAATTTATTGAAGAACATGTTATTTTATCATCCGCAAAATCTGGATTCAATCTGCATAAGATACTTATCTTATGTACAACTTATCTTTTCCCCCAAATTTTGAACGGTAGTCTGTACAATATGTCCATGTCTACTGTCTATAAACACAGTAGTATGAACACCATTGTGTGTTCTCCTGACAATCTTAACGGTAACTCTGAGGATATAAATATGAAACAATATTTAAAATCGTTTCACTGGAATTTTGAATATGGAAGACTCCCAAGGCAACTAATATCCATTTACATGTTCTATTTAAATAAAATGTTTTGGCGGCTTTTACCCTTTATTTTCATGAACAATTTGTTTGTAAAATCCAGAATTCATTGTTTTCTTCTCTGAATGCAAGTCATCTAAACCCTGAGGCTTTGAAGCAGCCTCAAGCTATGACACACCCACTGTGTACACAGAATTGAGTTTTTGTTGGAAAACAGTTTTGAAAAGTTGCACTTGGTGCCAATCATATTACTGTCCCTCTGGCAAAAGTGCTCTCGTGAAACAAGCGATTTCATGACAATCGAATGTAAAGAGTTGTATCTCTAAAAACTGTGTGTATAACACTAGTATGTGGCATTTAATGAGTAAAAAGAAATCGCTAGTTTATACCACTAACAACGCTCAAAATAGCCCCATCCTAACCACAAACGCTGAGCGCAATTCGAACCACAAATGCCTTTCATAGAGTTCAGCTCACTTGGCACGTCATTCATGGTTTGACTTATCGAGACTGTTTTCCAAAGATGGTTCCTGCCTGTATACACAAAGTGGACTGTCTTTATAAAATATCTTCTTATTAAACAGTCTGTACACTTACAAAGTTCTCAATGCTTCGGTTTGCATGTAGGGACCCTCATTATGTCACTGTGTTAATGTGGGGCTATTTTGAGCCTTGTTAGTGGTATGAACTAGCAATTTCTTTTTAATTATTATACCCCATGTGGTAGCGTTATAATCTAAACAGTTTTTAGAGATAAAACTCTTTACATTCGATTATCATTTAAACAAATCTCAGAGAACGGTTGACTAGGTACAGCACCAATGTTTTGTTACACCAAAAGTTCATTTTGCGCCGGAGTTCTCCTTTATTGCTGAGATCAGCCAAAGAAAAAGATATCTGCAGATCCTTTGTAATAGGGATTGTATTTGACCTTTTGTTATATTGGCTGGTCAATTTACTTAATTTGCACACTTAGTTAACTGTGTAGGTACATGACAGACAGGGTATTAACGGTTTTGTCTTCCGAGCTGTTAATATTCATGAAGGAATCTCTTTTGACCAGGGCATGATTTATTTCATAAGCTTGTCATCTATAGCATACTCCAAAGCTTATGGTAATTTTACAAGGGGTCTTTAACTCACAAAAGACTACCATCATACATTGATTGGAGCATCTGATGCAAATTACTGTCTTCACATTTCTTTCCAAAAGAACTATGCGTGTTGAATTAATGCCTCCAATAAAGACATGAACATATGTGGGTATTTTGCTCTTTGTATAGTCTGTGTAATTAATTCAGAACAAAGATAAGCTAAATTTGTATGTAAGTTAAGCACCAAGGGATTCACAAACCTACAATAAACTGATAATAAGGCTTTACAGTCTGATCCCATAGGATAATGTTTTAAGTTTCTGCGATTCCATAGGTAAACTATTTGAATTCTTCTCCAAAGAACACTAAATTTAAACAAAGAACACAGATAAACAGTCTTTGATAAGATCCACTGAAGTGCCAATCTACCAAAAGGACTGAATGTGATCTATCACACAAACAGCACAAAGTCAGAAAAACGTTAGCATAAACGCTCTTCTTGTTTCTTTGAGGTCAAGGAGAAACTGAAGGACTCATTTTTCCTGTGTTTCTCTTTCCTCATAAATATGCATGTGCCTGGGCTATGGGGATGCCATTGAGTATCCTTGTTTTCTGACCTCTTTAGCGAGTGTTAATCCACGAAAAGGCTAGACCCATTTCACAAAGGTGTACAAGCCCTGCCCATCTCCCTGGAGCTTCAACCAAGACTGAGAATTTGTGGAAGTTAAGTACCAAAAATGGCTGAATTGATGCTCTGCACTGAAAAAGTATAGAGAATCAAGCTATGAAGGTTACACAAACATGATTTATGAATGTGTTTTCATTACTTAAATTGTCTTTCCCCTTACACAAATAATATAAATGTCCTTATGGATGAATGATCAATATAACAGATTTTTTTTAATGGTATATTGAAATATATATTGTGTTAATTTATTACAATATATTGAATAATACATAAGGAATCAATGCTTTCATATATTGAAAAATATGTGACAATTATATCATATATATATATATATATATATATATATATATATAATTTAATACACTTCATAAAATAAAGATGTACATGTGTTAAGATATGGAACTGCGTGTATAATTATATTGTAAATATTTACTTGTGCAGTATGTAAAAAGTAATTTATTTCTTATAGTTTATAATTATTTTCATTATATATATTTCATATTTTCATGTATACGTAACAATAGCACAAGCACAACTTGATGTAATATTTAGCAAATAGAACATCACTGTGCTGAAGAGTGCGCAGACATTACTTTTTAAACTAAGTATGTCTATTTAAATTAAAGATGTCTATTGATGCAAGCAAATATAATTTGAGAATTACCCATCTTTCGAATATCTGGGAATTGTGTTAAAAGGTGCTCCACGCATTTTATTAAGAATAGTGGTAGAAAAAAAGCACCTTGGAGAAACTCATCAGCAGAGCAAAATATGAAGAGACAATGCAGAAAAGCAGAGTAGTGGCGAAAGACAACACTTGTAGTCCATTATAACATATACAAAGACAGCATCCATGCATTCAATCATGATATGAGGAGATTAGATACATTGTTCATACAATTTTCGAGGGAATATAGAATAGAATGCATACATATATGAAAATATATGAGAAATGAGGAGACTCATTTCTCCTTCTTAGTTAGAATTCAGAGAAAGAGCCACACTTCTCTGAAATTCATTTGGGAGGTCGTAAACGCTGTTATCTAAGAGCACCAGGCTCTGACAGTGATGTTAAGTTTTGGTCCTGTCCCAAAAAGCTGGTGCACATAGAATCATTTTTTTTTTTTTCTATAATTTATTGTATCAGATTAATTCAGCTGGACCATGAGAATTAAAACGAGACCAAGAATGATATGTAAAAATTCTGGGAATAGACAGTTATATGTAAAATGCATAATTACAAAGGCATAGTTATTCCAATGTGACATGGACAAACAAACACACATAAAAACACATTGGGTCTCATTCATGAAACATACGTAAATATACGAGTAAATATGAGAGTGATTTGAGCGTAAAGAGACCTTCCCGAAAACTCTTTTCCTGATTCACAAATACTTCGTAAACGTCAGATGTGATAGTAAAATGTGTGTGTGTGTGTGTGTTAATGAATTCCAACCAGTGGGATGTGCGTGCACGTTCATTCTCAATTACCATAAATCGGGTCCATTATATCCGACTGATATCTATATAGCTATAGGCATATAATAACATGAATGCGAATGAAAAAGAAAGATTTCTTGGATGCAGAAATTTAAGTTTTATTATCAGAAGTTCATTCAAAATGTCACATTTTATTTTCAAGCGTAGATAGTGGCGTATCAGGTCCTAAAAAAAGGAAGCTTTGCAGCATATTACAGATGCAGTTAATGGAGTTCCATCTGTTAATCAAACAGTCTCAGAATTGAGAAGAAAATGGTTCAACATTAAGCTTGACAGCAAAAAACGAATTAGTTCGCTTCGGAAAAATCGTTGGCTATTCAAACTGGAGAAGGACCGCCATCGATCACCAGATCTATTACTGGCTCTCATAATAAAAGTAAAAAAGATAAACCGTATGTAATTACTATATAATATATATATATATATATATATATATATATATATTTTTTTTTTTTTTTCAAAATGCTGTGTGAATATGTACCCGATTAATAGACTAGACGGATTTCAGAAAAATGGCCTTCTATAAGAATAGAGGAGCATTTATGGGTACAAGTCGGGAACTGGCCTACCTAACATATTTCAAGGGTGCTGAATCCAAAAAAAAAAAAAAAAACTGGTACCCAAGCGAAATTTTGAGTTTTTTTTACCTTCTAATTTGCATATTAAAATGGCTGTGACTAGCACAGAAGTCCAATAACTGAACACCACTCGGGTTCAGGTCAGGGAGGCCGTTCCTCCCAATCATGCCCCTCCAGGTGTCACTGTCGCTTCCCACGTAAGAGTTGAATTAAAATGCAAGTACTGTATGAGTTGAATTAAAATGCAGCCTTATTAATGAGCAAAACGTTCGGATGTTAAGCGCACCATTTACGCGTGGCTGGGAGCAGGTGTAGATTTATTGCGTACCAACTACAGTAACATTTGGAAAATACGTTCTGATGAAGATCAGCACCTCCAAATCCGAGGCCATGAGGTATCTGAGGCCTCAGTCAGAAAATGGTGGCTAGCTCAATTCAGGCTGGTGGAGAGATCCTTCCTCAAGTGGAGGAGTTTAAGTATCTTGGGTTTTTTTCCACGAGTGAGGGAAGGATGGAGTGAGAGACAGACGGATCGGTGCAGCTTCTGTAGTAATGCAGTCCATGTAAAAGTCTGTTGTGGTGAAGATACCATAAACCCTTTTAAATTCCTAAATAAAAGAACATTATTATGTTGTATTACAAATAATAATTTGTTATAGAACACCGACTCCCACCCCCATGCATAATTGCGAGTGTGCTATTATTAACTTTATCTAGATCTACGTATGTGTGCAGCATGCAGACAAAGGCACATGACATCTCTTTGAGTCATGCAGATGCTCACTGAGTAATGTTAAAAAATCTTTCATTTCATTGCTTTGCCTTAACCGAGCATGACAGGTTATGGGGGAAAACACCCATAGCAGTGGAATTTCTTGTGCAAATTGCTAGTGTAACACTTAAAATCACAACAGATTAGAGACAAATAAAAGTGAATGGCCATGGAAATAAATAACATTTTAGATTTGCCTGTTTCTGGAAAGATCTGGGGCAATGAGTTCCTTGATTTGAAAACTGCTCTTGGCTATTTCCCCCCTTCTCACACGCTCTTCCTCCATGTTCTCTCACACTCTGAGCTGTCCAGCATGATTATGGGCCAAATCACTCCTACCCTGTCGTGGCAGTTATTAATGAGAGTATGTATTTCTCTCCTAATTAGCTGTGACACTGAACATGTCATCTGGATCAAGATTAACTGTATGACAAACACTACATTCTGACAAATAGATGCCACTTACTCCTGGAAAAGCATTTTATCCCTGGTATAAGCTAAATTTTATACCTTTCATTTAGAATACATACTTATGTAAATTAGAAAAATAGGGAAGAAGAAAGCAAAACTAAATTGTGGAAATTGCTGTTCTAGAGTAATTATGTTAGATGGCATGGCAAGAAACTGTATTATGAAATACAATAAATAAATAAAGCATATTGCATATACTGTCAATATTACAAGAGTAGCACAGCTTCTAGACATCATCCGATTAAAACACCCTTGGGTCTCTCTATTGGCTGTGGTGGACCGAAACACAAACAAAACAAAACCAAATACTAGTGCATATGCATCATACATTCAATTCTTACTGTGTACTATTCTTAAAATGAAGCCACAGATGTGATGGACATGTTCTTAAATATAACTGAATTCTGGTTACATTTCTATTTTTTCTCTCTCCAAAAATTCTTACAAATGCATTACAAATTAAAAAAAGAAAATGTATATTACGGACAATATTACTATGCCATGCAACAGAATCTGTAATATTATATTTCCAACACATTGTGAATTATTGAAATCTAAATCATTGAATCACCTGCAGTACCAACAAAGCAGAGATAAAAACCAAGCTAACTGACAATCGACAACACATTTTAGAATATAAGCAAAGATATTCCATTTTTTGACATGAAATGCGCAACATATGCATTATTACAACTCCCAGTTGCTTGGAACTCAGGAAACTGCGTATCAAATCTCCGATACTGAAAGGCACCTACTGTGCTTTCAGAAATGATGAAAGGTTACTAGTCAAAAACTTAGCTTAATTAGAGCCTCTGGCTATTGGGAATTCATCTGTCACTTACATTAGTGATTAAGGTTTACAGTTTGTCAATCACCTGTGTTCCCCCTGAGCAAACATACAATGTGTGAACCACTTATTTGACCTCACCTTCAATGGCAGCACAGCATGCCCTTTTCCTGCAAGACTTATTGCCAAATGAACATCAGAATAAAACAGTCTGTGGCAGCCTTTGAACACGTCAGTGCAGCAGAGACAAAAGGTGATCTTGCTTCAAGGTTCTCAGCTTGTGAAAGGTATCTGAATTGCACCCCACATACACAATACAAATCACCTTCTCTGGCATTTCCTGTCATCAGTGAAGGCTCCACTAACCCTGACTAAAGAGAGTAGCTGGACTATCCAAAGGTATCATAATGATTTCTAAATTCAAATCCCTCACTGGACAAGTAAGGCTTGTGGGAGGATGGGAAAAAAATTGGTCGTCAGGCTTAAAATATAACCCTGATCACATTAGAGGCAGACCCACAAAATTGAAGTGAGGCATTAGGAGTCTTAGTGTAAGACAGCAACTAGAGGATTGTTTGATGGAGGTCAGAGAGGGCCTCCCATGCTGCTGAAGCACACATTTTGTTTGAACCCCTCCAACAGATTTGCTCTTGGCAAAATGTATCATTTCCAGATCTGAACCCACTGAGACATAAACTACACAGGGGCAGGTGACTGATCCAGTTCTACTGCTTGTCTGTTGGGTAATACTGCATGCATGAAAACACAGGTCTGTCCATAATACAGTGGAACAAAGTCTCTCTGTAGCCCATGGCCACTTTTAATCTGCAAACCCTTATGAATCCCAGTGGTATCACAGGTGTATAATTAGCCTCCTGCTTCCTGTATGATTTAGAGATGACTTGATTTATTGATTTTTTGCATTTGCATTGATTTGTCTAGAATGTCATAGATACTGGTACAGATCAAAGTTAAGCTTGGTGCACACTGTACGATTTAGGCCACAATTATTCTGATCCTAGTCTATAATCTGAAGTCTTTGATCATTAGTTTGACATGTTCACTAACAGTCCTCTAATGATCGTTGCGATCAAATTTGACCTCAGATATAATTGTCACAGTATTCGTCTGCACCATTCTGTCTTCGTCATCTTCACTACACTTCCCAGCATCCTCTTGTCTCCACACCTGAACTCACTCCCTCAATCATCCGCCTGTTCATCGTGATTATCATCTGTGTCACCTGTCTTCACCTCGTTAGTGTTCATTTGTATCAGTATTTAGTTCTCTCTGTTTGTTCAGTCCGTGTCGGTTAATGTTTCTATTCAGGTCAAAGTGATGTTGTGAGGAGTATTATTTGGAGTGTTTGAGTAGCCTGCCTGCCTGCCTATCTGTACCTGTTTGAGAGAATTATTAGAATATTAGAATTATTATTATTATTCTCCTCCAACAACCATCAAATTGTCTTTGTTTTTCAAGACAAGCCATGACCAAAATTAATATTTGAGATTTATTTGTAGCCACCATTTCAATCTCTTGTGTAATGCAGCTCACTGGCACCAGACCTGTCATTAATTGGTAAAGGAAAACAAAAAAGTGTTTATTTGTTTGTGTGCGTTTTTATCGTGTGGATACTTGGGGAACCCCTTTCTGTAAAAATGTGAGGTCTCTCCATGAGATGAATAAGCAGAAAAATCAGTGTGATGGCCACACAATGTGTGTCGCTAAACCATGAACATCTCGGGACTCGAGTCTGTAGCCAATGCTGAAGCGGTCTCATATGAATCAAGCCGAGTGGTGTAACACTGCCAAGGACACCATATACCCCAGGAGAATCCGTTTTATCCCTGAACATCTTCAAGGTGTTCAGCATCGACTAAGCGTGCTTTTTTTGTCCACCCCCTAAAAAAAAGATGCTCTGCACTGGGGAGAGCTTGCTCTTTTCCCAGTTGATCTGAAGCCCCAAACAGCTGAAGTGTCTGAGCCTCAGGTCCATGTGTGCACACATCAGATCTCGACAGTGAGTTAGGTTCATTTTATCGTCAAGATAGCTCAGAATGTGAATGGCCACTTTCTTTAATTGGGCAAGAGCTGCATCTGCAATTTTTGTGAAGATGCGAAAACCCAGAAGGACCCTGGACAGAAGTCTGGTATGATTCTGCCAGTGGAAGGCGTTTTGCTGGCATAAATGCACCGCAACACTGTTTGCTCCCTGGCCATCCCACCGTGGGGGGTAGTGATGGTGGTTGTGATGGAGCTTGTGAAGCAGGACCGGATAATTAAAGAAGCCTTTTATGAAATGAGCTTTGTGACACTCGCTCTGTTCCGTAGAACAAATCTGAATGAGTGATGCATGCCGTGTCCCTTTTATACCGACGTGTCCGAGGGCGTGGCATGCAAATTCCACTCAACAATTCTCATTAGCCTTTTCTAATGACCCCTAGTGTCAATCATCAACACCACATCAAAGTGACTGAAAGAAAGAACAGTGTTTCAGAGATTTCTGAATTAAGTTAAAAAAGAATAAAAAATGTTGCCTCAATAAATAAAACATCTCAGTCAGACCATTTATCCTGTTTTTTTTTAATACAAATTATTTTTTTTATGCATTTAAAAACCTCCTCCATCATTAGGTTAATTCATAGCATGCTTGATCTTCACAAAATCAATCAAAGCAATGCAAAGCATAAACATGTCAAAGAGAGTTTGTCAATCCAGTGCTTTGGTGTGCATGCAAGAAAATGAAGCATAACAAGGAGAGACAAACAGTACAGTAATTTGAGGTTCTCAAGTGTCTTCGGACAGTTCGCATGCCCAACTTATTTCAAGTATTTCAAGCACACTCTCCCATCTTACTTTTAATTAATTCTATAAATCATTATTAATAACCTTTAAAGCTTCCCATCTGCATGCCTGTAATCACCATAGTCAATCTTTGGTGTCAGTTTTGATTGCCAATCCATGTCCTCCTCTAATTGACCTTGTCCACTGAGGGAAGAGGAAAGCGAATTGCCTTCCCTTTTGATAGTCGATTTATTCCTGCGCTGAATGATGAGAGCTTAGATTTTGTTCTGAAAATTTAATTAAATCCTGTCTCTGTGAGAGGCTGAACGAAATGCCAGAAGCAGGTGAGCATGGGGTTAAAACATGAGTATATATTATGTAAAGATGTTATATTATTGATCATCTTAGATTCATTCAAAGTCAGTTTTAAAGAAGATGCAGTTAGAATTATGAAAGCTTATTGCTGTCAATGATGACGCTGAATGACGAGCAGTGGCTTTCTTTTTGTTTGTATTCCCAGCTCGTTCTCAACCCAAGGTGTCATATACTGACAATAGGCGCCTCCTAATGGTCTAACCCTAACCCTACCCCAGACCTAAACCTATCCATACTCTGTGTGTATTATTGACGCTAAAGGGTAGGGTTGGGTATCATTTGAATTTGAACGATTCTGATTCCGATTCCTTGTTTCGATTCCGGTTCCTAACGATTCTCGATTCTGATTCTTCTAAGAGGCAGGGTCAAAATTTTTTAGCTAACCTTGCTAACCAATGGCCTTTCTGAAGGAAATACTCCTTCTGTAAAAATACTCATTTTGTCACAAATTTTGCATTTTGCCGAGATTTCGTTATTTTTAGAAAAGTGAAGCCACACTTTGGATCGCCGACGTAAGGTACTCATGTTCGACTCGCGTGGTTATGCCAACACTTCCGGTAGACGCTTCTTCGTTGGTGTCGTTCAGCGGTTTCTTCCTCCGCTCGGCGGACTGTGAAGATCGAAACTAGGAATCGAAATTATAACTTTTGAACGATTCCGGGAAAAACGACAAGTTAGTCCCGGTTCCAATCGATACTCGATTCTCGATACCCAACCCTACTAAAGGGTTCTATGTGCACTGGACAGTACAATATGATGCCTTGGGATGAGAATGCATTGGTATTCCATCACAGATTTTATGGGTCATATGCTGTGGCAGACTTGTTATCGTTCCCAATCTGTTAGAATTATCATTTAGGTTTAGAGCAGGTGGAAGCTACAGGTTTTACAGAAGGTCCCCTCTAGCACCCCATATATACATCCCTGTCCCATTTTTCACTTCCACAAATTTCCAATAAAAAATAAAATCAATATACTGTAGGTAGGCTGTAAAAAAAGCTGCACCTTCCAAGCCAACTCATCACCAATACTGTCTTTTACATGTTTTTTTCTTGTTCTTCAGTTGCTCAAAAGCTAAGGTGTGCATAAAGGGAAATTTTGCATTGCGTTGATCAATTTCAGTGTTGGGGTTAATGCATTATAATAATGTGAGTTACGTATTCAGATTACTTTTTCAAGTATTTACTTTTAAATTTACAACAAAATATGTGTTACTTTTACAAATACGTAACACAAGTTACTTTGCTTTCCCCTGACACCTCTCCTGTCCCCATGTTGAGAAACAAAAGGTGCAGAGGTGTTGTGTGTGTGCTGCGCAAACATGATGGTTAGGTCATTATTTTCATTATTTTGGGTCATTATTAGGTCATTATTTTCATTTTTTTTGTTTTTATTGATTAGCTTTCTTTATCTTTGTCATTTCACTTTTGGTGTGAAAGGGCCTTTACATTTTCCAAAAATATATTTTTTTTCCTCTTCTTTTTCTTTTTCTTTTTTTATTATAAAACAAACAAGCAAGCCTGGCCCAGATAATAAAAGTAAAGCAAAAGTAACATAACAAATTACTTTCCATAAAAAAAGTAACTAATGCAATTACTTATTTTTATAGCTAGTAGTGACACAATATTGTACACATTACTTTTAAAAGCAACTTTCCCACACTGTTCAACTTCCTCACACTGTTCAATTTGTCTCGTTTACTTACCAGTGTAACATTAACAGAACAACAATTACTGAAGTTGATCTATTTCACAAAGAAAACTTAAACTTTTTATTTAAGTTGCAATTTTGAGAAATAAAGTTTTGAGTACCTTTTTCTTTATTCTCATCCTGGCTCATTGTGTAAAATTCATAATAAAATAATACAATAATGATTATTTCCCATAAATCAAAATCGGGTATTTACAAACCCTTTGAAGCACAGTTTAAGATATTAATGAAACCTAAGAGATTTATGTTCCTCCATTGTTTTTCCACACACACACACACACACACACACACACACACACACACAAAAAAAAATATATAATCTGTTTAATTCAAATGTTAAAGACAAGACTTGAAGCTCAAACCTCCTTGCTTGACACACAAACCTATAAGATATATTATCATGCGTCACAAAAGCATGTTTGAATGTTGTTGTTTATCATATTTGATATGCTCATTTGTGTATTGATGACAAATTATTTTTTTGAAAGTAAAAAAGGGTGAAGTAATACTTTATACAATAAAAGGATGACATGCTACCAGAGCTATAATGCTTTTCTCTATTCAGTATTGAGTGACTGATAATGTTTTCCACAAACTGCAGTAATGCAAACATTAAAACAAAGAGAATTCAAGATAATACATATCTTTATCCATGCAGTTGACTGAACATATTTTGGGGACATGGAAACAAACTTGCTCACTTCAGGTCAAACACACACACCTGAAGGTGGCCAGTAGCTATAATAGGAATCTGTCAAAAAAAGCTCTATTTTGAACCCCTCAGAGTGTTGACATAGATGTAGACACATGAAAAGGACTTGATGGGAATAACTGTTTCATTATTTCAGACAAGATCCCCACGGCAGAGATACATCAAACATCTTTCATTTGAGCCCTTGCATGTGTCAGGGGGTTGTTGAGGTGTTGGAATATGATATGCAAAGCCTTGTTTTAGCCTGATGGGAAAGCCATGTCTTTCTCCTCAGGCGTGTGGTCTGGGACTCATCCAGCGTGCAGCTACAATGAAGGTTATATAACCTGGCCTGGGGAGCCACAAGAGCCAAGCTCAGCGTGTGAGTCCAAGCTCTGGAGAGATTTCACCGGCTGATGGAACTATGTCAGACTCGTATGAAAGGATCAGCGGTGTAATTTATTAAAATACCCACAATGGGCTTGGAGGTGGTGGTGCTGGGGAAAACCGGCACTGGCTTCTGCTCCAAAACTGCCATTTAGAGGAACTGGCAAAGGGTCATAAATCCTCATCAAAGCACAATGTTCAACCTGTCATTCAGCTCTTATTGTGGAAAGAATTTAATTAGAGCTGGACCCTCTGCGTGTTTAAATTGGATGTGCTGATTTGCACGTCAAACTATAGCGATGACAGCATTATCATGTGAACTTATAATGGCATGCATTTTCCAGCTATCAAGCTTAGTTACACTGCATTGAACAATGAGCTTGTTTGCCTGAAAGGCTTGGATTCACATGAGATATTAGCGTATGATGATTTGCAGTTTCTTGTACTGCCTACATAATGCTCTATATTTGACCTGCAATGGATTTCACAAACCTCCAAGGACGTTTCTCACAGATGTCTGTCTGCAGAAATTAATTGCATTTACTTAAACCCCACAGAGCATTGCCAACTAATATATTTTTTTGATTATACTAATATGCATATACATATAGCAAATGTATACAAATATGCATACATCAAGCTTTACATCTAGATTAGAATGCACACCAAGTTGGTAAGTGTTATTCTTTTTCACTCTCACAATCACATTTAGTTTTACAGCTGAAAAGAGCCCACTGTGGAAAGTTCATATGCCTGTACTTTCATGATTTGTTTGTGGTTTATATCTCTAGAGACCTTGCACCAAGATGCAATTAACACTGATCACTATCATGATCACTTCATCTCTAGTTTCTCCCATTTCCATTAATTCCTGAAACAAACAGGTAAAATTCCCAGGTAATGCACATTCTCCCTGCAAACACCCAAAGCCTCTCCCTGCATTAATAGCTCCTCAGGAGAGGGCCTGTACATCAGACTTTATCTCCAGAGAAGACGAGCAAGCCAAATGAAGGCTCAACCTGAGAACAAGCCTACCTTGCCATCTCGTGGGGATGCTCGGAGAACATTAAGTGAAACATCAGTAATGTGAAAAACAAATGGGGGGGATGTGAAAACCCCTTAAGAATTGCTGCACCAGCAATTCATCAGACACCACCATAAATCTCAAAAACTCTCAGTTGCAGAGGAGACAAGAAGAGTGTGTGAGAGAGAGAGAGAGAGAGAGAGAGAGAGAGAGAGAGAGAGAGAGAGAGAGAGAGAGAGAGAGAGAGAGAGAGAGAGAGAGAGGTGGCACTAAGGAACTTCCTTCTGCTTCTGCTGTTGGATGATAAAATTGGCTCATTTAAGAAGAAATATATGGGTGTGTTGTCTCTTTGGGGTTTTTTGTGGAACATTTAGGAGCTCATCTTCACATGAGAGCTCTTGTCTCTGGACCAAGCTGTTCTTCAGGCAAGGCTTTAATTGGGCTGCTGTTGCCGTTCATTCATTTTGCATTGGAGTTTTCCATTTAAAGTAGGCGCCAACATGATTTGGATAAAGACAAATGAAGTTTGTTCTATGCTTGGGAGCAATGGGAACAGTGTAATAAAGATGCATTAGGAACTGGAGTAACGCGTCTTGGCAATGTGTCACATAGTTGTGGCCCGTGGGAGAGGTGGGCAGGAGCAATCTCTCACTGTAGGCTCTCATTGCCTCTTGTCAATCAAATCTGTGCATACGATAATAAAGTTCAGCATTTTGAGCGTCGTGCTGTATTAGAGTCGATCCCCTCAGCGGAACAGGCCCCATCTGTTATTTCAAACACCTAGAAATTACTGTCATGTAACTTTAGTGAATACCATACTAATATCAGTGACAAGCTCATATGGATATTATTTGGCTGTAGTACAAAGAAAACAAGCAATGTTGGGGATTGAGCAAAGAGCAGGAGATAAAAGCACCCACGCCAAGTCTCCATTATCCTAAGCTTGTTTCACCCACACAGTAACAGAGCAGTGAGCTTCAGGGCCTCTGCAGGACCTCCAAAGACTGTTATTATATGTTTGGATCAGGTGGAGATGATCAGGCTTCAAAAATATTTTCAATATATATACATATTTTTTTCAAACCTACAACATACACATTCATAGCTAGGCATCTGGAAGACACTTTAATCAAAAGCATCTTACACTACATTCAAAGTGCACATTTTATCAAATCATTTTTTTTTCTGGGAATCAAACCCATGACCTTGGCAGTACATTACACTACTGTCTGAGCAACAGCAACACATTTGTTTTGTTTTTGTTGTAACAAATTACAGTTTTGTTATGTATTTTATATCTTTATATAAATGCATGTTTATATATTTTAAATTAATTTTAAAAAATTATAACTCATTAGAGATAATATTAATTATACATATTTAAATATTTTAGAATTGACTGTAGCAGAATCTAATTCATCAAATTTAATCACTTCATCCAATGCACAGAAAGCATAATCAATTATTAATTCTTGGAAATATAGTATCGTCCTGGCCAAGAAAGAATAACCTTTTCCAGCTTAAGTAAATCAAGTACTAGTAGGGCAAAAGTATTGGTAGCTAGATCAAGATGTTTAAGTGACTTTTATTGATATTTTTTGTGAGTGGCAAATACAGAGACAATGAAGTGTGAATATAACGGTTTAATAAACAAAACTACTGTAGGCTACACACAGGGGTGCGGCCAGGGATTTTGCGCCCCATGAAAAAATAGGTACTACTGCACCCGTTCAACTAGAAAAATCGATCTCTGAGGCCCCTTAAAGTGTTTGGGCCAAAGTTTTTTCTCCCTTAGCGGCGCCCCTGGCTACACACACAACTAACCTAAGCAAAGAGGTGGCAAGATTTAAACCAGCTAACCATAACCTACGAGGAACATGATAAAATCAGGGTCACCGTAAAGGGGCACAATAGCTTATAAACGCATCTAAAGGCTGCACATGGGTACTTGCATTGGTTTTGGTGGCTGAACAAGCCCAGATGCCATAGATTATTGGGATTCTTGGTGATTTTTTCAGGAGTGCGCTGCAGCGTTCGTTTGGGTTCTTGGGGTGATACACGTTGAATCCAAAGAAGTTAACTTGAAGATTAAGTTGCTGGAAGGGTGCCTCAAAGAGGTTGAGCAAAAGATCTGAACTAATCAGATAATTTTAGCGACCTATCAGTTCACTCCCATTTGGTGCAGTAACCAATCTAAGGAGAACTGAAGAAAGTCTTTGTTCATCTTATCTCCATTTGCATGTTCATGGTGGCATGGAGAATTTGTCTTTACCCAAAGCATGCAATATCCTAATACAATCTGTCATAACATGTTGAACACTCTTGATTATACAATTAAAAGAGGATTGATTTGATAAAAATAAAAAGGGAATTTGAAGACATTAAAGCAGTGATACATCATCTTTGGGTATCAACATTAGTAGTTACCCGAACATACTGTAACTAAAGAATCATAACTGGTCTTCACTAATAGGAAATGGGGGATGAATAAAACACAGGAGAAATACTATATACATTTGAGAAAGCTTATGGTTATGAATGTAGTAAGTGTCCTTGGCTATAGTGGCTAGTAAGTGTAAATGGCTAGTGTTGTCTGGTCTCCTGTGCTCTCTTTGAGGGTTGCAGACACAGTCTCTTGGTGAGATTGTTCAGGGGAGGAGAGGTGATAACGGCCTTTGAAAATAAATGGTTTTAGGGCCGATGGCAACTGGTTTTAGGGCCGATGACAACAGGGAAGAGGGGGAAGTTTTTCTGAGGGCTATGGCATTTTAATTACAGTCATTCGTTACATTGTTATTTTAAACTAAACTATTAATTTTCATTTTTATATTTAAATGTTTCTGCCCTATTGTTCTATGCCTTATGGTTGCCTGTCAAAGAAGCAAGCAAAAAGCCTTTCTCTTAAACAATGATGGATACATTAAAATACACAAATCAGCAGTTACTGTTTAAAATGTCACATGCCATTTAACACCTCAGTAGGACTGACTGAGCTGTCTGAAGATTGGATATGAGTCTGAATATTCATTCCCTCTGAAGTATTGCCCATCCTCATTGGTCATTTAGGTTTGCCTGGCCTCATTTGCCGGTTAATTGCATTCTATACTTGAGCTAAAGACCTGTCATCTGTTTCTGTGGTCCCATTTATCTTACAAATAACCTACAGAAGGTGTGCTGCACCAGCTCGCTATGCTAAATGAGAGTCTTTTTTATATTCAGTAGATTTGGGGAGTGTTTGCCTTAATTTGCCTTTACTTATTCCCCATTACATAAGTGACAAAATGTTCTTGTTAAAATATGCGTTGTGTTCAATACACTTTTTTTAAAATTAGGAATGGATGGATGCCTTCACAAAGTCTCGCTGGATTTTTGTGCTACACTTCATAATTATGCATTTTTAATGTATGTGGTAGTTTCAGAAGCAGCGTGAGACTCCTTATTGGAGGTAGATTAATTACAGATACAAAACAATCTAGCATCCTGTGCTGAGGGTCCATCAGCAGCTGCTCCTCTCTTTCTGCAGTGTTCATCAAGACGATTTTCACTGCGATAAAGGAAGTGGCTAATTCAGAGGTCTGGCTGCCATCAAGCAGCCGGTGTCACGCTGGGACGAGAAGCGGCAGACTTAATGTAACAGGTCTGGGAAGACTTGTGTGTTTTATGTGACTGTGAGTGAATTTCATGCGAGTTCATCTTTATTTCTTTACGTCCTCCTCCGATTGGGGCTCATCCCTGCTGTGAGCGCTGTCCCTATTCCTTGTAATTATGTAAATGACACATTAATGAGGTGTAATTCAGAATTCATAAAACAGCAGGGATAAACTGTTAAAAGACACAGCTTCTTAATGAGTGGGAATGTGTGTTTCATCATCGAACGGGCTGCTATGCTAATTGTTTACCTACCACTGTTTCTTAAATGCAGCACATTTATACCCAGGTCATAGATATTTATGACAATTTTGGATCGTTTAATCAATCAGGTCAAATGTTAGCCATACTAAATACCATCTGTGCTCTACCAACTCTACAGGACGCAGCATGACATTACAGCTTGTGAGCTGCTAAAAATGGTTGGGCGCCCAGAGCTTAACCTAATAAGTCACTAGTGTCAGTGATTTACCAACTCTTGCATATGTTTCAGAGGCCTCCTGTGGTTGGAGGGGACTCAGACTGTCTCCTGGTTGCCAATTTAATAAGAATAGTTGCAGTGTGGAAGGTGATGGCTAACCTCTTTTATAGTAGAGAGGGACAATAAGAAAAAACACTGAAAATTAAACGGCTAAAACCTTGTAAAATATGTAGCATCTCACTTTAAAGACCTTGTCATTACAAGACAGCTCCATTCTTTTTTTTTTCTTTCCTGTGATAAAAGTTTAAATGTGTAGAGTCACACCTGAATGTGAGTAGTGA
The DNA here is from genome assembly GCF_016745375.1 of Pimephales promelas. The sequence continues at coordinate 548,801 of NW_024121299.1, read as the reverse complement.
GTAAGTTTCATATTTTTTTTTAAACAACATCTGAACAAAAAGCTGAGAAAATCGAGATTTTGGAGATGGTTCTCACTGCAGAATATGAAATCCACTGGGAGGAGTCGGATCCAGATCCAACTCCACCCACCTTAAATATACCTAAACCTACCCAGCTCCACCCCCTAATCCATAATCACACCCCTAAACCTACCCAACTCCACCCCTCAGATCTGGATCCGACTCCGCCGCTGGATCTCTTGTACTGCAATGAGGTGCTACTGAGTTTTTGTAAAAACTAACAATGTGTATAAGCAATGGTTTTATCGCTCGTTTCAGCTTCTTGTTTTTCTGTGTTTTGATCCGGAATTCTGTACTCTTTCAGAAGATATAACAAGATATAAGATATAACTGTGAAAAAAAAAAAAAGAAAGTCAGAAATTTCCATCAATGGCGGGGAAGTGTTGCGTCATAAATGACAGAAAATTTCATCAATGGTGGGTAAGACAGCTTTGTCCAGACCCCCTTGGACCTTGGTACATAACTGGTAAATTATTTGAATTCATTTTAAACATAAAACCTACAATATCAAAATTATTATAGAATATGTAACACTAGTTAACACTTATAATTAACAGTGTGCTGTATTACAATGGCAAACCTGTAAGATTTTTTTGAAATAACATTTATTATAATACATCTGTAGTGTGAACTTCAAAACAGGTTCAATGATGGGTTTGTTGAAAATGTTAATTCTCAAATTAAACTTATCAGCTTCAGGATAAGTGATCTGAAAAATAAAAAATAATACAATCCAAACAATAATAATAATACAAACAATAATAAAAATAAACAAATCAGGACTAACTAACAGGACTAACATGTGTCAAAGTGTTAGAACTACCATCATACATAATGTTGTTTTATGAAGTCTTATTCTCACTTGTCTTTACTACCCCAACAGTGTAGTGTTAGTGTTTTTGTAGTGTCTGAGATTAACACAAAGTCCTCAAGTACATGTTAAAAATGAAAGAAAGATGGTGTTAAGTATATCAAGAATTATCACATATTATTACTCAAACTATGGCATGCAGTTTAAAAAGCATGCAGTACAGATTGTTGTATTTTACACTACTCTACAAAACACATCACATGGCTCAGTAAATCAATTAGGTGTAAAAAGTGGCATGTATTAAAATAATACCATACACGCCCTGTCATAGAGGACTGGTTTTAGACTTTAATTAGACAGGGTTAACAAAAGGAGAACGACCCATAGGCTGCACCTATCTCCACTGTGACCCTAACTAAAGGGTGAATTCAGTGGGCTGTCGAATGGCCAAATCCTCATTTGATTAATGTGTCCATGTCCATGGGGTAATTCTGGCAAGGTTCTTGTCTGACATGTCTGGAAAGTCCAGCTGTATTCATAGCAAAGAAGCACTTAATTCAAATGAGCTGATCTGAATTGCAAATATGGCTAGTTTAAAGGGGCTAAGGTCTGAGGGTGCGTGTGTCAGAGTGTATGTGCAGTTTGTGTGCTTGCTTGGTGTGACTGTGATGTGTATGTGCAAACTTACTTTTATATGTATATGTCTTGTCTTGTCTTGTCCGAGAGAAAATGAACAGAAAGCTACTTCAATTTGTAGCTATGTGAAACCACTGGACATTTTCTGAGCATCACTTTGCAGCATGCTTGACATGTATTGCAGTGTTGCCCTCTGATAGGGTTTTTATTATTTCAACATGCTCATTGTAGAGAGAGACTGTGAGAAGTTCTGTTCAAATCAAAATGTAAATTGCACGCTATTGTTATCTTATGATGTGTATTGCACTCCTTGGTCCTCTTCTTTCAGTCCTCCACTGTACAGTTAAATTTGTACTGGAGTGCATTTGAAATTGCACCTTGCCAATAAAATGTAATATTTACTGATCCCCTAAAGTGTCAATGCCATCTCAGCCTGCCATTAAAACACCATAATATGACGCCTGGAGCAGATAATGATTACAAAATGAGAGCTGGAAGCTCACTGATATGCTAATATAAATCAATTAATAGTCAAGAATTATATATACTGGATATATTGGGTAATAACGTTTTTTGTGATTGTTATGGGCTGACTATGGTAGAGAGAACAATATGTACAGAACAAACACAATAACATGCTAACAATAGAAATGATGATGTCATGACCATGTAGAACAGTGAAAGGCTTTGCAGATTTCTATATTTAGTATGTTTGATTTCTATGTGATGGGGTAAAATGGGGCAGGATACAAAATCGAAGCACAATCAATATATCACTCGTAAATCCTCAAGACATCTGTTAAAGAAAACATTTGATACACATCTTTTAAATATCAGTTTACCTTCTAACTTTCAAATATCTTTACATCTGAGAGGAAACTTTTAAAGGGCCCCTTTTTTAAAAAAAAAATACATTTCATGCAGTGTGTAACATATCTCTAAGTGAATGAAAACATCCTGTAAAGTTTTAAAGGGATACACTCCACCCAAAACTTCTGTCATTTACTCTCGCTCAAGTTGTTGCTAACGTGCATGAGTTTCGTTCTTCTGCTGAACAAGAAGGAAGATATTTTGAAGAACGATTGGAACTTTGGCACCATTGACTTACATAGTATTTATTTTTTTTTCTACTATGGAAGTCAATCGTGCCAAACAACTGTTTGGTCCCAATCGTTCTTCAAAATATAACCCTTTGTGTTCAGCAGAAGAAAAAAAAAAACTCATACAGGTTTGCAACAACTTGAGGGTGAGTAAATAATACAGAATTTTCCTTTTTGGGTGGAGTATCCCTAAATCTGAAAGTGCACCATATATAAAGTTAGAGTCGACTAATAGTCAATGAAATGATTTTTTTTTTTTTAAACGAGCCATAAGCAGTTATAGGGATATAAGGGAATTTGTTGACGTTATTTGATGATGACAATAATACAATAATAAATTCGATCTGTTGCTGTCAGTTTTGCCTTGTAACAGCTTCATAGCAATGTTTCAATTTGTAAATTTATCTGGACATTTAACTTAAAGGGTCCACAAATACACTGATCACACAGGAACAGCGTCCATAAGAAAGTATCCCGCTAATGGGCTGAGTGACACCTCAAGAGCACAACAGTCAGCTTCCAAAAGTAAAAATCCAATTTATTTTCTCCATAGAGAAAGTGAATTCAAACCCTAATTGCACAAATCCTTTTAAGAGCCTCTTCCTCCCAGGTTTTGGCCATTCTCTCACAGCCCTCGGCCTAGTGCTGCTCGCCACAGTTACCATCCCTTAGGTTTGATTGTATGAGACAACTAGTTAATTTGAAATCTTTTTTGCATTAATTTTAACTTACAGGATTAAATTTGTCTTTGTGTCAACATCACAGGATGTTTTCTTGTACTGTAGTACGAAGATGACTCATCAGTGTCTCATAATTATTCATAAGACTGCGTGTCCTTATCCAATGAGAAGATGCCTAACTTAATTATTCAGGAGAGAATTCTTTGATTTAATATGACAGATGCTTTAAACAGTGAGATCGCATACTGTAAGTGAGAGATGCATACGAGCGTTTGGTTTTGTTTTGTAAGAGTTTCTGCTTCGCATAAGTTGGTAAGTAATAAATTACTTCAATAGATCCTGAATCTTTGATTCATCCATACTGTGACTGAAACCGGTCTTTACGGCCCTTTAATTACCGATCAAACTGCTTATAAAAACGCTGCAAGATAAGTCTCAAAAGTTATCAAAGATGCAACAGCATGTTCATATATAGTGTCAATGCAGATAACAAATGTGAATGGCTGTGCATTTATTTGTGCATTAAATTATATCTGTCACAAGATATGGATGTATTTGTCTTTTACTGTGAACTTACAAAACCATGCGTATATTGTGTTGCATGTAATGGTATATTTTTAATTTGTGGGAAGCTTTAATGCTTTTAATGAGAGCAAATTAAAATGGTCTGAATTCTGAATTTGGTGAGAACTGGCTAATCAAACAGAGGGTTTCATGACCCTTCAAGGGGAGCATATTACTCCTATCACATCTCACGTGTGATTAAAAAATAATGACATACCATAAACAATAATGTAGTACCATAAAAGTGCTGACGATGGGATTAATGCCATAGCAAGCAGTTACAAAGCAACCACATAAACTGTGCGACATAATCATCTCCCTCGTCATCCTTCCATCAAGAGATTTCAAAAGTGATAAATAAAAATAGGCAGTTTAGCCATGGATTGCCTGTTAATCGGTTTGGCATTTTTGCTCCAATGTGCTGTGCATTTCTTCTAGAGTAGGATTTGCATTTGCATGTTAATGAAGGTTAAGGGCAGAAGCCACTAATTACAATCCAGCAAAGTTCTGCCTAATGGTCCACTAAAGACACAGCATAGCTCCCATAATTCCATTATGCAAATAGCACCAAGGGTTGGAAGCCCACAACCTGGGCAGACCTAAAAGGGACCCCATGTCTGGCATCTGCCAAATGAATAAACGCTATCGAAACTGAATAACTGTGGCTCAGCAGGGAGACGAATTCACTTTAATCCATAATACTGTGTAAGACAGCTTACGTATAATAATGATATATATTTATATGCAGGCCAATTTAGCTCAAAAGGAATTATAGTGAATCTTAACAGATTCACTTATAAGGCCGAGCAAATGACTCATCCAGCGTTCATTCGAACGGGCGATAACTATAACCTCTGCAGCGGATATAAATATCCAAACTATAGTGAAACACTATTTATTTGCAAGGCAAATTAAGGCTGGTTCACACAGGACGATTTTAAAAGTGTCTGGCGATTTTCCAAACCTGAGAGACCCCACACACGGCGATAAAAAAAATCACGGGTATAACAGTTTTGGTCGTACAGTGTGTGGTGCGCAGCCACACGGCAAAATCAACCCATCACACACGAACCGATTCGACTCCAGAGCATTCCCAGGTCAGACAGAAAATCTCTCAAAATCCCTCGAGATCAAACGTGACTTCAGAGTAAAAAAACATTTATTTTCTAGCGATGGGTGGTGTAGATAAACATTACCAGGTATCTCAAGTGCAGCAGCAATTTCTGCCCAATTCCTCTCCTTGTCATTGCGGTTATGATATTCTTTACATGAAACGTTGTACAAATATTCATGGTGTTGCCACAGGTCGACGAGTTGGTCCTCCATTTCCGACGTCCACCAGACTTTCTGGTTCGCCATACCGCCGGGCGCCGGCTGTTTTGATTTTGTTTCTTTAAAATATAAACAAGACTTTATTGATGATTCTCACACATACAACTAATATCTAACACAATCACACACATTCATACTAGTAGCAGAAAGAAAGAGAGTGAGGAAAGAGAAGTTTTAAGAGTGTAGTTATGGCTTGAATGAAGCTGTTTAACTCATGGATGTTCTTCTGATCTTGTTTGGGTTCTTTTGTCTGCTGGTGGTTACTCATCTTTTCCATCTGCTTCTCCATCTGACTTCTGTAAATCTGCTCTAGTGAACAAATTCACAAAATCAAACCTCAACATAAACTCAACAAATTCTCTCCAGTATAACAGCAACATAACTCTAAGGCATTTTTATTGGGTCTAAGATTTTTAACTCAAATGTTTGTCCAGCATCCTGGGTGAGTTCTGACCAATTAGGCACCGTCTTTATCTGAAGCCCCTTTTCCACCAAAGCATTTTGAGAGCCGGTTCGGAGCCGGTGCCTGTGCACGAACCAGTTCTTTGTGTTTCGACAGCCAAAGAACCGGTTCGCGGCCGGGAAAACTGGTTCCAAAGCGGCACCAACTCTTTGCTGGACTAGAACCGTTCTTTTAGCACGTCATGTTTACGTCGGGGGCTGGGGTGGGTTTAGATGTGTTCTAAACATCTTTTCTGACCATCGCAAAGCCAGGAGAAACTGCAGAAACACGCAAGCGTTTTTATTTATTTATTTATTTTTTATTTGAAACATAAGCAAAGAAGAAAACTGTCACGATATAGAACAAATAAATGAAAAGTAAAAAGACACAAGACAGGGGTACATAAATTATCAGAAAAGATTACATATGAAACGAAAAGATTAAAGACTTACATTTTTCCAAAGTTTTCTTGGTAACGTTACAGGAGTTAGAGATAATCCCAAAGCAATGTACTTGCAAGCGTTTCTAGCGACGTACACAGTGACGTAACAATGTCGTTCCCTGGGCGCTCGTGAGTCAGTCTTTCAGTCTTGAGATCAGTCTTTTAAAAGCTAACTTTGACCAGTTCTTCCTCTATTTAGGCTCATCTCTTTGAAGCTTGCATGGTTGTAAGTTCTTAGCTGGGAAAAGCCCACTCCATGTATGGTCCAAGATCCTATGCTCCTTAACTGACTCATAGTAAATATTTTATAAAGGAATGGAAGGAAGCGATGGATGGACAGATATATAGACTTATCTGTTTATTTGTTTGTTTGGTTAAATACAATTAATATTGTTTTATATACATCCACAGATCCCCCAGATGATCAGTACACATTTCAAAGGCCTGGACAGCTACTATGAATAAAATAATAATAATACAATAAGAGCCCCCCCCACACACACACACACCCACACAAAAAAAAAAAAAGTCAAACACTGAGGAACATATGGCTCAAGTTCTAAAGTAGCTCCAGAGACATAATGTAGGATGGCATTGCCAGGGACTAGTGGATGCCATGGCATGACAGTCACTAAGCTAAGTCCATAACCCCACACATCTGCCTCCAAGAGAGAAATCTTTCATCTGAACAAGTCCATATGGCCAATTAAGAGAGACATCCAGGGAGAATATTTGGCTTTTTTTATTTTTGTTACCTTTTAACTGCCAAGGGAACAGGTCTGCATAAAGTATGTTTAGGGATGGAAAGTCATGACGTTTTTTTTTTTTTTTTTATGTAGAAAAAAAAGAAGTCCTAGTTCTGCCCTTGCGATGTGGAAAAGCAGGACTTTTCGAAAATCTGAATAAATAAATAAATAGAATAATGTAAGTATAGTCAAATACGATCGCTTCGAGGCTTTAGACAACAGCCTCTTATATTCATGTTTTAACCTTGCTAGCAAAGCAGGGTGAACAAAGGCTCAACCCTGAAGCCAATGTTCTATCTTTCTCTTCAACACAAAAAAACAAAAAAAAACATCTGACCTAGCACTGCTATTGTCTGTTGTGGTTTCATGCTTGTTTTTCAGTGTTTTACAGTCTCAAACTAGGAAGTTTATTCATTCATAACAAGGATATGAATGTGCAGTCGAGCAAACATTACATTTTTCAATAGCAGTGGGTTATTGAAAATGATGTAATACTTCCTGAGGACTTGCAAATCCTCTCTGGCCCAAAATGCAATAGCACTGTATTGCAAGGAAAGTCAAGTGCATGATAGTTTAGCTATAATAATTTAGATGATCCTCTTGCATGTTACATTGTGTTACAACTCCATATGGTCAAGAGTTTTTTATTGAACACTGAAGTGCGAAGTCCTAAATGCTTTAAATGTACTTTTATTCTGGATTATTGTTTGGTTATCATAAAGTAAATAGTCGCAAAAGAGAGAAAAACAGCCTGAGGCCAGGCGCTATTTCCTCTCTTTTGACCAGCCAACAATTGCTGGCCTTCAGAACCAGATGCTTTCACATTTTTGTAGGTGACAATAAATGAAGTATTCTCATAAAACTCAATAGCGATGTTTTTCCTTGCCAGATCTAAAGCAATATCCTTTTTGTCAATGGAATCAGTAAATTTGTATGGACTAAAGAAAATAGCCTACGCTGATGTCAATAGAATTCATTAGCAATAAAAAATCATTGGGATATCACAGCCAGTCCCTCAGAGAGAGCGAGCGCTCATGGTACACGGCCTCACTGAGACTTCCAACACACCGGAGAAAGCATCACACAACATGCTGGAAACTCAGGTAAACTCCCACTGCAACATTACAATAATAGGCTACTTATATCAGCTTGACGGTGCTAACTAACGCTCGTACCATGATCATATTACATTGGTGGTGTTATCTAGCATTAGGCATTTCATTAACTATTGTTGTATCTTTCACAATCAGCAATGTCAACATAGTTGAATGTATAATATGATAATAAAAACGGTTAGTGAACTGAACAATTTCAGTGTAACAGTAAGATCGTAGGAAGTAACATTACTGTACTGAACATGTCTGGAAATGTGTATTATAAACAATATGATAGTAGTAGGATGAGTAGTAGGACGTTAGACAGTAGATCTAGTACAAATAAAACTTACATCCTAAAGCTTCTAATTTTTGTTATCCTGGAACAGTCTTTTGTATTCATTTCATGTCTCATATATGTTGTAGTTTACCTTGCTATATCATTACAGTTTACCATTATTTCCGCATATCTAAAAACTTTTAAATTGTCACAGTAAAAATAATGGAGGTCTCTCCATAATTCAAACGCTTTGCCAATGTTGATCCGTGTTTTCGTGCTAAGTCGATCCTATTCAGGTTTGGCCTGATGAGCTTCAGCAGATACATTTTTGTTTAGTTTTGTTTTTTATATTTATGTGGAGTTTGTGTTGGCATCTGTGTTGTGCTGGAGGCAGATCGTTTTTTGATGTTTATCAGACTCCATGTTGTTAGCTTCAGTGCCATCACATAAACTGTATATAAAACGTAGAAAGGCTCGGGAACGCGCATACATGTCACATCCGATGGTTTTCGCAGAAAATCTGACCCGAAGGCCTCACATAGAAACAGCAAAAGTGGCCTTCAGAAGCCTCCAAATTCCGACAAGTGGATTATTGTAATGTATGATTACAACCCCTTCACACACATGCAATAAAAAATGATTCATTTTATAAGAAAAGTTACATATAGCGCCTTTAAGCAGTCGCACAATTAAACCACTGATGCTTTAATAAAATAACATAACCTTGATCATCTCAAGGAATAGACTCTGAGGGGTGAAAATACTATTGCAATCACAAAAATGATGAAAAATGAGGTGATTATTCTATTTAAGTAATGGTGCAACTATCATGCAAAAGTGAAAACCACAGTGCATATTCGTATTTGGGCTCAAACAGTCCATCTCTAAGTAGCTTTTTGTCTTGCAATTTAAAAGCAAAACATGTAACCTCCTAAGAATTCCCTTGGAAACAAACCGAAAATAACAAAGGTTTTATCCAAAGTGATCTTGAACAAACCTCATGGAGTATGCATTTTACATTGTTCAAGGGCAATGTGTTTGAAACAATAAAGGCTCTGGTGTCATTGTAAACGATTGTGTGGCACTGTCACATTAAAGGTGGCAAATGAAAAAACAGGAGAAAGAGGGAAACGGCTCACCTCCCTCCCCTCTCGTCTGTAGTCTAACCACATATACTGTAGGTCTCAACTTGTTAAACCTGATATGTGATGCTGGGTGAATAGCAATGTGCTTACTCTCAGATGCTGTTGCTTGGTGCAATTCAATGGAGTCATTCTCTATTAGAGTTGAGATGACGAGGACACGTCCTCTCTGACATTGACTCAGCTGCCATTATCATGGCTGACGGTCCATGCTAACAGTTCTCTCTCAGCCATACCGTTTTTCCGTTTCCTTTTTGTAATATTTTGGTAATGCATCAGTTCCATTCAGTTGGTGACTATTTTTGTGCTCAACAAGTTTTATTGCTGTGTGCAGTGTAAATGCACTCATCTTTATCTTTATCTTTATCGATTATGTTGCATGCAGTCGGAGTCATGATTTGGAGAGCTCGATGATACCGAGATGCTGGCAAAATAAGTTGATTGATCTCAATGGAGTGATGTAAATGACATCACCATGTGTGCTCAACAACTTAAAAATGAGGTTATGATTGATTGTTCAGATGAGATCTGCCTTAGGGTCCATTAAACCACAGATCTGAATAGTGCATCTGTAAAATAACCTATCAGCAGAACGAAAAAGCAGAACGAAAAAAATCAGACTTTTTTTTAACAACACTTTAAACACTTTATACATAAAACATTATTTAAACCTGTTCATTTATATTCTTTGGAGATTGATTCCTTCCTGTCAGAAAACAGGCAATACATGTATGAATAAAGTAAGACATTTTGAAAGATTTTAGCACATTCCCTAAAAGCTAATAAATGTATGCAGCACATCAAATAATGCAAGGTATTACTTTTTAATAGACAGGAAAGCAGGCTACACACCAGCGGTAATTCAGCACTTCTTTCATTTGTGCAGTTGGAAATGAATCAGCGAAGAGTCGGTTATCGCGTGATAAGTTTAGCTGTAAAGAGATTAAGAGCTCTAGGCAGAGAAGGAAGGCTGGATTAAATCCGTGTTAAACAACCTCTTGTGCGACTTCAGCGCTTATACACATTTCGTGCTTTCCACCTTTTGTGTGCTGTCTGCTTTTAGGCCTCAAAAGAAGATACTACTCACAGTTAAATTCTACGCAACGCTTGATGCCTTCTTTTGTCAGAGCCTTCTGCAAAGCACTGTCACACATTGTGCCGATGGTACCAGCGAATCTTTTTACACCAGGTGCTGCTGGAGCTGAACAATGATCACTAACACGACTCCCTCTAAAGATGAAATGGACTTTTAATAACGGCCTCCATGCGGCATGGTCCAGAAGTAGGACACCTGTTAAATGTGAACCAGATCACACCTCCTTTCTGATGCCTTAGCCTTTCAAAATTGGGTTCTAATCTGGACTCATCCACACTTTCATAGCTCTGTCGAAGAGCATCGACTTTTACATCCTCACCACTTTAAGCCCCTCCCCCAAAAGGACAACTTAATGGTGTCAGTGTGAGGGACGAGGTCTCGACTCTTGTAACAGAGCAAAATCTTAGTCCCATCATCCTCGCTGTTTGCTGTAATTGCGGGAATGGTGTCAGCACTCAGCAAGAGAAAAGAAAAGGGAGGGAGATGGGAAAGGGAGGGACGGGGGCAGGGGTTGTAAAGAAAGAGAGTGAAACGAGAGGCTCAGCTTCAATCCACTTGACCGAGCAGGTCAACGGAAATAAATGACTTTCCCCTGACCAAGGCTGGAGCTCTCTCATCCGCTGTGTCACTACTGCCATATCCCTCCATCAAGGACAGGAGGGCTCACTTGACTGCAGACAGACAAAGATAAAACAGTGAACGACTCAAAACACTGATTAAGTCTACTACTCGCCTTTCCAACTTCCCCATCAGATAGAAGTCATAGAGGATGTTTTTTTTCTTTTTCATAAATGGTTGCATAATTAACATGAGGCTAATGGAACACATGTGGTGCCGGCTACATTATGAGTCATGTAAGGTGTTTTTTTTTTTTTTTTTTTTTTTTTCAGTGGATTCTAAAAAGACTGCCACATGCCTGGTTCCACTCTGGAACTAAAAGGAAAGTTTATTGCAAATTTGAGAAAAGTAAACTAATTTCCGACTGATCTTCTTAATCCTTCGCCAAACGGCAACAACTCCATCGCAGAAGGTGAAAGAATGTGCAGGCAGATAAATGAATCCTTTGCACATCTGGAGATGTAAGTGATATGAAATGTGTGAATACTGAGCAGATTTTTATCTTGTGTGCACCTTGTTCAAACCACACTGGAGGGAGTCTCTCCAGTTCCCACCTGAAAAGACCCTGGCAGGAGCAGGCATGCCAAGTGGCACAACAGATGGCCCTCTGCTCCCCATCATTTCCTCTCGCAATCAGCAGCCTTCCTGACCAACTGAATGAAACCAAGAAGCAACTCCGTAAATCCTCATTATTTTATCAAAGTCTCCTTGTCGCTTCATGAGAGTGGAAGGACAAAGACTATTGTGTACCTGGTGCAGATACGCATTACATTTCTTGACTAGTTATCTATTATGCGATTCTGCTGCCAGGAAAGCTGATGCTGCATCCATTTGGAGTGTTTTGCCCTCAATGGTCTGGCTACCACATGTATGGGCTGTTTCATGGGCTGCCCGTGTACCAGATGGAACAGCTTTTTAGTTGCACACCTAATCTCCATTGTTTTCCCCTCAAGCAAGCAGAGCTTGACTCATTTTCATATATCCAGCTTCTTGAAATGTCCCTAGCATTTGGTTAAAGGGACAGTTCACAATGAAATAAAAATTCCGTCATAATTTATGCATGCTAAAGTCAACCATCCAATCAATCAATCAGTCAATCAATCAATGCATGTTTGGAACATACATTTTTTTTTGATTGATTGATTGGTTGGTTGGTTGGTTGGTTGGTTGGTTGATTCACACACTTAATGTATGTGTCAATCCATAGAATTAAAGTTAATGGGGTTCAATGTTGTTTGGATCCCATTATTATTCAAAATATGAAGAGTTTGGTTACAAAACTCTTTACAAAACTGTTTTTTTTTTTTTTAATGAGTTACTGCAAGAATCTGTTTTGTATCTGGTCGGTATTGAAAAGTCAATGTTTAATTTTACATAAAATGCGATATCCGTCGTGTTATTATGTAATGTTTTCTCCCTTTCTTTCCAAACCGCGACAAACACCAGTCTCCCTTTTCTGCAAAATGCGACATATCTGCTTAACCAATCACAACGCACCATTCCACGCCATGTAAACAGTAACGGCAGCGCTTTAACTTCACCCAACTTCCTAGGTTTTCTTATCTATTTTGTCATTTTGATCCATAAACAAACAAAAAACTGAATAATTTTGAAAGCATTGGTGAACCTGCGGAGGGTAAGGCATCCTGCATGGGTAAATGTGACCTCGAAATCGAATCATTTACGTGAGATAAAGAAGATGAGTCACTCGGGAGGAGGAAATGCCGGCTGTTGCTTGTTCTCACGACAGCATCAAACTTCTGTCACGCTGACACACTGACCCCACGGGATCTTTTGAAAAACTTTCAATTGTTTTATTCAAAGTCAACGAAAACCGAGCAGGACCAAGCCATTTTACAGATCGCCGTCAAAAAAGTTCAGAGGCGACGTCCCAAGGTTGACAACAGCGATATGCAGAAGTAACGTTAGATCATGCTTAATAAATCATAATTTATGACGATGTGCTTATCTTAGTTGTTTTATGTTTTAACTAAGGTGTTGTTCATCCATGAAGTCATGAGTGAAAAACGTTGAACTGTTTAAAAAAAAAAAAAACTTTGTCAGTTCCTGATGATATTAATGTATGAATGAATGCATAATTCATGCATTCATTTATACATGAATTCATGATAATTCATAACATGTACCCTTACCGTAAAGTGTTACCGAATATTGTTATATTATCGGAATGGATTTATAGTAGCCTATGCACAAGAAAACTAATTCAATGTGTATAAAATTTTATTTTGATTAACTGCATTTTGAAAAAAGGAAATTAATAGATTTATTGCATTTTGGGAAAATCTGTTTTTATAATAAATCTTTGAAAATTAAAACCTGGATTTTTTAACATTTTTATTATAACCTACAAATGCTATGTGAAAATTTGAAACAGAAAATAGTGGTTTTCGTCGTCCTATTTTCTTGCTAAAGAAAACACAGTTTTACTCAAATTCATCAAAATGGATTTATAGCATTTTGCAACGAAACTCTTCATATCTTCTTTGTTGTTCTACAGGGAAAAAAAGTCAGTTTGAATGACGGTGAGTAAACACAAGACAGAATTTCTGTTTTTGGGTTAATTATAATGTAGTAAATGAAGGCCTTGCATAAAGGTCTGTCCAAATGTTAATAATCATACTAATTTAATGAGAATAGGAAAGTCTTAAACAGTAGCGCACACTGATTATGAAAATGTTATCATTCGTTATTGTGGATGCTTAGTTATTTTTATTTTATAGGTCATTGTATGAATGGACCTTAAGTCCAGACAAAAGTTTGGATTTATTACCTCAAAGGCATTACTGACTGAGATTATCTGCCTTCTTCAATCAAAAGTAATGCATTATTTGTTGTTTGGTGTCTCGCATCTTTGAAACCATCTTTTCCATTATATCTCATTGGATGCACCACAGGTCTGCGCCAAGTGGTCAGACTTTCTCCCAGATGGCGGTCATCTGCTTGCAGTATTCTCATTCATCTGTTGTGGTGCATCCTGTGAGTCTTTTGAAGTTAAGAGTAACCAAGTGAAGGGTGGCAGTGGGGTATGCATATGCTGTTTCATGTCTCATAATTTATGTATGGCAGAAACCATCAGGAAAATCACATTAACATATATTGTTGTTTTTCACTGAATCCAGGCTATAGAGTATGTTAAAGGAGTGTCAATCAATTACATGATTTACTTAAATAAATTACATGATATGTGGTTCAACTGGAATTAATAAATCAATATTTAAATTAATTGGAAAAGTCACACAACAAAGATACATTAAAGATATCACATTATGGTTGTAGACAAAAATAATGATCCGACGTCACATAAAGTGTCTTTAAACTGTTACAATAGGCTAATTTATACAAAACTATCCATTCAGTCGAATTTGGTTATTGTTAGTCTGTTACACAGTGGCCAAAAACGACCTGTCTGCATGTGTAGACTACGAGATTATATTTCTGTCTCTTCTCTGTTTTTGAGTGCTTCACAATATGAAGCTAGGCCAGTCACTATTTTTTTGGTGAACTATTTGCGGTGTAAAAGTACAAAAACATTGCTAATGCTGTAAACTATTTGAAGTGATCTGGGAAAACCTGTTGGATGTCACGATTCAGTAAGGTCTAAAAATAGATTGAATGTCTGTTTTTTGTCAAAATTGGATTTTCAGTAAAGTATTATTCTATAACATCTTCTTTATCATTTCTGAATATATTTTGGGAAAATTGACTAGTTTAGTGCATAAAAATAGCGATTTGTAGTGGCAAGCTGAAAACAATTTATTTTCTCATCTCTTCTTCTCTATTTTTTTAAAAAAAAAATATTTATATATACACTGAACAAAATTATAAATGCAACACTTTTTTTGCTCCATTTTTCATGAGCTGAACGAAAAGAACTAAGGACCCTATTTTAACGATCGGAAACGCAAGTATCAAGCGGGAAGCGCAAGTAAATTTGTGGACGGGTCTTGGACGCTGTTGGTATTGGGCGCTGTAGCTATTTTAACGGTGGGATAAATGGCTCTTGCACCCGACGCAAGTTTAAAAGGGGTTGTCCTGAAATAGCTTTATTATTCATAGATGTGGTTTGGGCATAACGTGAAATAAACCAATCAGAGAGTCATCCAATATACCCTTTAAGAGCAGGTGCGCATGATGCATGGCGGATTGTTATTATGGCGAATTTACCAGACGCACACCAGGAGCGGTTCACAGCCGAAAGACAGAGAAGTGACGGTGTTCTGGGGATGGGAAAACCCCACCCAAAACCAGAATCAGGCGTAGGAGGAAGTAAACATTTTTTACATCTTCATGGACACCACAGTAATTTCCCTCATGTGTTAATATTTGATTCTCCCTCGGACATCCAGCTATTTTAGGGCTCTGTACCATGGTACAGACATAAGGCCTGCAAGTTGTACCAGAGTTCCAGCTTATGCCATTATGCGTTATGACACTATTTTCTTCTAGATCTGCTGTACAGGAGAAGCAAACTTTGTTGCATTATTTTCCTGTTATTACTGTAAAGCTGCTTGAAATAATCTGTATTGTAGGCTAAAAAGCGCTATATAAAAAAAAATAAAGGGGACTTGACTTGAATGCTAGTTAGATAATGCTCTTGCTATATATATATATATATATATATAGTAACACTTTAGAATACGGTTCCTTCGTTAATGAATAACTACACAAGAACCAATGAGTAACACGATATTAACATTCTAGTAACTATAACAAGAAACTCTGATTAACGAACTAGTAAGTAATAGCGCACAGACGGAAGTGGTAGTTCACTCTTAACTAATCAATAACTACTATTTTTTTTAATAGTTCCCAGAGAACTACTGAAAAAAAAATGTATTAATAATCTAGTAACTACTATTAACTAAAAGAAACTCTTATTAACAAATTAGTAAGTAATAGCTCACAGATGAAAGTGTTACTAGATACTTCTGTAGGAATTACTAATTATTTGGATTCGTATTATAAAGTGAAGATCATTGGAACTAACTAGTAACGACTCAAGTGTTACTAAAGACATCAAGTTCACCAAAAATCTCAAACGTTTGCACAAATCCTATATACAAATACACATACCTTATATACAAATTGTATATATCATTATATTAATTAAAAGTTTTTATATCATTATATCAAATGAAATGAAGTGAATGTTGATGTCCTAATGTCCTGCGTGCTCATTTTCCTTTAATGAAGTTTTTACAAAAGGTCTGTCCTGTGGAGAATTACAAATCAGTGTCCTCTCTTATCTGAGACAAATATATCGGGCAGCATTATCAATCATAATGTGAAATTATGTAAGCTGATTACTGTTTTTACTGTTGATTTATATATGTATTTATTACATCATTACAAAACAGGGTAAGAAGAGACAGAATTTAAGAAAAAAAGTTTACAAAAAATTCAGTTAGAAACTTTCTGTTATAGTTGAGTAGGAAAGTTGGGGGAAAAAAATAGAGAGAGAGCGAGTGAGTGAGTGAGTGAGACAAAGAGGTTGCAAGAAGAAAGAAACTCACCCGTTCTTTGCTTGGTGTAAAAGCCTCAGAGCTCACTGCCCTCCACTGTTTAGATTTAGGATTTTTGCACAGCCCCAGTAAAGCGCTTTAGGGCTCTTTTCCCACTGTTGACAAACCCATATTTCTAGGTCAACCCCTCCCTCTTCCAAAAGTTTTATGAGCCTGCATTAAATGTACATGTCCTTGTCTCATTTCATCTGGGAACATAGAGAATGCAGCCACAGCACTGCAGTTAGTTCCTCTGTCTGTCTGTAGAGGGCACATAAGGATGGAGGATGAGCCTGGAAACTTTAAAATCTGCTTGGTAACTTCTCATAATTTTAATGAAGTGCAGAACAGATGCTAAATATAACTGCTGTTCCAATAACAGATTATCTAAGAATATATATATATATATATATATATATATATATATATATATTATATATATATATATATACATATATATATACACACACACACATTTTATACACTTTTTTATTATTATTCATGATTACCCTCCAATCACAGGGTATTTCATGCAGCAGTTAAAATAGCATTTATAGAATGATTATAAACTGAAACAATGTTGGAACATTTGGAAAAAGGAATACGTTAATCCATTTTTACATTTTAATGAATCAACTAGTGTGATATTTTCATTATTATGCCTCCCTTTATAAAAAAAAAGGTTATTCAAGTATATTTTACTTAAGGCCTATACATAATAAAATTAACTTATAGGCTATACTTATTTTTGAAAGGGTAGTCCTTTCCTCATAGGGAAGTGCACAGATTATACCTCTGTACCTCTTTTTGGTTACATACGGATTACATTATCAGAAAAAAAAAATATTTTTTTTTTTCATTTAAATTTCTTATAAAGAGTTATATAGACATAATTATTATTGTAACTGAGGCTTGTATGGAAGTAGAATAATTGCAAATATTTTGTATCAAAAAGCTTGTTGAATTTCTCTCATTGAAAAAAAAATGCATTGCAACCATTGCAAACATGATTGAATATTTAAGCTGTACATATTACAATTCAAAACATTCACACATTTTCATTATTAAAAATTCAATAATCCATATTCACCTTCAGATTTAATTTCCAAAATGTTAATTCTGTTTAAAAATACAACCTACAGTATAATATTCAACAAGCAATTTTCAGTTCATTTTATTTCGCTTGACAAATTCAGTGATCCAAAATCGACAGAAAATTCAACATTTAACACCCAGGAATTGCAGAAATATCAATAGATTACCAATTCATAATCTCCATCCTTTGTTAGTCGACAACCACAAGCAGTTGCAAGCAGCTGTTGATGGAGACTAGAGCAACAAGTGAGAGACTCATCATTCATAAAAACTGACTTACAGAAATGGAGCTAGTAGTAAGTATTTGTGATGCATATCAGGGCCATTAGCTATATGATAAAGACATAAAAGCTGAGTTTACATTTAATTATTTTTAACATTCTTTCGAAAACTTTTGAACATGTAAGCAGCTTTCTCTTGAATGTGATTATAACCTGTTCCTGGCTGGATTCCTGTGTGCCTTTGACTGAATTATGAAGAAATCCATAAGGGAGGAAAATAATGGAATCCAGTGGACCTTGTGGAGCTAGACTTTGCTGATGACCTTGCTCTTCTATCTAATGCAAGAGAAGACAGATGTTGTCAACTAGATTGGCTTCAACATTAACAGAGACCAAGATTCTAAAGATAAAATTCTCGAGCAAGGACCCAGTCATGCTGAATGTCCCCTGGAAGAAGTCCAGTCCTTCACCTACCAGGGCAGCGGCGTTGACCAACAGGGTGGCACAGATGTAGCTATCAAGGCAAGGACCGGCAAAGCAAAAGCGGCTTACATACAGCTCAAGAACATCTGGAGCTCCAGAGACCTGACCTTGACAACAAAGAACCACCTGTTTAACTCCAATGTGAAGTCGGTGTTGCTGTATGGAGCAGAAAGCTGGAGGATGACCAAGATGACCAACAGGAAGGTCCAAACCTTCATTAACAGCTGTCTAAGACGAATTCTCCAGATCTGATGGCCTGACAACATCAGCAATACCAACCTTTTTGTAGGTAAGTAAATATCATCAAAAGCAGTTGTTTAGAAAATAGCTTTTTTTTTGTGCCATCCAGTGTTTTTTTTTTTTTTCTCCAAAACCAGTAGTTTTCGTCTTATTCATTGTCATTTGTTAAAAATTTAAGGGAATTTGCAATATAGAAAGCTATCTTTCCATTCACACCTTTCCACAAACTCATACATATTAATAAGACTTTCCAAACCTTCTCAGCTACATGGCATATAGTCTTTGCATATAGCTTTGAATTCAAGCTCTTTCAGAACCCATTCAACAGCATACTGAGCATGATTCACTGATAATATTTACCTTAAGATGGTACACTCCCTCAAGCCTTGTTTGTTCCCTCAAGTGCCTGGGATGCTGCTTTGTGTGCCTGCTCATGAAAATAACACTTTTTTTTAAGTGTCTGGCAGGCACAAAACCAATGCAGTGCTATACCCATCAATATTAATAAAATAGTAAGAGTGAAAAAAAAAAAAAAAAAAAAAAAAAAAAAAAACATTTTCCCACTGAAATGTGCATAATCCACATCTTTTTATTAATGATAGAAGGCTTGGTCATATTAATTTTTCTTAAACAAAACTGAAAAATAAAAACTTTTTGGATGCAAAAGTCACACCCGGAGTCATAATTATAACAAAATTCTTATATATATATATATATATGGAATATTGCAGTATATATTAAATATTATTTATTCATGCATATTGTTATTATTATTTTTAATTATTATATGTAACTCTTTACCTTCGTAATATTTAATCAAGATAACTTCTCCCTCCTTCTTGCCACAAAATTGCTTGTCTTCTCTGATGACCGCAGGTCAATGACCTCTCCCCTCTAGAAACCAGTCACTCACATGAATCATACGCTTCAGATGTGTAGCCTAGTGTGCAAGTAATGAAATGAGCTCCCTTTCGCGTCTTCTTGTCAAGGTTAAACTTTCGTTACGATGAACCGCTGGCACATCAACTGTCCCGAAAGTCGTTCACGGTTGTTCAAGTCCAAGCATTGTTAGAATAGACTCATACTTCGCCAACGCCGATTTTTATTTGCATTTGATGCTTGGTGAGTGTTAATTTTAGGCCCTGTGCATCTGACCTTGCATTTAATATAGATTTAATGTAAAATATTGTTAATTTAAAATTTTGGGGAAGTGAAAAACTACAAGTCATTGTATTTTTCAGCCCGTTCTCATCCTTTAACGTCATATAGAACGCTATATGACAAAACGGCGCTATACTACGCACATGGCACCCTTTATCGTTAATATAACACGCGAACCCAAGACGTTATAAATCCTTTAGCGTGAATATGACACGCACACCCTACCCCACACCTAAACTTAGCCCTCACAGAGCGTGTTATATTAACGATAACGGGTGCTATGTGCGTAGTATAGCGCCGTTTTGTCATATAGCGTTCTATATGACGTTAAAGGATGAGAATGTGTTGTATATTTTACAGTGAAAAAAAACATACGTAAATTGATGTTCCCAGAATTACCTGCGTGACACTTTACATTTGAAATAGCCATGTTTCTTTGTTGATTTTTTTTTTTTTTTTATCTGTTCTACATTACGGTTTTATGTTACACCAAATGTTGTAAAATTAATGTTTATTCTGAAGATTCGCCAGTTCATTCTCCTGATTATGAAGAGCTGATAGAGGTTGTAACTCGTACTGTGTCCAGATTAAATATCGACTGGCCAATGGGCTTTTTGCAGACATACCAGGCCGATTTGCTTAAAGACCTCGATGAGGGGGAGGGGCTTGATTCCTGTGTTGAGCCACTGATTTGTTTCTTCTGGCAACCAAGGAGACGGCTATAGTAATTGACCATACAGTATATCCATCCTGCAACATCACAGGAAGTTCCTCAGGTTTGCTTGACGTGCTTCCTACGTCAAGTATTACAATAGTCATTATTTTGTTTGTATTTGTTTCTGATGTCGCAATACATCATACTTTCATGAAATCATGCAACATACTCTTACCTTGTCTGTGGACATTGTTCATTCCAAATGTACTTTTCTTCACCCTAATCTGGGATATGTTTCTAAGGTCCCCACTAATATGATAAGATCTATAGCGTTGCAGGCCTTCTATCTTCATCGTACAACAGACCTGGAGAAATTAAATCGGTTTTGCCCAGTGAGGGCACTTGATGTTACTTTCACATAGCTGTCATGTGGCATAAGTCTGATCAGCTCTTTGTATGCTTTTGGGTCAACTACTAAAGGGCACCCAGCATCTAAGCAGAGAATGCTCAAGTAAGTAGTTGAGGCCTTATCCCCCCGCTGGTGTCTGGGCCCATTCTACTTGGAGTGGCGGCTTTAAAAGCCTTGCTTTCTGGGGCTTTTCTTCATGACTTAAGTGCTTCTGTAGGCTGGTCCTCTCTGCACACAATCACACAGAGGCATTCCCACAGTCTTGTAAAATTACGACACAGCGTGTCATTGCCTCTTCAGAGAACCAAGCTTACAGTCATAACGGAGGTGTTTTTGCTGCTTAAAAGTTTTGTGGAAACTGTGATACCTTTTTTGCAGGGGTGCCAACTTTGGGAATTTGGCTGGTGTGAGATTGTAAAATTTCAGTGTGCACGCAGATAATTTTTTTGGTAACCCTAATCCTATTTTTGAAAAATGTCAGTCCTTGCTTACTTAGTATTGTTTACTTAGTATATAAAAAAGGAAAGATTTTTTTTTAATTTACAATTAATTGATTCCATTATAAAAAAATATAGATAGAAATTATTAAATAAAAAACATGTAAAAGAACAACATCTAAACAATAAGAAATCTCAAAACAAAAGGGACACATAATAGTTACTCCACCTCGCCAGAAAACCACAACACACAAGTTTCACAAATTAGGCCTGTTATATATTCCACAGTGGCGGTTTGGTCTCTGCAAGAGGTTTGTATCTGAAGCAGGGTTCAATCCGTTCATTGCGTCTGTCACGTGACAAATGAACGAAAGACTCGAAAGGTAAAGTAATTATGTTCCCTGTAACTTATTTTTGACTACATTATAATGATTTCTTAATTCAGAATATCATAAAGACTGTGTAGGTGGGTGTGTTTGGGGAATTTGGCTGTTAAAAGTATAACATTTAAAGCTCTTTAAATGAACGAAATGACTTGAAAAAAGATTGGTTCATTTTAATGAACGAGATCGAACAAGCGATTCAGTAAAATGATCCAAAAGTTCCCATCACAGTGTGCCATCAAGTGACAGTCCGTGGGGTCAGTCTTGACAATAACTGAAAAGGTTCGCTCAGCATCCAAATTTGAGTGTGGCAGGCTCAACACAATCTGGACAACCTTTGATATTTTGGTGAATTTTTTAAAACACCACTTGCCCAATTTGCCAAAACGCAATTTGTACCATGAGCCTATTTTTATTGCGCAATTAGCTAGCCCACATAACGCATGTCAGACAACCTTGCAACTATAGTTCAAGTCTGTACTCTCAGCACACAGAATGATAAGGCAAGGCTACAACACTAGTGACAAGGCACACCATTTTATTTTCTGCTGATTGTCATCCAAACTTTCAGTGGGCTCCGACTCTAAACCTATGCTCTGAACTCTCTCACGCAACATGTATATTAGGTGGAAGATTTTTACATGTATATGTAGATTTTTACATGTATACATGTATATTTTTACAACTTGTATATTAGGTGCAGATGTTACAGCTGTGGGCCTATGATGGCAGAAATTGTGAATATGATGGCAAACATTGTGAACAATGTTTCTATGTGCAGTTTGTCAACATATAACATTAGATGTCGTCTTTTTGTCTGATACTAATAAACTTCACTAAGTTAGCTAAACACTAAGTTAGCATGAGCTAGTTCATGCTTACAGCTGTTAGCTAATAATGACTGTACCTAACTTTAGTTGTTTGTGGTCAAACACTGTGGTGTAAACAGTTTGATGTTGGGATATTCACTGTCCAGAGCCTGTTAAACTAAAGCCAACCAACCCCGTGGCGTCACATGTTAGAATACTGCACAATGGCGGCGTCCTGGCGGGAAAGATATAACTTTTTTTTTTTCTTTTATTCTTCTATATGTTTACAATTGTCATGTTTCTTATATAATTGTTGATTATAGTGGAAATCCATCTTGTAAATCATGTAAACTTGATTGACTGCTTCATTTCCCCTTTAAAGGGACTATGTGTAGGAATTGCTGCAATCTAGTGGTGAAAATGTATTTTGCATTCAAACGAATTGTGCTCTCCAGTTAGCCTGGTAATACTAGACTCTGCTATTTCACTTTGCTTCTTAGACAGAGTCTGGAATGGCATAATAAAGAAGTGTTTTCTCTGTCACAAGGGGGCGCTTGTCTGAAGTTTAAAATCATTGGTTACCCATAAGCCAATCAGATAAGTTTATTTATGACATATGTTTTGCGCTGACACAGCCGCATCGAACCACAGACATCATGCATCGAACTCAAATCTATGATCGAACTTCAACTGTAAACAGGGAGCGGCACTTTTGTAAGGGCTGCAAAATGTGTGCCAACCGGGAATGAACAATTCACAAACTAGGTTATTTATATGATTTACTGAGGCGTTGACGCGCCCTGCTCTCTCGAGTCATGACTGGGTAATAGGAAGTTCATTTTACTGACTCTCTGATTCATTTGAGTCATTTTGTTTATTTAAGTGGCTTTAAATGTTATAATTTTAACATCCAAATTCCCATCACATCCACCTACGCAATGTTGATCATATTCTGAATTAAGAAATCATAATGCAGTAAAAAATGATTTACAGGGAACATAAATAATTATTTTACCTTCCAAGTATTACGTTCATTTGTCATGTGACATACGCAATGAACAGTTCGTTCATGAATCACCTATCTGGGAATAATGCAGCAGGATGTCGAAACGAAATATGGTGGATTGTTGTTATTATTATGATAATAATAATATGATAATAAGAGCGCGCCAGGAGCGTTCACAGCCGAGGAGTCCGACGTTCTTGTCATGGCTGTAAAAGACAGAGAAGTGACATTGTATTTGGGGTAAGTTATGTCCTTATAAATATGTGACTTGCCACTATTGGCCAAACAGGTCTGATCTCGTTGCTACAATTAGCCTGAAAAAAAAAAAAAATAGCCTAAATGCCTAAATGGTAGCCTAAATGTGTAAGCTTGAAGTGTTAATATTTTTTCCTTGATATAATGTATGATTTGAAAAAAATAAAACCGGCTGCATCTGTGTTGATGAGAGAATCAAAGTGTATGCGCGTTGTGCACAAGCTACATAATGGCCAAGCATGCGCCCTTAAAATAGCATTATGAACAACGTGCAAAGCACCACTGACTTTAGACTAGTTTTTTCGCGTTATATGGCTTGTTGGTCTTTGTTTGTTGTTGCTGGTATACGTTGCAAATGGAGGGGTGGCAAAATTGTTATGCACCTAGAGTGGCAGAAGTGCACGCACCGGTCCTGGCTGTAAACACTTGATGATGTGAGCGAAATACCGGACTGAACATGGCTGTAAACGACTTTTGCTTCTGTCTGCTTCAAAAACCCCGGAATGTTCTCCATAACAGAGCAAATTGCATCCCGTGTATCATTTCCAATTTCTGCTATCGTTTCGGTTTTCGATTTCTCTAACCTACAATGTAAAACTCGGCTCTTGGCGTCCACGTCACGGCTCTCAGCCCGCCCTCTGTTCGTTGATTGGCCGGCTGTTTTCAGACCGGTGGAAAACTGAAATATAGACTGCCATCTCAGACTGACTACAGGAGCAAAATGAAATTAGCGGAAGTAGGAAGTCTGACGTTGTCAGGCTACTCTCCAGCACCTCGCTTTTTCGAATGTGCGTTGCCTCTACGGTAACCATTATGTATCAAAAAGCTCTGACGGGATTAGCACTTTATCGAGTGTTCCTTTGGGTGAACAGGTTTTTTATTTCAAACAAATAGTATCTTGACAATCATATGTAACACTATAAATGTCTTTACTGCCACTTTAAATCAATCCCATCAAATAACCTTAACCATGGTGAGCATGACAGACTTCTTTCAAAAAATATTTAAAAATCTCAATTATTCCAAACTTTGCACCAGCAGTGTCTATTTCTATAATACAAAAACATTCCTAAATAATGTATGACCAATATGTCCAAGCAGTTTATATATATATATATATATATATATATACAGTATATTTATATATATATATATATATATATAACAATTAATTGCATTTAAAATAAAAGTTTGTGTTTACATAATTTATGTGGGCGCACTGTGTATAATTATTTTATATAAATAAATACACACACATGCATGTATATTTAAAAAAAAAATGTTTATATCTATGAAGAGTTCAGATGCAAAAGCCTCTAAATGCCATTTGAAATTTTCTTCTTTAATGATGATTTTTATCAAACTTGTATATTTAAGTTCAGTAATTTCACTTAAATAACAATTAATAGGTAATTATCATTGCCATTTAAGTGAAATTACTGAACTTAAATATACAAGTTTGATAAAAATCATCATTAAAGAAGAAAATTTCAAATGGCATTTAGAGGCTTTTGCATCTGAACTCTTCATATATATAAACCTTTTTCTCTTCTGATTTTTTTTTAAAATCATGGTTCTGTGTTGCCTAAAATGATTTAAATGAAGGTGACCATGCTGTGCATTTCAGGAGCTGACTGTCAAAGCCGACAGTAGTAATTAGGGTGACCACCCGTCCCGCGTAGCGCGTGCGCGCACAGCATTTGAAGCCCAATGGGCTCTATGCACGGCGTTATTTCCGGTGAAGGTGTAAGGATGCTCGATAACTTCCGCCGATCATAGAGTCCAATGCAATACCGAGAATTTATACTGAATTTTATACTCCATGGTTATACTAAAGAAACATTAGTCACAAAAACAGATAAAACAGACACCCCTCGTTGTGTTTATGCTTCTTTTTAAAATTATATTAAATAAACATAACTATATATAAAATTACATCTAAACGTATGTACGTTTCGTTTCAAAGACGGGAGGACAGTAAATATTGAAGACTCTGCCATAATCCCGTTTTCTCCGGTTTTCCTCCGCTTTAATCTACACAACCGGAAATGGACGAGCATCCTTGCGTCAAATGCGAATCTTATGCGTGTATATAGCCCATTCATGCGTCCCGCAAATTGAGACCGTGTCACGCATAATCAATGCTTTCTCAAAAAGAAAAAAAAAAGTCGGTCACTCTATATCCTCGAGACCGAGGCAGCCAAACGTTGTGCCTGAACACGTTCACGTCCATGAACTCGTTCATATTTTGGGTGAACTGAACGTATTGTTTTACTGCCTGTCCCGATGAACGTGTGAACTCGTTCATTCTGGTGTCTGCGAACGCACGCTCTCTCAGTTTAATGGGTGCCAGATTTCTATAGAGCCTTCCAGGCGAAAACCCGGCTAAAACTCACCGTAAACAGGGCTTAATATGTAGCGAAAAAACACCCAATCTGGCAACACAAGCCATCAGTGTCGCACCGTGGCCGCCGTCGACAAATAAGGCGTCGTATGATAATTTAAACGGATTTTATAACGAGGTCGGTGAAGATGGGAAAAATCTTACATTTCTGTGCAAACTTTGAACTTAACTAGTTCATTTTAAAATGTGTGAAATGAACTTTGATGAACTAGTTCATGTAAAAAAGTGAACTTCCCCAACACTGGTTGCCACTCCCACGTGACCTGCCGACTAGGTTGATGTCAACTTTTTCATTGTTGTCATGACAGCGCAGCTTCTCGTTCCGTGAACCTCTGGAGTTGTGAGTTTAGACTTTTTTTCGACTTTTTTTAAAACTGTTCCTGTGGTGTTGAGCAACTAAAATTCCTGTTAATCCTATAATTTTATATTTTTATTTATTTAAAGTGAATTAATTGTAATGAAAAATAAATAAAATGAAATAGCTAAAGTAAATCGTAAGTGGAAGTGCATCTGTCAATTCATTGAATGTTCAAAATATTCATCTTTATTTAGAAAAGAAAATACACATTGGTTGGCCTATCATGAGCATCAGCATATAGCCTATCAGCAAAACATGTTTAGGGAATAGGGCATTATTAATGTATGTGCTAAGGTATGTGCTTTTTTTGAACAATTATTCATGTACAAACAGTAAGGCAATAGTAACAATTCTAGATATGGGTAAACCACTATCAGAGTCTGCCCGTGGGATGGGGGCACCGCCGCGCCAAGCAGTGTCCCACCTTGTCCCTAAGAAACATACCCCTTGTTAGCAGGTGGTCACCCTAGTAGTAATTGGGTTTGTGCTGGAAGGCAACAGCAAACATGTACCGTATATAGTGATGCACAGGTCAGCTGAGACTGACCTTCATAGGGGATGCTCTGCTGGGCTGTCTGTCACAGGTGTCTTGAATGCCCCCCAGTTTTAGGGGAGTAATCTGATTTCATCCCTGCCTCGTCTAAGAGCATTTTGCATTAAGGGCACCTAAGTGTGAGATCACAGGTCTCACGTCTAATCAGACCATAAGCGACAGTGCACAGGAAGATAAAGTCAGGTGAGTGCTGCCTTTGGCTGTTACAGCAAAACATTCCCAGCTAGAGGACAGCAGGTAGCCGACTAAGCGGTTTTGGAAGCAAAATACACAGCCAAAATAACAAACACAAAGACAGATAGGCCAGAGCTACCGCATATGCTTGGAAATATCGTTACTGTGTATTCTGCCCTCAGCACTAATTTAAAATATAGACAATTGGTATATATTTACATATATTATACATTTGTATGTAATAAAATTGTTATAATAATGATAATGATAACATTATGGATTGTAGTAATGGCTGCTAAGAATGCAGCTTTGCCATCACAGGAATAAAGTAGAATTTAAAATATTCAAATTCAACTACAATATTAGTGTTTTTACTGTATTTTGATCTTATTTGGCCTTGTCTAAACTAGTAAGTTTTCATTTGAAAATGCATCTAATTTGAAAACGATGATGCATGTTTAGTCATGACCGCATATGCAGATGTTCATGTTTATATCGGTAATGTGGCTGCTATGTGCTATTCACTTTCACACAGTTGCTAAAATATTTGCACAGTCTTTATATCTCAGTCCTGCAAAGATGACAGAAAATGTACTCGTAATTGCTTCCCTGAGGCAAAACACTAGAGCAGTTGGAGTTTAGACCAAACGTATAATGGTGAGTGAGTGCAACCTGGACGCATCAGTGAATGGTACAATATTTTGGTAAATAAAATGATTCTGGCAGAATAATAGCATGATAATTTTATTATTTCTGTTCTGGATGCATCATCTTAGTGAGCTTTTATGAGGGTTTACACTGTCACAGTTATGTTTTTTTTTTATGATTTGTATCCCTGTTTTGTTTATTTCTGAGTTTCACGTGTTCCTTTCTTCAGTTTCCCACTTTTGGTTCAGTTTCAATTACCGGTTACCAAAATTATTAGTTCATTAGTTTCAGCTGTGTGTCATCTATTAGCTCGTTTCAGGTTGTTATTTAAGCCTCACCCTTGCCTTTGGTCCAGTTTCTGTTATGTTGAGATGTTTGCTGCCTGTTTGGTTGCTTATGCTTGATTAATATTATAGTGTAGGGAAGAGCGGGGCACAACCTAACGCATTTTGGTTTTGGCTCAATTAAGTAAAAAATAATTAGGTTAGATTAATACTTTTTTTACACAAGCAACATACACATCTCTGCTACAAATGACCACTTACAGTTATTTTCTAGGACCTACCATTTTCGTACAGTTGCACTGAAAGTGACAGAAGTGCAAATGTTAAAACTTACCCCATATGCGGGGTTAATTGTAACAGACAGAGGGGTTAGTTGTAACACTAGTGTGTAACACACATAATTCAGTACTATTTTATTCGTATAGTTTGATATTATTTGTGCATCTGTATAGACAGATATCCATCCCTCATCCAATCATCCTTCTATTATGGATCAATATTATGGACAGAGACAGAAATGGGCTGCATAGTTTTGCAATAAATTATCCTAAATAAAACTATAAATATTGTAATTGTAATTAAATTCGATTTTTGTGTGGCAGCTGCATATACAATTATTATTATTAATAATAATAACAGTAATAATAATACAAAAGAGCTTAAAATAAAAATGTAAAGGGTTTATTGCATTAATAACGGTCCATATTTTTAATAAATAAACAAGTTATCATTCATAGTACACTAAATTTTAAACATTTTAAATTCCAACATTGTTTGTGAAAGTCTAACAAAGTTAAATGTATACTCAAACCTGAAAAGTTGTGTGGCTCCGTTTTTTCATTTGATTATCATTACACTTGGAGGCTTAGTTGTAACACTGTGTTAGAACTAACCCCGCTGTGTGTTACATATTTTAAACCTAGCTAATAGTCGCTATGAATTGCTGACATGTTTCAAAACGGTGCTATGTTTGAGCCAACAAGACAGTGATTAAGGCAATATAAAGTTAGATGTGGAAACGGATACATACATCCAACTCAGAAACCGAGAAAAAAAAAAAAAAAAAAAAACTATGAGGAAAAAAGTTACTTTCATGGTGTCAAAACACTCTTTGTCCAGTATCTTCACGAAATATAATCAAAACTTTCCGCAAATTCGCGGGAGACCGTCTTCTGGCAGCAAGAGAAAAATAGCGGAAAGGCAACCTGCTTGATCCTGACGAACTATGTATACGGTCCGTGTTACATTTAACCCCGCGTTAGGTTGTGCTCAGCGCTCCCCTACTATTAGTGTTTTGTGAGAACCTGAGTCTTATGTCTTCAGTTTCCCTATATGCCATGTTACACACGCATGCACACAGTAGATTAATTTAGTGTTTTTCGATGTCTCGGTGTGGTTGAGAAACTTTTGAAAAATGCCTGAAAATGTTAGTGTGGACAGAGTGTTTTGAAATGAATATATATATATATATATATATATATATATATATATATATATATATGTATAGTCTAAATGTATACATAATGTAAGAGGCTTCTTTCAAAAGCACTTAAAAATCGTACCGATGACAAACTTAAGAACGATGCACATGTACACATTATATGTATACATTCATATGATAATAGACACAATATGCATTATTCTGGTTCCACTGCACCTTGTATGAAACTGCTCTTGCCACATGAGACATGCCCTTCACAAACTTATGGAATGGCGTCCCTTTAAATTTAAAATAACTGATGACTCACTGAATTATTCAGAACATATTAGAATGTGCACAGTATCTCAGTACTCCCAGGACCGAGTTCCTAATTATGAAACTAAACTTGATCGAGCTGTAAATCCAGCCCACTGCGCCTCTGGTGTGCCGTGGATCTTCAAGCCAGCCTTACTACCTCAATCCTCCTCACAGGAGCAGTAAAACTTTCCAGAGGAGCCCAGAGGGTACAGTTAGCTAGCGTTCCTTAGCCCCACTACCCAGCCCACACTCCATCTCCATCAACCCCATGTGGACTTCTTTAATAACACCCTTTAATGGGCCTTCCACATGCTTTACAACAGGACTTTATGATGGATGTTAGGGGAGGCATAATTGGGAATAATGAGTCTGTTGTTGGGCAGCACCCAAACCATCACAACACAATGTGCCAGAGTCACCAAACAGCTTTGTGTGTTTAGACAGACACAGTAAACCTGAGTGTGAATAATTAATAACAAGATATTCATACTCTGGTTTTATGCTAACCTTGTGAATACCTATGATTGGCTTCTCTGTGATTTTGATACAGCACTGCATCAATGATAATTTGTTTCTACCAAGGTCAATTATAAGCTCATTGTGTAATCATGACATATAAATCATCAAATTTACTTCTAATATAGATGCTTAAACTGTGTACTGGCATAGATCATTCAATAATAAGATGATTTTGCTGTCCCATTGTGCTGATGATTCCCTTCACTCAGTCTTAATGAGAAACCTGAGACTGCTTCAAGGGTTTATGAGGTCAAATCCATTCATTCTTCTTGCTGTACTCCTCTCCTTTCAACCCCATTCCCATCTTTTCTTCATCCTTCTACACTCCAAAGCAATCAGACACTTGATACTGCACCTAAAGCATATTATTCCTCCCTTTTTGACCATTAATGAAATATGCATGTGCTCCATTAAGAATTAAAACACCCATTTTCATTCCAATACATATGTACATCTATCTGAATAGGTGTATACTATTTATTTGTAGAATACATACAGTATAATGGCATTTCAGAGACTTGCTTGTATGTAGCATATTTACATTATTGGAATTTCATTGGGATTGACTTCATATTTAATTTTACACACATTAAAATGTATTGTCAAAATGGAAGAGCTTGACCCCAAAAAATGTTTGTTAGATTATAACAAACAAACAAACAAAAAAAAAAACAGTATTCTTGCAATTAGGTGTGACGGCATTGTGCTAGTTATTTCACTATGATCCTGCGGACAGGATGAGTATATCTCACACAAAATGTTTTCATTTTTCTTTTCATGGATTTTGGACAGATTTTACTGATGCTTTTTTTGTGGAAACCATTACTATTGTCACGAAGTGGTTTTGTGTGTTTTCGTTATTAGTTATTGCCCGTCTATTATTTATCCCAGGTGTTTCTCATTTCTCACGCCCCCTTTTTATCTTGTCTAGCTCGTTTGTCCTTGATTATTTAAGCCCTGTGTTTCTGCCCTTTTCATTCCAAGGCATCATATACTGATGCTTTTGCCAAAGCATATACATCCAACGGAGCCTTTAGCGTCAATATGAGACGCAGATATATATGGGCCAGAAGGCACCTCCAAGTGGTCTAACCCTAACCCTACCCCAGACCTAAACCTACCCATACTCTGTTGGGTGCTATGTGTGTTGGATGTATACGCTTTGGCAAAAGCGTCAGCATATGACACCTTGGGATAAGAATGCGTTGCAATACAACATGCAAATTGTATGATAAAAATTCCAGCCTGTACCTATGCATTTCCGCCCCACCTTTGTAAAAGCATTTAACTCAAATTCAGCACAAACCCACACACGCACTCACACAGACAGAATTGCACAGGGGACCGTGATGGAGTAGAGTGGCAAGGGAGAGAGACAGCGTGAGCAGCTAAAGGAGTTCATGTGTGACACATCGCCCTGAGAGCTGGTGGAGGGGCAGCCACATGAAACCTATTAGCACGGGAGTCTGCTAGAGTGTCATTCTATGGCATGGCTACCTCGCACAAAACCCTTTCCTCCCTTGCAATTCTGTCACCACAGCTCAGAGCAGTCTCTGCCTCGTTCCCTACAATTAGCTTAAGAAAAGCTCACAGACATTAGGCAACATATTATTATGCTTGTGACCTCATTATTAACACTGTACACACAGGAGGTTAATGCATAGCTGCCATGGTCATTAAGGCCATAAAGCTTTTATTCTGCTGATAGAACCTACAGTATGAAAGTGCATTGCTTTGGGATAGCCATACATAGTCCAGAGATGGATGAGGTGGTTCCTTCATCTTAAAGATCAAATATCTCAAAAGAGATTATTAAAAGAGATCAAATGCCTTTATTCAAGTAACAAAACTTATATAGGTTTTATGAAAAGCCCATCATCAACATCATCATCATCATCATCATCATCACAATAGAATAAAGGGGGTCGCACACCGGGTGCGCAGCGCAGCACCGCGTCGCGCAGCGCCATGTCTTCAAAATTCGAACACATTATTCTCTATGTGTGTACACACACCGGCGGCGCCATTCGGCGTCTGTCCGCGCCGCCCAGCTGCAGCTCAGGACCGTGTTCAAAACCCTGCCGCGCCACAGAGCGCCATTTGCATAGTTTTATATTACATTTGCATTTATTTGTCTCAAATCGTCGTTAATGTACATACTGACTTCACCCTGTGCTGCAATATACATTTAAGCCTATTTAACATTCCTACTTTTTCTAATTCCTAACAGCTTGAATAGTCATATTGGGAAAAAAATGTAAAACAAACATAGCCTTTTTAAATCCATTTTTCATTAGGCTACTCTATCATATTAACCATACACTAATGGGTTTATTATTATTATTATTATTAAGTACCAGTTTAAACCCATCAGTGCGAAATATTAATGCATAGGCGATGTAACGTTTGCCTCACGTGGTTACATTCACGGTCGTGTAAAGCCACCTATTGGATTTACCAGGTCACAACACACTTCAGGTAATTTCTGTAGCGTAGCAGCCGAGCGAAATGGACGAAGAAAAACTCATCAATGAAGTAGGGAGTAGTATGAAGGAGTAGGGAGTAATCAATGAAGTAGTTGCCTAGACAACGGATAACGTTACAACAAAATAACAGACTTAACAAGGTGATAGACACTTTTACTTGGTTAATAACGTTCAAACATCAGCTATTATATTCACTTAACATAACTTAACCTTGCCATCCTATCTTGGAAAAAAGATGCAATGCACTCCACAGAAGGCAGCTGAATTGAGCAAAAGGATTTTAAGTAATTTCTGTGTCATTTATTTATTAGCTAGGTTAGTGATGTTCCTTCAGTTAACTTGACCTTTTTCTTTGTGTTCTTATTTGAATGGTCTAATAATGAATCTTCTTATACTTTAAGCAACATATGGCGCTATGAACAGTGCTATGTTTAGATTGTTATTGAGAGTAATTTTCTTTTTTATTACAGGTGATTATCAAAAACATGAGACCTGTGTATCTTGTCGAAGGTGAAGCCTTCATAGACATGATCAAATATTCCTGTCCAGGCTTCAAATTTCCCTCCAGGTGGTGGTTCAAAAGCAGTTGGAGAAGGCATATATTGAAGTACTCTTGAAGATATGAAGAAAAACTTACAGAAGAGGTCCTCAAAAATCACACTCACCACCGATGCCTGGACAAGTATTGCCACAGAGCCTCAGAGTGACCTGCCACTACATCAATGACAACTGGGAGATGGTCTCATTCGTTTTGGACACAAAGCCCCTTCAGGACCAACACACTGCAGAAAACATCAGTCGCTGGATTGAAGAGGTTGCCGAGAAGTTTTACATCCCTTTCCATAATGATGTCCAGGCGATAGTCCACGATAATGCAGCTAATGTGTTGAAAGCCCTTAGAATCCTTGAGGAGAAGCATGGTATTGCCTCACTTTGATGTGTTGGCCATACCACCCAGTCAATCATCAACCATCCTCTCAAAGATCCCCGGATCAACAAGGCACTTGATACAGCAAATAGCCTGGTTGGGTACTTCCATAAGCACTTCCATGAGCACAGCTCAACACAAGTTGAGCCAGGATGTAGCTGTTACATGGAATAGTTCTTACTATATGATCAAACGCCTCCTTGAGTGGCGGTGGCCTGTAACTGCAACCCTCTCAGACCCAGAGGTCACAAATGCAGCAAAGCACTACCTGGATATAAAAGCTGACCAGTGGAGCCTCCTGGGGGGACTACAGAAAGCACTTGAGCCCTTCAAACAAGCCACCGTTTTGGAGTGGAGAGACATATTTAACAGGCTCTGTCCTACCTCCACTAGTGAAAGGCCTACATAAGTCCAAACAGACTGCCTTTGAGTCTGCTCCCATTACCACCTTCCAAGCAGCAGCCGCAGCAGAGATTGAATCTCTTATAGTGAACTAACTGAATGTTTTAATTAAGCTTTCCCAGTTTGTATGTTTGTATGTGTTTTCCCATTGAAATTCTATCATGTAGAGTTATTGATTCTATGGTTATCTTTCTCTCTAAGCACATTGCATTTCTATAAAATCCATTATTTTTCAGATGGAAGTTTGAGACCACATATGATGAAGAAGGGAACAATGTGTGCATCTTGGCAGCTGCTCTTGATCCGAGATTTCAAAAGCGTAAGTTTCTGCCCACAGATGACATCCTGAAGGTGAAACAAACTTCAGACCCTTGCACTTGAAGCCAGACGAGTACAAGTTAGGGAAGAACTTGAAGATGACTCCACCATTGATCAGCCAGATCAATCCAGACAGAAGCCAAAGTTTGTTCTGGACATGTTGCTTGGCACAGTTGAGGAGAAGGAGTTGGAAGATGAAGACCCAGGCCAAGACCAGAAGGGGAGATGCTGTCAGGAATGAGCTGCTTGTGTACTTTGGGGAGAAACCCACTTCAATGGTGGAGGGAAAATGAAATGAAGTTCCCGGCCCTGGCGGTTGTGGCAAAATTCTTTCTGGCTGCCACTGCAATATCCACACCTTCTGAATGGTTGTTCTCAGCAGCAGGGACCATAGTGAGCAAACAGAGAGCAAGCCTGACCAAAGAGCATGTGGACATGCTCACATTCCTCCACAGTATTCAGAGTAGTGTAGAAGAGTAAAGAGTGGTGATGGATGAGGGAGGAGAAAAGCAGAAGAAAGTGGATAGTACTATATTGCACACACTTCATCAGCAGCTCGATTCCATTTTGAAATTATATGTTGTTTGGTTATATGTTGAAACTGTTATATTGTGTTAAACACATTCAGGAATGTCTGTACTGTGTGCATTGCACATGTTTGTTTTTGCTCTGCATTGGTTATGTTTTGTACAAGAGAGACTACTGTGGAAAGTAAAACTGAAAACAGTTTATTTTATATTTTGTTAAACACTCTCAGGAATGTCTATACTTTGAAAAGCAGTGTTTTTTTTTTGGGGGGGGGTGAAAAAAGAGTTAGGTTGGTACTGTAAAATAAATAAACGAGCTGGCTTTTCATTTTGTATAACAGTAAACTAAAATATTAAATAATTAATACATATATATATTTTTGCTGTACCTGTGTGTGTTTGTGTGTGTGTAAATATGTATGTATCTTGTCCTTTCATTTATTTTCTTTATTTTTTTTTGTCTCACCTGAATGAAAGGCTCATTATTATTCTGGTCTTTGTCTCTTTCAGGTAAGAATCACCTAATTGTACATGATGAGGACTGGCCTGTTCATGCCCATTCACATATTGCATTGGTAAACAAAAAAAAATGTTTTTCACAATATAACCCAATTCACAGTTTTATGTGAACGATTAGGCAGGATAATTTTCAGATCATTGAAAAAAGAAAAAACTCAAGGCAACAACATCCATTAGTCAAAAGTCTTGTGGACCCATATTTTCGTATGTGTATTGTGGCCTTATTTTAGAAACTATCTTTTTTTTTTCAATTACCACACATAAACAATATTCTTTCAAAAATACAAACATGTGCATACATGTTGCTCACATATTATGGCAGCCCTGTTTGTGCTAAATATAGTGTAATTTCAGCTGGTGCCATTAGGTTTATAAGCAACTGAAAAAAGCAGAATGTCAAAACATCTCAAGGACCGCAAATACACCTTGGTCCCCAGGGGGTTAAGACACTGAAGACTGGAGTAATGATGCTGAAAATTCTATTTAGCTTTAAATTACATTAAAAAATGTTTATTCAAACAAACAGTTATTTTAAATAATAATATTTCACAATATATTGTTTAGATTATTTTGATCACATAAATGCAGCCTTGGTGAGCATGAGATGCTGAAAATCTGGAACAGTAGTGTTGGAGAAAGAGTAAGTAATCATGTCAAAATGGTAGAATTATTATTGTTGAATGATGTAAATAACTGGTATTTTTTGAAAAAGAAAATTTTGTAAATCCCTGTAATGGTTTCACTTTTTCTGTAAATGCATGAGGGTCATGTTTCATCATCTTTTTCTAAAAGTGAAGTGTGCAATTTATGTGCCTCTATGGAAATTCAAGAATATGTTTCTAATACTCCACCATCTGCTATCGTTCTGCATGTTCAGGTAACAAACCTATGAAACTCTGTAATTCCAGCACAGGTTGATCTTTGCCATCCAGCTCAGTGTCAGCTAACATTGCAGATAAGGCAGACAGAAACATTCCTAATAAACACACAAATGCAAATACATGTGCCTTGCTAATCTACTTACATTCTGGGGTGCAGGTCATGTGTCTGATGTGAGGAATTACTCTGTGTATGTCTGCCATGTTATTGCTTAAGCTCTGCTTCTGACAGGCTTTAATGGTGACGAGGAAAAGCAGGCTACGGTGTATTTCACAGAGACTTCTATACTGAGACACACATCAAACCTGTCTGCTTGGCCGATGAAAGTAATGTTATTAAACCTTTATGTCTGAAAAAAAAAATAAAATAAACCTCTTTAATGTGTTAAGATTCTGTGAAAGTTCTGCAAGTCAATTCCTTTGGACTTATCTCAGCATTATATTGAACTTCTGGTTATGAATGACGATATACACAAT
Organism: Pimephales promelas; assembly: GCF_016745375.1. Next base: position 511,869 of record NW_024121299.1, on the reverse strand, counting down.
GTCATAAAAAAAATAAAAAAAACCTTTGAAGCTGCATTTATAGTCCGGAGAATTGGTGATGGATACGGGAGCATAAACAGGTGTCAGAAATGTCGGATTAGTTTTGTTCAGGACTTATCGGCACAAAAGCCCTTTGAAATCGTAAATTGAAAAAGAGAAGGGCAAAGAGGAATTGAAATCATTCATCTCTCACTCACACATATACACACAAACAAAAAAAAGTGTCAACAAATGTCTTTACACTAATCCTCAATGCATGTTAACAGTGTTTGCATGGATAATGAAAATGGATTTAATAATAATAAAAAAAATAATAATTGATGTTTCCATCTTCCCATTTCGCTTCCTTTTTCTCTCTTCTCAATGTGTCCTATAATACTGTTTATGAACGTTCTTGAGAAAGCAGCTTGAAGCTGTCAGGGCATGTGAGGTGATAAAAACCTTGAGGAGGAGAATAACACCTCCATTCTGACACATGAAAAGGAATCAAATTCTCTGGAGCCTTCTGCATAGAGGAGATAGGCTTATTTTTTTCTCCTTTATAAACATACCATTGCATTAAAGGTGAAGTGTGTAATTTTTGCAATACTAGCGGCACAAGATGGAATTGCAAAAGTAATGACTCATTTCAAACAAGTTTTCTGAACACACCTGTCATGGAATGGGTTCAAGGTGCAAGGACTGCATAACAATGGATGCATTATATTTCTATATATTTCCCTCCGGATTGGCCTCTCGTTTACACGAAAACCCCCTTTTTATCACAGAAAACGATTATTTCTAAAAACTCCGGCCAAAGTGGAGATTTCTGAAAATGCCGGTTATGTGTTGTCGTGTGAACTGGGAGAAACGGCGTTTTAGGTTCTCTCTTGTCGATTCTGAGGATTTTGATTGCCTTGCATAGCTTTATCCTTAACCCCTACACTGTCGGCAATAGGTTTGGCATAGTTATGATAGCGCTCGACAGCGTATTTATGCGGGTGTGTGAACAATGTTATTTTTGAAAACGGGGCTTCGTTAAATACCCGGCTTTGTGTAAACGTGGCCTGAATAGGGGAACAAACATAAGCGGGTAACATAAAGCAGGCAGGTGGGGAAAATTAAACAATAACGAGATAGCAAGATGGGTGGGGTTTAGACAATTGACAGGACAGCACATGGCACAAGGAAATAACATGACAGCCATGTGCTCACAACAGACCAGACTAAACACAAACACATGACAAACCGGGAGTGTCACAGCCCTGTAATTAAACCAAGAGAAAACCCAGACAAGGGTGACAGAACTGTGACAATACAAGAAGACAGCAGTGGTAAATAAATCATAGAGCTGTGCGATATGGACCAAAAGTCATATCCCGATATATTTAGGCTGAATATCGATATACGATGTATAGGCTATCACAATATTTCTTTTTTTTCCCTCAAAGTGAGAGCAAAGTTCAGTCAAAGCCAAATATGACGTCACAAGTAGCCTAGTTTTATTGAAACAAGCTATTTCAGTGAACAGTTGCAAAATCAAATGAATAAATAATAAAAAGGTTTCTTCACCTGGTTAACAGCTCAGCTCTAATTGTATTTCACTCTTATGTTCAAAAGATTTACACAACATCCATTGAATGACACCTGATCTCAAAAAGAAACTGAAGTGGAGGCTTAACCCATAGGTTTAAGAAAAAAAAAGAAAAAAAGAAAAGAAACGTTAGTATAACTAAGTGCCAGATAAACTTGGTGGCCCGTTCCAGCATAGCTGACATTTATAGATATGGCTTGGGCAACATTATACTCCCAAAGGGAGATAACGCAGCCGAGTCGTCATCTCCAGAGGCACATCTTATCCTCTGGGTGAACCCCAATTGAAACGGCTGATCGGTCCATTATTGAGGGACCAGCACGTTCAACAGGAATTCCATCGGCTACAGTGTGATGGAGGTGTGAGAGTGAGGAGCCCACAGGGAATGGTTACCGGGCGAGACATCCATGACTATCCTCCGATCACCCATCCCACACGGCACCCGGGGGTGGGACATGGTAATGGGGACGAAGGTGAGTCTCGATTTCAACACCACGACAGTCATAGTCCCACAATGGGAACATGAACCATCCACAAAAGCTGCTTCAGCGTGCTGTAAGCCCAAACACGTAATGCAATAATTTGGACCGTCAGCAGGAAATGACGGCATCCAGAAATGCACAGGTGGAATGACAACTTGAAAAAGACGCAAACGCACCCGTGTTGCTCTTTTGGGAAATAGGACCCATCACCAGTGCCGGAGCACACAGGGGCATGTCCATGTTGGTGAGCACTCACCTTTCCGACCTCTAACCAGCTGTCAAGAAACACAAACATTTAGAAATTTGTGATCACTGCTGCACTTGCGCTGTAGAAACCACCAGCACTGGGAGAGTCTTCCAGAAGAACACAGACAGACTCGCTCCTTGTAAACAACACCACTCTTCAGAGACATCAAACGGCTCCAAAGCGAAAGGCAACTATTGTTGCATCCACTTTCGTATTTATACCCGCGCTGCGGAGGCGGAATGTGTGATGCAAGTCACCCACGCTAAGTTCCATTGTATCGTTTGGATAGTACTCAAAGATGACTGGCTCCCTGCCATGATCCCATTCAGTTTACATCGACTACGTCTGACGTTCTTGACTAAAAGGGAACCATGGTTACCTGAGAGGGGAACGAGATGCCGCATCCCCTTGCCATACTTCCTGCATGCCTGAGAGTGGCTTGCATGCAAGCTTCCGTTTTATGCCGTCACGAGGTGACATACAGTAGCACGGAGTAGGATTGATGAAGTTGCACATGTGCTTCACAGTCACAGTAACACAGAGGCCTTTCCCAAAGTGCCATCAATGGATGCAGCGTCTCTCTCCCCTGCGTAACCATTTGCCATTTGTGTCTAGTTTGGTTTTCTTTGTACTAAATTTGTGTATATAAAGCTGTGGGCTTTCAGTTGTGCTTGTCGGTTGTCGTCCTTGGTAATGGTGTGTATACACTACATTCAGATTCATCAATCAGAATGATGTCTGTCTGATTGAAACAAAAGTTGTGTATGCAAACAAAGACAATGTGTTTAGCAAATGGACTAATCTGAGATCAAATTTGTTTTAAAGTTTTAAAGTTCAACAGTATTTTTTCTTGTCTTTATAATTAGCCAAAACAAATTTTGAAGAACATGATCAACGAGTATGAAAATTTAGTCACATCCTTTAAAATCAACAGCAGGCTTCAGAACATGGTTCTCTCTCTCTCTTATCCTCATCTTATTGAAAACAGATGGGATCTTCACCTTTTAATCTAGATCTGCAAATCCTTGTGCTGTCTTTATTACCAACTCTGGAGTGAAAAGTCTCCAGGAATCTGTTTGTTTGCAAGAAAATGCCTCCAACAAAATTTCATCAAGACACTGCCATCATGTACAGTCAGTTAAATTTATTACAAGTTTAAACAAGCATTACAACTGAAATATTTCCAAGGACAAAATTTATCTTAGGGTTCTGAATAATGATATGTTATATTTCTGTCATAAGTTTAAATTTCCTGATTAAGTTAATTAAATTGTGTTTTTAAGATACTGTTAAAATTTTGAGTGAAAGTGTAAGTTTTTTGTGCTACATAAAAAGCATAAAACCTAATTATTTGCAAGCAAATTAATGAGTTGGAAAATAATCTGGACCCCAAGGACAAGTTAAATACAAATGCTTCTCTCAAATACACTTATTTATTTTAATTCGATTTAGTCAGTATATACAATTATAAACAGCCTTTGTACTTCACCAGTAATTATGAGGTTAAAAAGATGCACATATGAGATGATGAATTATTGTTAGCCACTTTCCAGGACATTGTGTATGTATAGTGCTTTTGGCCTCCAGTGAGTCTTGGCTGACCCAAAACTCTTGGGATCAACTTCTGGTACTAAACACGCTGACTTTGTTTACAGTGTTCTCTCCTCTACTGGCCTTGGGGCAATCATGATACTGAAGCTGCTAAATGATTACAACATCTAGCGTAATAGGTGTTTTTATCTCTAGTATATTTTAGATACGCAATGCTCACACATGAAAGTAATCCACAGTGCAAAATCAGTATTACAAACACCATTCAATTCCCACAGTCTGCCTTTCTCAATGTTCTCTTTTTCTGTAACATTAACTGGATACCTATTCAAGCTATCAAACAGGCTATATGTTATCCTGGCAGAGTTCTGATGTTGCTTTAAAAGATGTTATGTTATGTTATGTTAAAAAATTTATATTCCACCTTGCTATGCTTTTGAACAAATCAGGCATGTGTACTAATGTTTTGTCTTGTCTAATAGAGACAGAAGTATAACTCATATTTGCAGGTTTTCTGCTGTTCACTATTACATCACTCTGCTTGTCTGCGTTACTGTCAGTCTGTGTATTAATAATGGGTTATGCCAGTAGGTGGCGACAAGTGACTGTCTTTATGAGTGAGTAGGAATCCATCATTCAACCGATTCTATCAACACTGATTTAGTCAGGAACAAAACAAGTGACTGTCTTTATGAGCGAGTAGATGAATCCATCCGATTCTACCAACAATACTGATTCATTCAGGCACAAAACAAGGTACTGCCTTTATGAGTGAGTCTTTAAATCATTAATTAAACTGTTTAGTTCAAAAAACACAATAGTTAAAAAAATGTGGTTGTCAATTAATTCAGCATTTGTTGCTTAATCCTTGCATACAAAAATGATACGGAGTGTGTACAAAACCAAACTGAACAAATAGTTATACAATACTAGCCATGTGCTATCAGAATTGTCATGAATACAAGTTTTCTAGTCATAAATTGGACATGATGGCATTCTCAAGTAGTATTTACTACTGGAAAACTCTGAGATAATTTTCATATCAATTGCTTGGGTTTCGCTATGACTACAGCTGGCAGCTGTTGTACTGAAAAAAGTGAGATAATGAATATTAACATCTTCTAATAACTTAATTATTTTACTATTATCCTTATACAATTATTCTTTACATATTTGTATTCTTTTTCATTCAACTGTTGGGACTGTTTACACCTGTTCACTTCATGCATTTTTACTGATTGGATCACTATCCATTTTGTTTAAACTCTTCCATTTACACTTGGCCACATAAATGTGTGTCCACGAAATGAATATTAATCTGATCTTCAAATCCCGAACCATATGCAAATTGGCTCTACGCACGATTGCTTCCATGTTTTGTCTCAGCCCGCCCAGTTACATCCAGTGCTGCGTCGGAAGCCGTTTTTGCATTAGGTGGAGATAATGGCAAATTACACTCGCTGTTTAAAAGAACTTTCCGCCAGTTAGCTGTCACACATAAGAGTAAGACAGAGAAGGGCGTTAAATTATATATTTCGAGCAACATCGACAACTTTGAGGGTGAGTAATCTCTTATAACATGCAAAATCCGATTGGCGAATCAGTTTCTAAAATCAGAAAATCAGAGAAAATTTCATATTTATGTCATATTTAAAAATTGTACATCCGCACACCTTAAGCACTTTTTTTTTTTCTTGGCCTCTGCTTTGATCTGTTATTTGCTCTAAGGAAAATGTATTGTCTTTGATACAGTAACCTAGAAAAAATAAGTAAGTACCAAAATGTGTTTGAAATTACTTTATTTTATGCTATGGATCTATATAGGCTACCCCAAAACCTATATATATATATATATATATATATTGTATACAAATATATTTACATTTTTCATGTACTTAATATAAATACCCTACAACTGCACTTTTGGTATTCTAAATCGATACAAGTCTGCTAAATTGGAACAAGTAATTTTGTACTGAATGCACTTAAGTTATCTGGAAGTAATGCTGATGAGGTCCAACTAAATATATACTATAAGTATATCTGATTGTGCTAAAGTGGAACTATTGCAAGTATACATTTAAAGACTGATATCTGATACTAACCTAACTAATATGATAATAAAATGCATTGTGTAATAAAGAAGAACTAAAGTTAAACTATGATATTTGTATAATATTTATCAGTAAGTCTCAAGTGATATGTCAGTAAATATGCTAATGGCTCTGAAGTATATGTATTATGAAACAAATGAAGAGTTCAGATGCAAAAGCCTCTAAATGCCATTTGAAATTTTCTTCTAGAATGATCATTTTTATCAAGCTTGTATATTTAAGTTCAGTGATTTCACTTAAATGGCAATGATAATTACCTATTAATTGTTATTTAAGTGAAATTACTGAACTTAAATATACAAGTTTGATAAAAAATCATCATTAAAGAAGAAAATTTCAAATGGCATTTAGAGGCTTTTGCATCTGAACTCTTCAAATATATTGTAAATACATTTTGGTACAGTGTTTTTTTTTTTTTTTTTTCATTATGGTATATAGGCCTAGATGATTTAAGATCTTCAATTAACTCATAGATTATTCAGCAAAATGGATGAAGCCAAAATGTAAATGTCCATGCATGACAGTCCTGAGGGTAGACATCTCAAAAGAAATGGCTTTTTACAGTTCTTATCCCCTGCATTGAGAGTTTCGAACAGCCTTGTCTGTAGGTCGTAGCATTAGCAGTGCAAAGCTGGCGGTTTTCCTGTTTACCTGCTGACTCAGATGTTTTGGATCTTTGACCTCCTCTTCAGTGATCAACCGGGTGATTGTCAGGTATGTGTGCACAGGCATCATCTCAAGGCCCCTTTGTCCTAGACCTGAGGTCTACATGAGCAGCATGTATTCCAGCAAACAGATCATACACCATCTATCTAAACTTACGTTTTAGAACCAGTATAGATTGTTAGTTTGTTTACTCTAATTCCTCCATCATAGTTTCAACTTAATTCAAAACATAAATAAGCATAATTAATACCATCACAGAATGAATCAGTATTTTTTAAAGAATTGGTTCTGTGAATAAATCAATGACCCCCTCATCAAGCCAGCTATTTGTATGAATTTATTAGTTTTATAAATATGTATATATATATGAAGAGTTCAGATGCAAAACCCACTAAATGCCATTTGAAATTTTCTTCTAGAATGATAATTTTTATCAAGCTTGTATATTTAAGTTCAGTAATTTCACTTAAATGGCAATGATAATTACCTATTAATTGTTATTTAAGTGAAATTACTGAACTTAAATAAACAAGTTTGATAAAAAAAAAATCATCATTAAACAAGAAAATTTCAAATGGCATTTAGAGGCTTTTGCATCTGAACTCTTATATATATATATATATATGGACTTTTCGTTCACTCTAGGGTGGCCAGTTGGTTATCTGCAGGGAAAGTTTTCCCCATATCAACACGTAAGTCATGTGAAACTGTGGGGTGTGAAACTAAACATTGTTGCCAGATGGCTCAGGAATCCGTATATTGGTTTTATGAGGCCAGTTTTATGGGAGGCGGCTGTTCCATGACAGTGGTTACCCTCTACGACCATATATTTTCACCTTTGTCAAAAACCCATTGATGTATAGAGGAGAGCATGCAGAGCCCACAGCTGCACCTGCACAATAGACAGGTAGAAGCTTTTCTTATAAGCTGGCTTTATCAAGCTCTAAAGATTGTCTTCTTTACGTGATGTTCAAGGTCAGTTGTGACAATCTTTGTAAGCATCTTATCTCTTTTCTTTTGAGTTCAAAGTATAAAACACATTATACAGGCATAATATTGCTCATGTTTAAATGTCAAACTGTTATTTTATTGATCAACGAGTCAGTGGCGTATACGTAAGGATTCTCATAGCATCCTCGAGAGTGACCATTTGTCTGTTTTTATTTATTAATTTTATTAATTTATTATTTAATCATAATTATGATTGAATCATAAAACTATTCCATTAATTAACATACTCATGTATTATTTTTTTATTATATTACATATTATGTTAGTTGTTTTTCTTGCTTTTGCAATGCTTGCTATTGTTGTTTAATCTTACAATTGTGTGGTCAAGGGATATTTATCTTTACGAGTAAGAGATAATAGAATGCCTCCATTTGAACATGTTTACCATCCCAGAACGAATTTTAATTTTCTAATGCTTTCGCTTAGGTAATAACACTCAGATTTGTGCTGGTCAGACAAAGTACAAGGAACAAAAGGTCCAGTAGGGACAAAGTCTAAAAGTCCAGATGAGGTAAAAAAATAAGTTTAGACAAAGTCTGAGCATTAAAACAAACACAATTTGTATTCAATAACACAAGATTGTTCAGTAAATCCTGCTTATTTTTTAGCATCAGTTCAGCTTCCTGCATTACAGGCTTCCTCTGTCAACCTTTCAGGCCGATACAAGACAGGGTAAAGCTGAATTTGTGTTTGTACTGTTTAAATCAAATTAACTTTGTTTTTTGTAAAGTAGAAAAAAGTGTGTGCTGAGTAAAGTGTTTGTCGTTTTCGTTCCACATTCTTTCCTTCATAAAAAGTAAAAGAAGATTTTGTCCACATTATCCAGTGTAGTCCAAAAGAACATTAGACCCCAGTGACTTTCATTGTATGGAAAACAACACACACACAATATATACAGTGCACAACATTTTTTAATTCACTTCTCTTCCTGAGGTCTCATGAGTTTTTTTAACAGGCAAATTGTGGATGTTTTAAGAGAGAATAATTTCTCTCATCCTTCCATCTGAAAAAAGTTCAGAGACAATCAGACTGTATTTATGCAGAGTTGGATGGCAGGGTGGAAGTCTCCTAGGGAGGCTGTGTCATGGGGTTAGACTCCAGTTGTTGCTCGGAGGGAAATTTCAGCTCTCTCGCTATGTCTTTGCACATACACGACTAGTGAGCATGTTGCCGTGCTCTGCCTTCTAAACCATCGGTTCCCAACAGGGGGGTCAAGTGGGCCTAAGCAAGCTGGTTCGGATCGCCGCCACTGCGGAGTAGCCCAGTACCTGCGTGACTCGTCGTAGACGTACACAGAGAGAAGTAGTTTTTCTGAAAGACACATTATTCAGTTATTAAACACAAGTTTATTATCGTTCGCTATGGCTCCAAAAGCGTGAAAAATAAAGCCTTACAAATAACTTGCAAGTATTGAGGCCCCAGAAAGGAGTCATTTAGTAATAGCATATAGTCTTTCTTTAGTTTTTACCTACACATCCCTGTGAATATTTTTGTATTTGCATTTCAAATAGGGCCAATGGGCTATATGCACGCATAAGTTCCGCATTTGACGCAAGGATGCTCGTCCATTTCCGGTTGTAGAGATTTAAGTGGAGGAGAACCGAGGAAAACGGGATTATGGCAGAGTCTTCAAAATGTACTGTCCTCCCGTCTTTGAAACGAAACGTACATACGTTTAGATGTAATTTTATATATAGTTATGTTTATTTAACACAGTCTCATCCCAAAAAGTCATATAACTGACGTTTTGGGACGTATTTTGACCATACGTCAATATCCGCCTTTTTAGGGCCCCCTTAAACGTCGGTAGATGGCGATCCCGGGCCGTCATACAACTGACGCTTTACCTTTAACGTCAGTTAGGTGACGGGTTAGGTTTAGGGTTAAGTTTAGGTATGGGTTAGAGTTAGGATCCCATAACCTCATCTACCGACGTTTAAGGGGGCCCTAAAAAGGCGAATATTGACGTATGGTCAAAAGACGTCCCAAAACGTCAGTTATATGACGATTTGGGATGAGACCGGGTTGGTTTATTTAATATAATTTTAAAAAGAAGCATAAACACAACGAGGGGTGTCTGTTTTATCTGTTTTTGTGACTAGCGTTTCTTTATTATAACCATGGAGTATAAAATTCAATATAAATTCTCGGTATTGCATTGGACTCTACGATCGGCGGAAGTTATCGAGCATCCTTAATCATTCACCGGAAATACTGCCGTGCATAGAGCCCATAGGCTTAGGCTTAAGTTTTTAAATTACAAAGGATCTACTGATGTTTTTGTTTTTGTATTTTCAATATTATAAACTACTATTTGTGCATAAACATATCTGGTTATAGTAAACATACTGTTTGTTTGAAAACAACATAGTTTGTCATCCTTGTCATCAAGCTTACAACAGTGATAATATCATTAAATGTGAAGGGGGGTCCTAAAATATTTTCTTGGGAAAAGGGGCGTCTGAGATAGCCTGTCTTCGTCACACTCATATTCTAGTCTGAAACTGCTCCGTAGGGCTTTGCTTATGAGGCGTGTCTTAACCGAGCCAGGAAAAAAAAAACCCTCTGCACTCAATTGGATAGTCGGTAGACCTACAACCAATCAAAGCAATGCAGTAAGTCCACTACTTTGCATAGCGCAGTTTTCAACTATAGAACTTACTTGTTTTAGAAGTAAAATAACAGCCTGGTCTCATTGTTAATACATAGGTATTTTACGTTTTTGCAAAGATAGAAAACGTACTTTTTAGTACGTTTGGATAGATGCTGAAAGGTATAATATAGACGTATCTGCAACATTTAAACGTAACATTATTACGCTTTTACAGCTACAAAGCGTTAACTATTTACGTATATCATAAAGATATCTGTGTAATTTCCCTTTTTACCATTGTATAGATAAATGTAAGATCCCATTACCCTAATTCCAAACCTAAACATACCCATTTTATACATAATATAAAAAAGGATAAACCGTAATGGACAGATGTGTTGGGAAATGGCAGTTTTATTAACAATATAACATTAAAATATATTTTAAGCCACCAATCCTACTCCTACCCCTAAACCTACCCATAACAATTCCTTAAATCTACGTAACAAACAATTATGAAGAAAAACATAACAGACAAGTATAATCACAATAATTTATTTATTGCGAAAATGTCATGAAGTGTTGCAGTCGCAGTCCTCTCTGGGATTATAATAGTTTTGCAATAGTTTTGTATGAAGTACAGAGCAGAAATTAAATTACTAATCAATGAAAATGTTAATCCGGCTTCGGTTTGCGCTTCTCCATTTCAAATGAACTAAACCAACCGTCACCGAGTCCTTCATGTTGCAATCTGTGACGAAATAGGGAAGAGCCAATGAACGTTTGATATCACTGCCGTAAAACATGATGTAACGCTTTTCAAGGGCGCAATTTTTGAATTTGAATTCATCACCATGTACAGTCGCTGCTGAGAATGGAGACAAAGATCACGACTGGATCAAAGGCTGAGTTGTTTCTTGCAAACAACTATGGATTCTAAAGATTTGGATTACATCAAACTATTAAAATTGATGTCTTTTGTGAATTTTTGTTGTGTTTTATAGGATAAAACGCTTTAATGTGTCTCAAGGTAAATAAACTACAAAATGGTTAAACGAGTAACGTTAAAGAATGTATTTTTAAGTTTTTATAGTGTATGGTTTAACACCATGCAGGCGAAACAAGTATTATATCAATAAATGCGACTGAAAACTTAATTAATAAGACAGTGGAATGCCAACGCGTTCTCATCCCAAAGCGCCATATAGGACGCTTTTGCAAAAGCGTAAATATCCAACGCACATGGCACCCTTTAACGTCTAATGAGACGCTTCGGTTAATGGTTAAGTTTAGGTATGGTGTAGGGTAAGGGTTAGACCACTAGGGGGCGCCTTCTGCCCAAGTATATCTGCGTCTCATTTCACGTTAAAAGGGTGCCATGTGCGTTGGATATTTACGCTTTTGCAAAAGCGTCTTATATGGCGCTTTGGGATGAGAACGGGCTCGGAATGCAATACAAATGTCAAAACATAATGCTAAGATACTAATATGCATAAATTGTGATACGTACAATGTACGTGGGTGGATTTGTTCATACGTAAATAAATTACGTTTTTGTGCTGTCAATACGCAAATATTTTAAGTTTTAGTACTGTAAATACGTCAGTATTATACGTGTCTGTGCATATAAAACGTAATTATATATACGTATGATAGAACGACACTTTACGTACAAAAACATACGTATTCTGATGAGATCACGTTAAAAATAACGAGTGTTGCTTCTTTTACTTGTTTCTGCATGAGTGTGACCAAAGGAGAAACCACAAGGCTTTCCATTACGCCCCATCTTCTTAGCGACCGTCAGAGCCAGCTGAGCTCGCCCTGGCAATCTGATTGGAACGTTCATTTTTTTGACTGATCATAATTTCTCCTCAATGGATCGAGTCCAGACCGAACTTCCCGACCAAAGAATGTTGTGGGCGAGGTTCGGGCTGGCATCCAGGCTAGGTCTGAGACAAAAAAAAAAAAAAAAGGTTGGGAACCATTGGTCCACACAACAGAACACATGCAACAGAACTTGCAGCTACTGAACTACTAACCTTTAAAGCAATACACATTTTTGTTGTAGATTTGGTGTAAATAATGGTTTAAATCATTTTTATTGAAGAAAAAAAAACTTGAATGCACATCTGTGTCTTATATTTTTCCTCTCCCTTCTCTTTTTAGGATGAGAATGAGCCAGTGCAATCAGCTCACACAGCTACCTGACCACACTCGGAACCCCTCTCATTTACATTTAGAGTGAATAACACTCTGCCGCACTCTCGATACTACTAGGATGAAGCTACTGTTTACAGTTGTATTGACAGTAAGCCAAGCAACTGTTATTTGTGTCCTCGGTGTTTTGACATCCTTATAGTCGAAGTCTTTACGGCAAATGGTTTTGTGCATTAAATGCAAATATAAAGCACATAATTTCCTGTTAATGGTGTGGAAAAATGAATGGTATATTTTGAAATGTAAGCAACAGATACGGATTCCGTTTTTGCCAAATTCACACAGCACAAACAATCACCACACAGTCTGATATTGCTACAGTATAAAGACAAAGACTCACATTTATTCAGTGAGGACATCAAATTGATAATGTTAACCCTTTGATGCAAAACAAGGGTCTAAATAGACCAGACTGAGTTTTCATTTTCTTTATCTTTGCAAGAAATTAATTTCATCATTCAGAATTTCAGGTATTCCTCAATTAACTTGTTTTAGATCATTACAAATGCTTATTTGCGCGGTAAGGTTTAGGGGTCTGGGGTGGGGGGTATAGGTACACGCGATCCTAGGGCGTCATCTAACTGACGCTAAAGGGCGCCTAAAGCGTCAAATATTGAAGCATGGTCAAAATGCTTCTCAAAATGCTTCTGGGCTGCGATGTAGTTCCATTCATATATGTATTTATTCATAATAACATATAAAATAACCTTAAACCAAAACATATAGTATAGTATAGTATATACTGTATAGTAAGTACTTATATTTAATTAATATTACTCAGTACATATTTGAGTAAGTACAATGTAACTGTTACCATAAGAGCCAACATTTTCTCCACTCATTACCAACAACATGCTTTGCATATAAGTCCAGTTAATAAGAGGACTGTCATTGGGATACAGTACATTACTTTATTACTGTGTTCATTTGCAGTTACACTTAATTTTAAAGCAGGAAAGAGAAGAGATTCAAGTTAGCCTGTCACAACAGAAAAGTAGACTAATTAGCCATGTGCAAGGAGCTAACTGTTTTTACCACTGAAAATGAAATTTTCATGGGGTTATTCATCAAACTGGACATGAGGCTGTGAAAACTCAATGGAATTGTCAGATTAATTTGCAGCTGGCAAATGTGTTCTTGCAAGCTTGGGTAAAAAAAAAAAAATACCTTTTTTAGTTAACCTACAGTTAATAAAATAGTGAGGTTTTTTTCCTCAGTCTTTGAATTTACAACCCTTACATTTAATCATTTAGCTGACGCTTTTATCCAAAGCGATTTACAATTGCTATATTTGTCAGAGGTCGCACGCCTCTGGAGCAACTAGGGGTTAAGTGTCTTGATCAGGGACACATTGGTGTCTCACAGTGAATTTGATCCTAGGTCCCTCACACCAAATGCATGTGTCTTATCCACTGCGCCATCACCACAGCGCAGCACAAACTTTAGTGATAATGATGTGAATGACAAAATAGATAGCTAAATCTATTCTGTCATTCACATCATTATCACTAAAGTTTAAAGCTGTTTGTAAAGGAAAGCTGATAAATGTTACCACAACATGGTCAAATGTGACCCTCGGCCACAAAACCAGTCAACTGGAGCAATTTTATGAAAATGTGATGTATACATCACATGAAAGGTGAATAAATAAGCTTTCAATTGATGTATGGAAATATTATACAACCATTTGAAAATCTGGAATCTGAGGGTGCAAAAAAAATCTTAACATTGAGAGAAAATCGCCTTTAAAGATGTCCATTTATGGTCGCAATTATGCTGCATTCACTCTCAAAAAACAAATGTTTTATCTATTTACAGTTGGAAATTTTATAAATTATCTTTATGTAACATGATCTTTATTTAATATCTGTCACGGTTCATGAATCAGCTGTCTCAGGCTGATGTGTCTGTGTGAGTGTAATCGTGTGGGTGTGGTTACTCGTTGTGTTGATTAGTGTCACCAGCTGCCATTCATTTCAGTCCCTATATATACCCAGCATTTTCTCCCTCTTGTTGTCAGATCGTTGTGGTTGTGTTTCGGTGTGTTCCTGTGCTCGTGCCTCGTCTGTGACTCTTCTGGATTTCATCAGTACTTCGTGTTTCCTGGATTTCATCAGTTCCTCGTGTCTTCTGGATGTTCCACTTCCCTGGGTTTCACTCGAGCACGTCTTCACCTGTCTTCACCACCGGATCGCCATCTCGTCCCTGCTTCACCCACCACCTGAGTGTTGTCCCCGATCTGTGTCTTACATTTGTCATTTCTGACCAACCAATAAACTGAGTTTATTTGCATCTTGCATCCTCCCATCTATTCCTCACAGAACGATCCCTCACAGAACGATCTGACCAAACCATGGATGCAGCAAATTCATCACAGATCAATGACTTCATCGCTCACAGTATCGCAAGGATGGATCAACAGGAGGAGAATATCTCTGGCACAGGTCGTGCGGTGCAAGCACTCGTGAAGCAGGTGTCCGAGCTCACCCAACAGGTACAGCTTTTACGGACTCCCACTGCGCCCCCCACGCCGCCCGTCCTCCCACCACCAGCGCCTGCAGCAGCGGGGAGATCAGAGCCACGCCTACCCACACCTGAGGGATATTCCGGTGAGCCTGAGTTTTGCAGAGCATTTCTCACTAGATGTTCTATGCACTTTGCCTTACAGCCACACACCTTCCAGAGCGAAGAGGCGAAGGTGGCATTTGTGCTAACCCTGCTGTCAGGAAGAGCATCGCTTTGGGGGACGGCGGTGTGGGAGAACAAGGACGACTGCTGCGCCTCGTTCCAGGCACTCTCCGAGGAGATGAAGAGAGTGTTCGACCGTGCAGTGGCGGGTAAGGAGGCGGCCAGATTACTCGCCGAGCTGCGACAAGGAGAAGGCTCGGTGGCGGACTTTTCCATCCAGTTCCGCACCCTGGCCGCAGAGTGCCGTTGGAACGAGGCGGCGCAGTGGGATATGTTCCTGCATGGGTTGGCTGACCGCGTTCAAAGAGAGATCTATGCTATGGATTTACCTGAGACACTGAATGGACTGGTGGAACTTGCGCTGAGAGTGGACGCTCGACTGAATCGTGTAGCCAGACTGACGCGCCCCAGCCGCCCAGTGTTTGGCGCAGAGGACCACCAACCCGGTGGTGCGAGCGCGGTCAGCCCCACAAACGACCACGAACCCATGCAGGTGGGGAGAGCTCGGCTTTCCCGGAGGAGAGGGAGAGGCGGAGATCCCAAGGACTCTGTCTCTACTGTGGCCGGGCGGGCCACTTCATCCACTCCTGCCCGGTAAAAGAGCAAGCCCGGTAGTAAGTATGAGGCTACTATCGGGTGGGATCTCCGCCGAGAAGACCTCATCAACATCAACCCTCCTCCCGGTAAGACTGAGATGGCGACAATCAACGCACTGCACCAGCGCACTTCTGGATTCGGGAGCGGAGGGTAATTTCATGGACTTCAGACTAGCACATAGACTTCAGATCCCCGTCACACCCCTCTCGCA
Organism: Pimephales promelas; assembly: GCF_016745375.1. The sequence goes on along the minus strand of NW_024121299.1, from coordinate 495,916 downwards.
CCCGATTATCGTCAACGCACTCAATGGTCAAGAACTTCCCCGCATCACTCACGTTACTGAAGACATTACTCTCATCACTTCCGGAAATCACACTGAACTCATTTCGTTTTTTCTCATGGACTCACCACTTGCACCAGTGGTTTTGGGTCACCCGTGGCTTTCCAGACACAACCCCGGGTCGACTGGTGCACTAACACTGTTTCCACATGGAGTAACCACTGTCATGAGTCCTGTTTAGTGTCTGCCTGTCCATCTGTGTCTGGTTCTGTGTTTCAGAGTGAGGTAGCGGATTTATCTAACGTGCCCGCGGAGTACCACGACCTGAAGGAGGTGTTCAGTAAGTCTCGTGCTGCTTCTCTTCCTCCGCATCGTTCCTATGACTGTGCGATAGAGCTACTGCCAGGTAAATCTCCGCCTAAAGGCAAACTTTACTCTCTTTCTATTCCCGAGAGGGAGGCCATGGAGAAATATATTTCTGATTCTCTGGCCTCTGGGTTCATCCAGCCTTCCTCTTCTCCTGCGGGGGCGGGGTTCTTTTTCGTTGGGAAGAAGGATGGTTCTCTGCGACCTTGCATTGATTACCGAGGGCTGAACAACATCACGGTAAAGAATTCATACCTTTGCCGTTGATGTCTTCAGCTTTCGAGAGGTTGCAGGGAGCATCTATTTTCACGAAACTGGACTTACGTAATGCATATCATTTGGTCCGCATCAGGAAGGGGGATGAATGGAAAACCGCTTTTAATACCCCTAGGGGGCACTTTGAAATTTGGTCATGCCTTTCGGTCTGTCCAACTCCCCAGCGGTTTTCCAGGCACTCGTTAATGACGTGTTGAGAGACATGGTAGACCAGTTCATATATGTTTACCTGGATGACATATTGATTTTTTCTTCGTCTCTCCAGGAACACGTGCAACGCGTCAGACGAGTGCTCCAGAGACTGTTGGAGAATGGGCTTTTTGTCAAGGCGGAGAAATGTTCGTTTCATGCACAGTCTGTTCCCTTCCTAGGGTACATCATCTCTTCTGAGGGAGTGCGCGTGGATCCTGACAAGGTTAAGGCTGTGGTAGATTGGCCAAGTCCAGATTCCCGTAAGGCCCTACAGCGGTTTCTGGGGTTCGCCAATTTTTACCGACGTTTCATTCGTAACTTCAGCCAACTAGTCGCGCCTCTGACTGCCTTGACTTCCCCCGAACGACGTTCAGGTGGTCCAACACTGCTGAGGCAGTGTTCACCAACCTCAAAAGTCGCTTTGTTTCGGCTCCCATTCTTGTCACCCCTGATCCCACACGTCAGTTCGTGGTGGAGGTCGATGCGTCAGAGGTGGGAGTAGGAGCAGTACTTTCACAGCGCGCTTCCTCAGACGACAAGTTGCATCCCTGCGCGTTTTTTTCTCATCGACTATCGCCTGCCGAACGTAATTATGACATTGGTAATAGAGAGTTGTTGGCAGTTAAGTTAGCGTTGGAGGAATGGCGTCATTGGTTAGAGGGTTCGGGGGTACCCTTTTTGTTTGGACCGACCATAAGAATCTTGAATACATCAGAACTGCTAAAAGACTCAACTCCAGGCAGGCTCGGTGGGCTCTTTTTTCGGACGCTTTGATTTTGTTCTCTCGTACCGCCCCGGGTCCAAAAACATCAAACCCGACTCTTTATCTCGTATTTTTGATCCATCCGAACGCCCGGTGACTCCCGAGTGTATTTTACCTGAGAAGGTTGTCATCTCCACTCTGGTATGGGAGGTCGAATCGAAGGTCATGACAGCCTTAGATGGGGTAACGCCTCCGCCCGGTTGCCCACCGAGTCGATTGTTTGTTCCGGAGGGGTTACGGTCCGACGTTATTCGGTGGGGTCATTGCTCCAACGTGGCTTGTCATCCAGGAGTGACTCGCCCA